>JAUNZM010000464.1:1200000-1507071 GCA_033459285.1 Clamator glandarius | reverse complement strand
GTTTTCAGCTGCAAGAGGGGAGATTGAGATGAGATCTTGGAAAGAAATATTTTCTGTGAGAGTGGGGAGGCCCTGGCCCAGGCTGCCCAGAGCAGCGGTGGCTGCCCCATCCCTGGAGGGGATCAAGGCCAGGTTGGATGGGGCTTGGAGCCCCTGATCCAGTGGAAGGTGTCCCTGCCCGTGGCAGAGGTAGAACTGGATGAGTATTGAGATCCCTTCCACCCAAACCATTCTATGATTCTGTGATTTGCATAGGTTTCTTTTCAGAGTACAGAGTTGCTCATGTGGCTTGGAAGAGCTGACTTCAGGTGTTTTAAAAAACTGGGCAACTAACAGTCCTGGCTGTGATAAGGGATCTCTTACAATACGGGAGCTGTAATCTGCACACTTGAGGAATCTTTCTGAAGTATGGAGATCCAAGGCTGATGTATGGTTCAATTTTTGTAATGCAGTGTGAAAGAGCCTTGTAACACTGATATACTTGACATGCATTTATCTTTTAAAAAGCTGTATCATCATAAAAGTCAGCTAGATGCAATTTCTGTGTGCGTAGTTGGATTTGTGAGGCTAAAAATAATTCATGTAAACACTAAGAGATGGTGGGAAAGACTTGTTGCTCATTTTGGAAAGAAGCATACAGTTAATTGATGGCAAGGCATCAGACTTACAGAATCATTGAATCATTAAGGTTGGAAGAGACCTCCGAGATCAAGTTCAATCACCAGCCCAACACCATTGTGCCAACTAAACCATGTCCTGAAGTGCTGTATCTATGTGTTTTTTGAACCCCATTGGTTGAAACTCCACCGCTGCCCTGGGCAGCCTCTGCCAGAGCTTCACCACTCTTTGGGGAAAGAAATGTTTCCTAATATCCAATCTATACCTCCCCAGCACAACTTGGGGCAATTTCCTCTCATCCTATCACTTGTTACTTGGGAGAAGAAACCAGCATCCACCTTGCTACAACCTCCTTCGTATGCTTCCAAGGCCAGGCTTGTAAATGCCATGAAGCAAAAAGGGGTTAGTCTTCCACTTTGATACACAAATTAATATGCAAAATACTGCATATCTTTTTTGATGGAATTTTTTTAAGCATGGCTGAGAACTTTCACGAATGAGATGTGGGATAGAGAGATGTAAAAAGCAGAATTAGGCCAAGCATCTCCTCCTGCTTCACAAGACGTGCTGAAGGAGGGCAGTGCGGAAGCGTTAGTGTTGAGTTGGATTTCCTTAGGCTGCTGAGAAATCCAAATCCAAGAACATACTGAAATATTTGAAGGATTTTGGGAATGACTGGCTCAAACAAGTGTGGATGCGCACTGAGGTTGCTCCGTAAACAGATCTGAGATGGTCCTTTTATAGAAGTCCCAACATGACAGTTGGTGTTGAAGGCAAGTGTGTGAAGAGCCCCTGCAAGGGAAGCAGGGCTGGTGCTCCCCAGCAAGAATAAGGAAAAACAGCCGCATTTTTTTTTGCCTTTTCGAGCAGCTAAAAATACATGATCAGAGCTGTCAGCTCTGCAGGATGTCTGGTCTGTGGAAGTGGCCGAATGCTGGCATCTGCCGGGTTCAGGCTGCAGGTCTGGAAGTCGAGCGGCAGCGCAGAGCACTTGGACGGCGCTGGGCAGAGGAAATACCCACTGCAGAGTGTTCCTGCACTAGCAAAATGAAAGAGAGCTCAAACTTGAAGTTAACTGCTGACTAAAGTGATTTTAAAGGATTATTTGGTTTCTTTATAATGGCAGGAGAGCGCCCTCAGGTAAAAACGCAAAGGAATTAATGATTAAGATTTGTGGAATGGAAAGGAGAACAAGTTAGTCCTAGCTGAACCAGCAAGCTTCCTGCCCTAAATTGCTGGGATTTGGAAAATTCCGTATTTATCCCATATCCCACATGCTGCATTATCCACAAACTGGAAACTTTCAGACCTAGCAGCATCAGGCTGGTTAAAGGGGGCTGCAGGAAAGCTGGGGAGGGGCTTCTGTTCAGGGAGCGCAGGGAATGGTTTTCAGCTGCAAGAGGGAAGATTGAAATGAGATCTTAGGGAGAAATGTTTTCTGTGAGGGTGGGGAGGCCCTGGCCCAGGTTGCCCAGAGCAGGGGTGGCTGCCCCATCCCTGGAGGGGTTCAAGGCCAGGTTGAATGGGGCTTGGAGCCCCTGATCCAGTGGGAGGTGTCCCTGCCCGTGGCAGAGGGTGGAACTGGATGGGCTTTGGTGTCCCTTCCAACTCAAACCATTCTATGATTTACAGAAGATCAGACTGTTACTGTGAAACGCTGTGCTTGGCTGATGAGAACCTGGAATGCTGCCTGTGCCAGTGTCACACTGGAGTAAGCTCCTTACTGTGACAAAGTAATGTATGCAAATGAATGGTGTTTAAACTCTGTAAACGCAGTTTGTGTGTTGTTTTTGCTTTTTTTCTGATTTTATTTACTTGTTTAGGCTCTATACTGGGGCTCTGAGCATCTCACAAGAGTGCCTTGACTGCACAGTAAGGCAGAGGCTTCATCTACATGCTAAGAAAGGGCTTTGCTTCTTCCTCCTGGAAATTAATATAGTAGCCATGGCAAAAAGCTCCTGACATGTTTGCTTTGTGCTGTTTTTATTGTCGGTAGTGGTTTTGTTCATGGGTTTTGTTTTGTTGGTTTTTTTTAATTAGAAAAAATATTCCAAAACCTGATGGCTGAGTCCGTGATCTGGGTGGCATAAACACCTCTGCCTTTGTGCCAGGTGCCCTGGAGGAGCTCAGTCCTGTGCCCAGCAGCATCCCTGCGCTGAGCATCTCTACCCAGCTCACCTATACTTCAAGCAGAACATCTCAGTGACTTGAAACATGAAATTGCAGTCTTTGAAAGTTATTTTTTATTTACAGCTTGCTGGGATTTCCTTTTGTTTTCCTACTTTTGCTTTAAACTCTTAGTATACCCTGTATGAGGAAAGAGCTAAAATGGAGGAACACCTTGGAGACCTCATTGCTCTCTACAACTACCTGAAAGGGGGTTGTGGAGAGGAGGGAGCTGGGCTCTTCTCCCAAGCGACAGGGGACAGGACGAGAGGGAATGGCCTCAAGCTGCACCAGGGGAGGTTCAGGCTGGATACTAGGAAAAAAATTTTCACAGAAAAAGTCATTGGGCACTGTCAGAGGCTGCCCAGGGAGTGCGTTGAGTCACCTTCCCTGGAGGGGTTTAAGGGACGGGTGGATGAGGTGCTAAGGGACATGGGTTAGTGTTTGACAGGAATGGTTGTACTCGATGATCCGGTGGGTCTCTTCCAATCTAGGGATTCTATGATTCTATGATTCTATAACCAAGTAGCTCAGCTGACTTTTCCAAGTTAATCTTGTGGAAAGCATTGGTGTAAGAGGTAGGGATTGTGCCATTCAGTCCCTGTGGCACCATTCAGGTGACATTAAGGTTTGTAGGAGATTTTTCATTGACTAGGTGAAAACTAGATGAGGCTGTTAAATTATGAATAAGCAGTCTGCTGACTGACTTGGTGTGAGTGATTTTATATCTAGTGAAGATGGAAGGAATGTTTTAAAGACTATTATTGCTGTTTGTAGCCAGGCATAAATCACTCTTGCTTTTGTTAGAGTGTGCACACTTTCCTGAGTGCATTAAAGATTGATATGCATAAAGTGCAGCCCTAATCAGAGATTTACACAGGACTGAGGGCTGGGCAGTCAATTACCATGGCTCGTGGTTGGAATGCTTTCTGACAGGATCCTAATGAAGACCTCTGTAGAAGTGGGGATTACACTTCAGCTTTCCAATTCTCTCTCCGTGACTCTTAAAGGCTGCGGTTGTGAAGGCAGCAGTGCTCCTGCTGTAGTTCCTACACAGCAGCGAAGGAAAGGATGGAGCTTTAGGGAGGTGATTGGTGTTGCATTATGAAGACCTTCATCTCGTACAGGTTGCATCTGAGGCAGGAACGTCCCCGAGGAGGTGGGCAAGGCTTTCCCTGCCTCCAGCAAGGGTGCAGTGGTTCACAGGGAAAGCCGAGACCTCTGTCTCCTGCACTGTGGGTGTTCTCTCTTGCGCGCAGGGCTGTCCCGCCTATTTCTGAGGATACCAAATCTCTCGTAACACATTTTAAAACACGTTTTGAATTTTCCTGTGACTTGTCCATTGAGGATGCTCACTGGCTGTTGTGGTAACACCAAAGGAAATGTTCCCCAGGTAAAGTGTTCGGGTGGTGCCTGAGCATCTGCAGCTCCAGAATTGTGCGAGTATTTTATTTTGCCTATTTTTTCAAATAGGCAGGGTGATTTAAAAATCTGTCAGCTATATGAAGCTGCAGAATCTCTGTGAAGAAACAGAAGCTGATTGCAGCAACTGTTGGGTTTGTACCCCCGCTGCTTGTAGCACTGTTCCCTACTCTGCTGAAAATGATGATTATAAAGTACAGCTCTTGAAATTACACCATTTTGTTTTGTTAGTCATCATTTCTCATATGGAATGCCATTCAAATATTTGCTCTCTTCAGCTGATACTTTCGCCTGGGAACTTCAATTGCCTAGAAAACAACTTAAGTACATATTTAAGGAAAACAGTTTGTATTTATGCATTAACATTTAAGCTGCTGCAGCACTATTTCTTACGTTTAGATGTGTTAGGAGGAAAACAGTTCTGCATATATAAAGCAGGAAGAAAAAAATTGCACTGAAAATTAACATAGTGATGTGGAATGGTGGTGCCAGTGCAATTTACTTCTTAAATGAACCCTCATATACTGAGATCTTTCCTTGTACAATCTGTGTGGTAGACACTTGAAAAGCTATTTCAAACATACTGTGAGGGTTTCAGGATTTTCTTGTTACCAGAGGGAAAGTGGTGATCAATTGAATGATTGGCTGAGTATGGAACAAAATGTGGACTGTACCGCATTCTTATGGCCTTGTAGAGTCATAGAGTTGTTACGGTTGGAAAAGACCTCTGAGCTCATCCAGTCCAACTGTCAGCCAAACACCAGCGTGCCTACTAAACCATCTCCCAAAGGGCCACCTCTGCAGGTTGTTTGAACCCCTCCAGGGATGGAGACTCCACCACTGCCCTGGGCTAGCCTCTGCCAGGGCTTCACCACTTTTGTCAGTAAAGAACCTCCCCAGGTGCAACTCAAAGCCATTTCCTCTCATCCTATCCCTTGTTACTTGGGAGAAGAGGGAAGGCACATCAAAGAAAACAGAAGCGGAAGATCATTGGTTCATTATCACATTTAAAGCCACCAATTACCTGAAGACAGTTGTCTGAAACCATAGTTGGCTGAATTCTGTTAATTGCTAAGAAGGAATGTCTTGACTATGAGGGTGTGGAGTTCCTGGCCCAGGTTGCCCAGAGCAGTGGTGGCTGCCCCATCCCTGGAGGTGTTCAAGGCCAGGCTGGATGGGGCTTGGAGCCCCTGATCCAGTGGAAAGTGACCCTGCCCATGGCAGGAGTTTGAACTAGATGATCTTTAAGGTCCCTTCCAACCCAAACTATTCTATGATTCTAATTTGATTGCAATCAGCAGAAGTAACAAATGAGCAGAGATAGTTTAGAGGGGCTATTTCCTCTAGTCCTATAACTGCTACTTGTGAGAAGAGACCAGCATCCACCTCTCCACAGCCTCCTTTCCTGGAGCTTCAGAGAGCAAGGTCTCCTCTCAGCCTCCTCTTCTTCAGGCTAAACACCCCCTGGTCCCTCAGCCGCTCCTCATAACACTTGTTCTCTAGACCCTTCCCCAGCTTCATTGCCCTCCTCTGTACATGCTTCAGCCTCTCAATATCTTTTAACCTTTATTACAATACAGATTTTAGTAATATTGCAACTGTTCTAAGTTCCAAGTAACTCTTCAGAAGCTGTGTTATCCAGCAAGTCATGGTGCTTCTCAAGATGCTGCTGTAACGTGCTTCGGAGCTTCCGGAAGAGCAAGACTTTGCAGCCCAGGTATTTTCCTGTATCGCAGGGGCAGTGCAGAATTCCATTGCGCAGAATAACACACTAAGGAGCCTGGTGGTGCCTTTAAAGTTGTCACAAGATAAAAAACAACCCTGGAAGCTGTTGTTGTACAGCTAAGAATGTAAAAGATGTCACTGAAAGAAGCGCTAGATCAAAGCCAAGCTGACATGACATTTCTATGTGGACAGGGTTCATTTAGGGTTCAGTAAGACATGACTTCTGTTGGTTCTTCTGTGGAAAAGTAGATTTTATTTCTGGGTACCTGGATGTTGATGCATAAAAATAATGTTCCTGTAACTGCATAAAAAGGGTAAAGCTTGGGATTGTATGTAGAAATTATGAAAAACCATCTTTGTCTCCTACATTAAATATTGTGATCCTAGTCTTTGAAAATTCCACATTCTTCACAGAAGACGAGATGCAAAATTCACTGTTGGTCTTTGCAATTGTGTCTTCTGAACTGCTTAGAAAGTTCTTAAGTTAAACATAGAAATTTTCTTTAATTCCCTTAAATTGTTCTGTGCTGCTACTGTGAGGTGTTAAGTTGCTTCTTATTATGGTGAATAAATGGCCTTGATATCGAGGAGCCCAGCATTATAAATCCCACAGCCATAAATCTTCTAGCTTAACAGGATAGGAACTGCAGCGCTCAATGCCATTAAAAGTTGAGATTAGTGGTTCTAAAGTATTTTGAGTAGCTCCAGCCCTGGGAGTGCATTGTTTCAAGATTACAGGGGTTTGGAGCTATGTAGTATTACTACCTTTCTTCAGGGCTCACTGCACTTTTGCCTGAACTTAATACACTGAAATACTTGTTTCAAAGCTGAGAAACAGGGCAGTCTGAACTCTGACTTCTTCTTAGATCACACTGTATAAAGCCCCTTAATATTGGCATGGGCTTATTTAGGGTGAAGAAAAACATCAGGTATCAAACTCCTGCAAGATAGGAGCAGTGTTTTTGACTCGGTTATTGGCTGGATGCAGATATCTTTGTGATGCTTCATTTCTGTATGGATGTTTCTGCAGGATAACTGTAGACCTGTCTTAACTTCTGACTAGCAACACATAGGCTTATCTACCTAGTTCTTACAACGGGGTTTAGCTTGCAGTAAACTGAAATGGTCCTGGGAGGACTGACTCTCTCCCCCTTCCTTAAGGCAAAACAAAGGAAAAAAAAAAAACAATCCTTTGAAGTTTCTTGCTGTTGTGACATGCAGATTAAATGTTCTGCTGCTGGGTAGAAATGGACCTGGGGGTGTTGGTCAACCACAGCTGAACATGAGCCAGCAGTGGCCCAGGTGACCAAGAAAGCCAGTGGCATCCTGGCTGGGATCAGCTGTGGGGTGGCCAGGAGGAGCAGGGACGGGATTGTGCCCCTGCACTCAGCACTGGTGAGGCTGCACCTCGAACATTGGTTCAGTTTTGGGCCCCTCACCACAAGAAAGACATTGAGGGGCTGGAGCACATCCAGAGAAGGGGAATGGAGTTGGGGCAGGGTGTGGAGCCCAGGGGTTGTGGGAGTGGCTGAGTGACCTGGGGCTGGAGAAGAGGAGGCTGAGGGGAAACCTCATTGCTCTCTGCAGCTTCCTTGCCAGAAATTTGGGTGAGTTGGGTGCTGGTCTCTTCTCCCAAGTAAAAAGTCATAGAACAAGAGGAAATGGCCTAAAGTTGCACCTGGGGAGGTTTAGGTTGGAAATTAGGAAAAATTTCTTTACTGAAAGAGTGATGAAGCATCGGAAAAGGCTGCCCAGGGCAGTGGAGGAGTCTCTGTCCCTAGAGGGGTTCAAAAAACCTGTAGCAATGGCACTTGGGGACATGGTTTAGGAGGCACGGTGGGGTTGGGCTGATGGTTGGACTGGATGAGCTTTGAGGTTTTTTCCATGCTTAATGTTTTTATGAATCTGTTCTGTGATTTATGTAGTAAAGAAATCAATGAGAGTTTTGCAAGCATGATTTTTGTTACCTGTTCACACACATTTGAAATATAAGAAAAGGGAAAGTTCAAGTTTTGCTTGTGGGAAACGCTCTAGGTGTTGCTGGGTAGAACTTTGTGTTCTCATGTCTCTGTTATATCTTCTATTTTTTTCTCCCAGCCACCTGATCCCTGGGAACCTGTTTTTGTAGATAATCTATAACTACACTAAAAAACATTCCTCCCTTTCAATTCAGCCTGCTGTAGTGCTGTGAAGTTTAAGCCTTCAAATGAAGAAACAGTCCTGTAAAAAAACAGGATATAAAATGTTTTTCTTTGTTAAAGGAATTGTTTCATTCAGTCACTTTATGCCAAGCTGACTCTATTTAATTAGATGATGTTAATTTGTACTCTTGCCACTCTGTTGGGTAGGGATGGATTCTGTGAACTTGCATGCACATTGCCATATATATCGAAGTAGGTCTTGGGCTTGAATGATGTTGCTGAGTTAGATGGTTCTGCTGGTTTCATTGAAGCAATTTCTGAGCCACTGGGGACAGAAAATGGGCAACTGTGCAAGAGCAACTGTGTGGTTTTATTACAGCAGTTCTATACTGGTTTGCACAAATCTGGTTTTGAGATGGTTGCCAGCTGAGTGAGATTTGTTCAGGTATTTTGATCCTGTTGGAAACCAAAGGTTTCGTGGTGATATGTTTTCGCCCTGCCTAAGTGGTATTAATAGCTGATGTTGGTCATGGTCCAGGTAAAGCCTGAGCCTCAGAACTTCTCCGTGCAGGAGCAGAGCTGTGACTGGAGTAAATTGAATCTTGTGTTCAGTTCTGGGCCCCTCACCACAAGAAGGATGCTGAGGCTCTGGAGCGAGTCCAGAGAAGAGTAATGAAGCTGGTGAAGGGGCTGGAGAACAGGCCTTATGAGGAGTGACTGGAAGAGCTGGAGGTGTTTAGCCTGGAGAAGAGGAGGCTGAGAAGAGACCTCATTGCTCTCTATAACTAGGGAGGTTTAGGCATTAGGAAAAAAATGTTGACGGAAAGGGTGATTGGGCACTGGCAGAGGCTGCCCAGGGAGGGGGTTGAGTCACCTTCCCTGGAGGGGTTTAAGGGACGGGTGGACGAGGTGCTGAGGGACATGGGTTAGTGACTGATGGGAATGGTTGGACTCAATGATCTAGTGGGTCTCTTCCAACCTGGTGATTCTATGATTCTATGAATAACAGCAATCTTATTTCAAATTAGGGCTTCTGCTCTGTGGTCTGCCTCCTCTGAGCCGAGGGGATGGGCAGAAGAGGAAGCCTCACATTCTGGTCCCTTGCAAGGGACCTTACAGAGTGTGATAGCCTGAGGTTGCGAATAAAGATATTAATAGTGTTGTTATAGGATGAAATGGGAACACAGCATCGGCAGGGGCAGGGTAGGAATCCCACAGCACTGGCAGACTCCTGTTAGCAGCTTCTTGTAGGGGTTTGCAGCCCTTTTCTCTACTGTATCAAAATCAGATGAGGCTGGAGGTGGCCCTGGGGTGAGTGTCACTCAAATGGGATGGTTGAGGCCCCAACACTGCTGCCTTACGAGTTCAAAGAGACTTTATACTTTCCCCTCTCCCATTTTTTTTTTTAAGAGGAAAATGCTTCTCTTGCCTTTTGGGTGGATTAAAACCAGAAGATGTTGCACCCTTTCACAGGCTGCTTTTTCTGCAAGTGTCTCATTAGCACTTTCTACTTGTGAATAAATGATCGACTCCTAGGAATGCACTGAAGTTTTAATTGCCTTGGCTTTATTGGCAGAGAACCACCTGAACAGCATCAAAGCCTGTATTCTTCCTTTTCCTGTGACTGCCTCAGTGCTGATGCTTTCTGATAAAAGTTGCAAGCCTTTAAATGAGTCATCTTCCATGCAGCTTGACTTTCTGTCTTCACTCTTCTCAAAACTATAGTATCCCTAAGGTTTGAAAAGACGTCTAAGGTATTCCAGTCCAAACATCAGTCCGACCACACCGTGCCTACTAAACCATGTCCTGATGTGCCACAGCTACACATTTTTTAAACCCCTCCAGGGAAAGGGACTCCACCACTGCCTCTGCCAGGGCTTCACAACTCTTTCAGTAAAGAAATGTTTCCTAATATCCAATCTAAACCTCCCCAGGTGCAACTTGAGGCCATTTCTTCTCATCCCTTCACTTGCTACTTGGGAGAAGAGAGCGGCACCCACATCACACAATCTCCTTTCAGGGAGCTGTAGAGAGCAATAAGCTCTTCTCCAGCCTAAACAGCCCCAGGTCCCTCAGTCACTCCCAGAACCCCTGGGCTCCAGACCCTTCCCCAGCTCTGTTCTCTTCTCTGGATACACTCCAACCCCTTAATGTCTTTCTTGTAGTGAGGGGCCCAAAACTGAACCTGGGATTCAAGGTACAGCCTCACCCGCACTGAATAGAGGGGCATGATCCTTCCCCTACTCCTGCTGGCCACACCATGGCTGATCCAAGCCAGGATGCTGTTGGACTTGTCTTACAGTGGAGGGGAAGGACAGTGGGTTTCTTCTTAAAACCCCGTAGGGTTGTTTACTCTTCCTGGCTTTGAAAAGCCTGTTCCAGCTTGGCTGAGCTGGCTGCTTTAAAACAAGAGCAGAGAAGCCCTGCTCACATTTGACACAGTGAACAATCTTACCTGCCTTCCTTTTTCTTCAAGCCTTTGGTACTTTTTCCCAAGCCAGGCTCTCAAATTAGTTGAACTGGGAATTTAGGGACCCTGTTGGGAACACTTGGCAAATTCTCCAGTTAGGAGCATATAAAATTCTGTGCTTATACTTCAGTGTCTAAAATATGATTCTGTATTTTATAATTAAATGAATAAGCCCCATGTATATAGCTGTATTTCATCCCATTATTATTACACTCTATTTAAATATAAAGGAGGGTTTTTTTTCTCAAAGCACAGCCTTCTATGGCAAGATCTTCTAATGCTCACTAAGTATGTCTTTATGAAGCAGTTTCAGAATCAGATTTTTTGTATTTAAGGCAAAACATTATTGTTGGCGGGGGGGGGGGGGGGGTGTAGAAATCAGTATTTTCCGTAAAGCCATCTTCAAAGGATTTTACAAGAATGTAAAGAACCACTTTAATAGATAAGAAATATTTGTTTGAAATCCTTGGAGGAAGTTTTTTTTCCCTCTTTCCACCACAGGCAAAGATATAGATGTGAAGAGCAGGATGAGAAGGAATGAAGAGAACCCATCTTGTGATACAGTTTGATTTCAGCTAATGCAATTTATAGACACTTCTTGCTTTGAAACATCCCTTATGGACTTTCTCTATTATTACACTTGCAGGATACAATTTTTTTGTACGATGTTACATAAAATACTTTTTCCTTTTTTCTCTAAGACACTTCTCATGTTCTACCTGTTCTTTGGTCAAAAGCTATGTGTGCATCGTGCACCATTTCTTCTGTTCAGCCAAGACATGGTTAGAAACTCAATGTCAACCACATACATGCACACAGTATTTCTCAAGAGTTATTGTGGGAGTAGAGAGGGAAAAAGTGGAATTTAGGTAGAATTAGGGAAGTTGTGGCTGCCGCACCCCTAGAGGTGTTCAAGGCCAGGTTGGATGGTGCTTAGAGCCTCTGATCCAGTAGGAGGTGTCCCCAGCCATTGCAGTGGAGTTGGAACTGCATGGACTTTTTCACCTTCCCTGGAGGAGTTTAAGGTACGGGTGGATGAGGTGCTGAGGGACATGGTTTAGTGTTTGATAGGAATGGTTGGACTCGATGGTCTGGTGGGTCTCTTCCAATCTGGTTATTCTATGATTCTGTGACTCTATGACTTTGAGGTCTCTTCCAACCTAAACTATTAGTTAATCTTAAATAACCAAATCCCAAGGATCTGATAAGTTTTTACCTATTTTAATCCCAAAGTGAACTTTTGAAACTGGATTATGGCTTGGTTTGAAGTTCTACCATGCATTTTCATTTTGGCTCTGAAATCTTGGGAAAGCTTATATTAAAATTTTGTACTTTTCATGGTGTAGCAGAATTCAGCATTTAAAAATCTGGCCAATTCCTGGTGTTGCTTTACATATGGGAGCAGGCGGCAAGGAGCGTTAAACCCCTCGAACCCTTCTGCGGGCTGGAACCTCAACTGTCCCTCTCAACCAGAGCCCGTGGGCTTGCTCTGTGCCACATTAGGAATGGGTTTGTGTTACTTTCTCACTGACTGCTATGTGTAAAATATGGAATACTACAGTGAATTACTCCGCTCTGCTCGCTGTGGGAGAGCAGAATGAGGAGTTAGATCTGTGCGTGTTAACAGCTATTTGTTCTGGGAAGTGCCAGCAAAAGCCGGTGTGTGTGTTATCAGACTGAAAAAGGATTGGGGAAAAGGGACACAACAGTCACCGTGACCTGTATTTGCTACTTCTAAAGGAGATACTCGTGGCATCTTGTGAAAAAAAAGATAATTCATTGTGATTTAGTGCCTGGAATTCACTTACTGATGTAGTTTCTGGTACTTCCAGGCTGAATTAGTGCTGGGGTAGAGATCACTCTAATATGACATTTTAAACATCATATTCTCTTCTTTAGCCTTGAGAAGAGGAGGCTGACGGGAGACCTCATCGCTCTCTGCAGCTCCTGGAAAGGAGCTTGTGGTGAGGTGGGTGCTGGGCTCTTCTCCCAAGGAACAAGGGATGGGATGAGAGGAAATGGCTTCAAGTTGTGCCAAGGGACATTTAGATTGAGTTTTGTGAAAAATGTCTTTCCTGACGGAGCATTGAAGCGCTGGCAGAGGCTGCCCAGGGCAGTGCTGGAGTCTCCATCCCTGGGGGGGTTCAAACGACGTGTGCCCATGGCACTTCAGGACATGGTTTAGGCAGCACAGTGGGATTGTGATGATGGTTGTCAGGATGATCTTAGAGGTCATCTCCAACCTCGATGGTTCTATGTTTCTAAATCTTCGTTTAAAAATGAAAGGTGCATGCAAACTGCAAAACCTGGATTCAGTCTTCAAAACTATAACTGTTTTCTTACTCCTGGGTGTTTAAATCACAAGAGGCTGCTTTAAACTGTAGCAAGCAGCTTCTTGGGCCAGGAACTATTTGTTTCTCCTGTTGATGCCCAGCCCCGAAGCAGCGCTGTGCTGCTTTCACTGAAGCCAAATGCCTTTGCGTCCCCTCTGCTTTTAATTCTTTAAACAAGTACATGCTTGTAAAGCCTGGAGATGAGATCAAGGATCAAGCTTTATGATCAGCTTGTCCTTGCCAAGTGGACAAGAGAGATGCTTGCTCCCTTCCTGCCTGGAGTGTAGTTGATAGGAGTTTGATAGGGCTTTCTGCTTTATACTGCTTCTTAAAAATGAGTGAGCCAAGTGCAGCAGCGTGACTGCTGTGTGTTGATTTTATTTTTTATTCCTGTTTAGTTTAATGGGAGGAAAAAAAAAGAAAGGCAGTTGAAGAAAATTAACTTGTGGTCCCAACTCCTTGTACAATTCTTGATTACGGAAACATTTCTGCTGTACTTTATGTGAAGAGTCTGTAAAAAATAGGGAGTCTGAAGTGGAGGATTTTGTATTGGAAGATTTGCTTCTTTTTTCTTTTTCAGCCTTGTCAAGCATGTACTACTTTTTCTTTTCAGCACTGTTGTGCATGTTCTGATCATTACTAGCAGCATATTTAATTCTACATTATTTTTTCCCCTTGTAGTTTCTTGTAAGTAAATACAGGTGGTCTCTAATAACCCCGGGAGGAATCTCATTTACCATTTTACTTTTGATATCAAAGAAATCAGGTGCTTTATTTTGTCTGTACCTCTAAAAACACCTTCCTACTTGTGCTGTACTGAATGTAGCTACAGAATTATTCTTGCGGGTGAGCTAGAGGATCCGTACGAGACAGAAGAAACTACAGAAAGATTGGGGTGTGGTGGACAGGTGTAGTGATGTTTGTATTGTGTGTTTGTTGTGAGACTTTACAGCCCACAGGGTCGGTTGATACAAACCAATGGAAATTGTCAATTTCAAAGAAGTTGAACTGAATTCATTTGTGGATCTGTGTGTCTTTCACACTGTAGCTTAAGCTTAAGGTCCTTAACCTTGGAAGCTCATATTTCTGCAAGTGTGGTGACTTCAATGTGGTATAACCCAAATGATTGGGTTTGGACTCTTTTCAGTTTATAGCATTACTCAACATGGAAAGAGAAGTGTATACGTGCCGTATCGTGGCATGGGGTTATCCTGGTTTACATACCTTGTATAATTCTTGATTACAGAAATATTTCTGCTGCACTTTGTGCAAAATGTCAGTTAAATCATGTGGGCTTAAAGCTTCCATGCCACAGGACTTCCTAAAAAGATGGGCAGGCGGTTCAGGAGAATGGTGTTCCATGATATTTGTGGTAGGACACCCCTGCACTGTCAGTTTTTCCTGGTTATGCACATTCCTTGAGAAATGTTGTCATCTTTTGGAGTGGCTTTTTTTAATGACTGCAAATAAAACAGTGTCCTGAGTCTGAATTCCTAGTGTAGAAGGTGGCCCAAGCAGTGCCCTGCAAACCAGCCTGTTGCTGCAGAGAGTGGTGATGGAGTGAGGACCAAATCCCTGCAGGAACAGGGGAGGTGGCCCAGGATTTTCTTGACTTATCTGACAATGAAAAAACGAGCGCTTTCTCAAGAGTTTAAAACCAAAAGCCAAACAGTAGGTGAGCATCAATGTTGGCAGTGAACGTAGGATCACTTGTGTGCTTTCATTTAACAAACAGTTCATGGTTCTCAGGGCTCAGCTTGATGGTGATCACCACGATTTCTCCTGAAGGTTACTCAGTGTAACAGCTCTATGCTGTGAGGGTCATCGTATTTTGGACTATTCTAGGCTCTGCAGTGGCCAGTGATGGGAGAACTTGGCTTGATGAGCCCTTTGAAGCCCACCTTCCTAATCCCTGCTTTACCTCTCTTTTTGCACTGATGGCTCATTGGTCTGCCAGCAGTGCATCCTCAGCTGTGCTCACTCAGGTCTTTCAGTTTTTTTTTAATAGGGTCACTCTGTTTCCTTGCTGCAGGATATGTCTGTGCACACTTTGGCCTCTTTGCCAAGTCATTTTAGATTTAAAGGTCTGAAAATGGGTCAGGTCACAGTTGTAATAAGTACCGAACGCCGCTAGTGTTACTTACAATATGGTCACAGTATTTACTTTTCAGCAAAGCTGGCAAAAATACTAATATTTTCTTCAAAATTAGGTGCATGAAGATTTCTTGCAAACAGGTCATTTTTATGCACGCTCAAGTAGCCGGGGGAGCTGGGATCCTCACCCCAGCCTTGTCCTGCTCGCTGGGTGCTCCTGCTGCCCGGGCGATCCCCTGGGCTGGGGCAGCTCCACGGTCCAAGCAGCTCCAGCTGTTTCCAAGACTAATACGGGTTTAGTAGGGTAGGATAAGACATTCCTTGTCCACGTGCTTAACTGCTTAAACCAAGCCTTGGAGCAGGTTCAGCTAAGACTCAGACCCATCCAGAGAACAGTGAATACCTGTGAAGATGGGGGTGTTTAGCCTGGAGAAGAGGAGGCTGAGAGGAGACCTCATTGCTCTCTCCAACTACCTGAAAGGAGGTTGTGGAGAGGAGGGAGCTGGGCTCTTCTCCCAAGGGACAGGGGACAGGACGAGAGGGAATGGCCTCAAGCTCCACCAGGGGAGGTTTAGGCTGGACATTAGGAAAAAATTTTTCACAGAAAGAGTCATTGGGCAGTGGCAGAGGCTGCCCAGGGAGGGGGTTGAGTCACCTTCCCTGGAGATGTTTAAGGGACAGGTGAACAAGCTGCCTAGGGACACGGTTTAGTGATTGATGGGAATGGTTGGACTCAATGATCCAGTGGGTCTCTTCCAACCTGGTGATTCTATGATAAGACATTCCTTGTCCACGTGTTTCACTGCTTAAACCAAGCCTTGGAGCAGGTTCAGCTAAGACTCAGACCCACTGGGCTGAAGTTGTCTGAGAACCTCCATCCAGAGAACAGTGAACACCTGTGCAGATGGTTTCTTTAAGACCATAGGGGGATGCCTGCTGTGATTACTGTGCTGTTAAGCTCTCTGATAGTGCTGCGTGACCTCTTTATATACATTGTACATGGCATTATGAGCACTACCTATATCCCCTGAGTGGGTTTCTCCTTATCTTAATGGGGAAGAGAAATCTCCCTGGGACTGCCTTCATGATCTTGGTACGGCGTATAGCAAAGCAGAGACGGGGATCTGTTCCGGGTGCCCGAGTTACAGTCTAGGGAATATGCATTTGGCATTTTCATGTTCTGTACACTCCCGTGCTCCGTGAGTCTTCCTGAGTAGTTTTCTTTTCTAAAACCATATTTAATCTCAAAATATTTTTCTTAGAACTGTGCCAGATGGACAGAATGTATCATCCTCTAGGTAATGATTAGGAATGCAGGTTATTCTACATATTGCACTTAAAACTGTAATATGTTGTATAATCTAAAAAGCAGCATTGAAAAAGTGCTTAATTCAATTTAGACTTCTGAAATTGTAGCCCAAGCATATTATTCCTTGCCTTTTGACTTGCAAAAGTAAGATTGGAAAGGAGGATTTGAAGATTGCTGGATAAGTTTTGTCTGGAGTACTTCAAATACAGCTGTTGTCCCTGTTTGGAAGGATCAGGTCTCTTTCGAAAGACGCAAAAACATCCCCCTGATTTATATTATTATATCATCCATGTCTTTGTTAACCCCAGTCACCTCCATCTCCATCATGACAAGAAATACTGTTAGTTCTCAGAAAAGGCTTGTGAGAGATTGAATTTTCTTTGGTTTATAAGAGGCAGCAAACAGGTTCAAAGAAAATGCCTTGCCTGGTGTTCCAAGAGGACGTCTTTTATCCAATAAATAGCTAAATCAGAAGGAGAGTGTTTCAGTGGCAGCAGTTTGGAGATGAAGGCTCGATTTCCACTTTAATGAGGCCTGCCCAGATCCCCCCCCATAAGTGGAAAGCTTACAATGTCTCGGCATACAGTGATTTAAATGCAAATTAAAGCATTTATTAATTTACAGATATTTTGATTATAATTTTAAAACTAAAAAAACCCCCAATTTTTCTGTAAAATAATAAAGGCAATATTTTCCTTATGCTGATACAAGAATACAGCATGTGCGAATTTTCTTTATATAGAAAGGTAATCACATTTTTCTAGGTAGAATTCAGCAAGTTGGCATGTTGGAGGCTTACAAATCATCCACTAAGGCACAAATAGTTGAGGCAAACAAAACTGTGGTGGCTTTCAGCTGGCTGAGAAACAGAAGTATGTAAACAGTAACCTGGTGTTGAAAAATAGAAGCAAGCAACACAAATCTGAGCTTTAAAGATAGAATTTAAACCAAAACAAAATAAACCCCCCCCAAACCCAAGCCATTTATGTAAGCTATAACAGGCAGAAGAACCTTGCAGGAGTATTTTTCTATCAGTCCTAGTATTTGAGTAAAAGTGCTGGAGGTTAAATATCTTTCTTAAGCCATTTCTGTTTATATATTCAGTAAGTAGCTTTGGTCAGTCTCATAAATATTCTTCTTTCTTATATATACTTAAATTGTGTTATGATAATGGGGTTGATTTTAAAGTTTCATGTATCATTCCTTTCTAAAAAATGTGAAAACACATTGAAGACACATGTGAATTGAAAACACATGTGAAGACACCTCCCACTGGATCAGGGGCTCCAAGCCCCATCCAACCTGGCTTTCAACCCCTCCAGGTATGGGGTGTCCACAAATATGTGCTGACAGTTTGTTTTTCATCGCTGGTTCCTTGGCATATTTGGAAGAATGAGCTGTGAGGGTGTTCCTCCGTTGGCTGGACAGCTGTCAGTTTTACTGTTTTCATTTCTCCAGGAGAAATAACTCCCCAGTCAGTATTTCACTGGCTCTAGATGAAGACCAGTTCTGTAAATAGAACCGTATGGCTGATTGTACACTGATAGCACAATGGATGTGGACTGAAATGTGAGCAATGGGAGGAGGGACGGGAAATATCCCCAGTTCTGCATTTTGGTTCTGTTGGAAAATATAATTTAATCAGTGGCAATCATTGACTGGCCAAAGGTAGTGAAAACAGGGTAGTACAAGGAGTGTAGGTAGCAGCCCCTACACTGAATGACTTAGCATTTTACCTTAGAAAGACTTTTGTCTTTCTTATTGAAGACATAGTCTACTTCTGTTGATTGTGATGACCTCATGAATCAAAGTCCTAATGGCACGGGACTAGACAAGTTATTTTTCTTCGTTAATTTAATTAGTTCCATTTGCACTGGTGAGGAGTAGCATGTCTTTCAGCTCTCCAGAAAAATGCTGGCCACTACTCACAGCTGTAACTAGATGCACAAATGTGTGAACACTGACTTAACCGATTCCAGTAGTTTGTGTTGTCTTCTCAGGACAGCATGGGGTAATAAACTGGAAAGGAATATTTCCTTGCCAAGTGTCTTATTGCAAATCCTGTACCTGTATCAGCAGCATTTTTCATTCTTCTTCATTGTCTCATGCTGGCATAGTGATATTTTGGGGACAAGAAGAGACGAAGTGGAGACATACTTGCATATTCATCATTATGGGCAGATAAGCATGAGCCAGCAAGTTTAAAAGTTGCTCTGGAATCTGCATCTCAAAACCAAGTTTTTTTGTTACGTCAGATATTTTGGCTTTTCATTTACCAGTATAGGTAGATGAGATTGAATGCATTTAATAAGTAAGCTTTTCTCTAAATACTCCTGAGTATTTGTCACTGGTTAGGAATCTCACGCCAAGCACAGAATGTATATTCAAGGGAGAGAACCCTCAGTGGGATTAATCAAAATTCTGTTTACAGTGTAGTGACTGTTAGATTGGAAACGTTTGTAAGTGGGACAAGTATCATGCACTAAGACTGTCTTAAGTGTTTAATACAATTATACTTTAACTGTGCTCTGCATTATTTATTAGGCTCCTTTAGCTTCTAAGATGCCAAATACCATCCTTCTTCTGTGCTTGAAAATCTGATTGAACCAGAGGAGCAGGGATCCCGCGAGGCCAGTCATGGTAGGCATAGCAAGCGCTCCATGGTGTACGTAGACTGTTCTCTTTGTTCGGTTAGACCCCAGTTGTTTAGTGGTTTGTATCAAGGCCAGGTTGGATGGGCTTTGGGCAGCCTGGTCTAGTGGGAGGTGTCCCTGCCCACCACAGGGGGTTGGAACTGGATGATCTTCAAGGTCCCTTCCAACCCAACTATTCTGTGATTCTGTTTCAACTTAGTGGAAGTCATCTCTGCTTGACTGAACTCTTGAGCATATGAAATCTAGCACAGCACTGAAACCACATCGTGTTGGCCTGACACCAGACGTCGCACTCTGTAATAACCCTGAGTTAAAAGCACTGGTTACCATGAAAAGCAGCAGATAACAGGTATCATCACAGAGGGATTCAGAGTAAGACATAGTTTTAAATACATGGATCAAATAAAAATCATATTTTTGGCAGCTCCTTGAAATACATTTAGTTTATAAAATATTTGAGCAGTAGTTGGACAACAGCCTTGAGACTAATCAAAACATCTTTCTGTAACTATTTATGTGTAAAAGGCTCTAAAGACACAAAGAAAGGATGGGCGGATGGTTTGTTACTTTTACAATGAACGTTTTGTCTTGGTATAAAAGCCATATAAGCGTAGAGTAAAGGATTTTTAGAGGATGTGGTTTTGATGCAGAGTTGCCATTTCTCATAGCTGATCCCTTGGAAAAACTTCAGCTTGTTTTAATGACAATCAGATCCTGCTCTTTCTGCAACCAAAGCTGTTTCCATACCACATGGCATTACTTTGCTATATTGTCTGCAGTTTCAGGAATGATATTGCTGTTAAGTTATTACTTTACTTGACCCTAGAGCAGATATGTATATTTTTTCATATGCCAAACGTATTGAGATTGCTGACAAACAGGGTAAGTACAGGAATGGTCACAATACACCAAATTCTGTAATGCTAGAATACATCCCAGTTCTGGATGACAAAGCAACATGGATTTATTGGTGGTCAAAAAGAGGTGGAACTAAAATTAGAATTAATTAACATGGATGCTGTTCAATACTGAGCTTTGGCGTCAGAGCGCTGGAGAAGTTACTGGGACAGAAGTGCTGCTGTTGTTAGCTGCGTACATAGCTCTTTTGACTCTGAAACATGTTTGAATTCCAGTCATACTCAAATTCCAGTCATACAGTGAATGCCAAATGAAGAAACTGACCTGTCACATTCATTTACAAAACCAATTTCAGAGAAGTGAGGAAGGAAGGAAATAACTAAGAAAATAGAGTGTAAATAGACTAAATAAAAATGGAACACGCTGTTCTAGTTCCTTGATAGAGTGTCCCTGAAAAAAATAAGTCTTCTCAAGAAGCCTGAATATAGGCTTTCAGATCCAGAGCATTTCAGCCCATAATCTTTCCTAGTAACATTTCTCTAGTGAATACTCTTCTTCTGCCATTAAATGTGTTTTCAGTTTCTGGTTAGTCTGTGCTTTGTCCCAGTCAGAGAACAACGGGCTCCTATTATTTGAGTTCCAGCACTGAGGTGCAGAATTGTCCTGTCCAAGACAAATCTGCTTTGGGAACCTACTCCTTATCTCTAATCTTCTGGTAGCAGGATGAACCGGAGGAGTAGGAGGCATGAAGGTGTTGTGTCTCCTACTTCTAATATAAAAGCTGTTCTCAAACAGAAGCATCAAACTGATCTCTGTGTGTTTATAGTCATCTGTGCTGTATATAAAGACCATGGCCCTGTATTGACACGGTCCCAGCATACACAGACCAAGTGATAGTGCCACAAGGGCATCTCAGGAAAACATCTACCCTTATTCCATTTTGCCACGTGTTTGCTAAAATATGTATGTTATTATAAGAGAAATTATTTTCTCCCAGGCTTTATGGCTTGATCCAGTGCTTTCAGAGTTTTCTCCTGATGGAAGGAGAAATTGCAGTCTGCACAAATAACAGGAATCCCATTTGCACAGCTAAGAATCACAATGCAGTGAACAGAGCTGTGTCTGAAATTATAGTATGGAATGTTGAAGGGCAAATTTCAGTTTAGAGCTTCATGTTCATACCCATACAGGTTGACAGTCCCTGCTGTAGTCCCTGATTACTGCTTCAGCCTCTGAAGGCGTATTTACAAGTAGCACTTCCAAGTGAGAAAGTAGGCTGGTTTGCTTCCTACACTGTAAGAAATCTAGCAGATTCAAATTCCAGATCTCAACCACTTTGCTGAGTTTCAGAATTGATGCTTGGCCCTTTCTGCTGT
Source organism: Clamator glandarius (assembly GCA_033459285.1). Classification (NCBI taxonomy): domain Eukaryota; kingdom Metazoa; phylum Chordata; class Aves; order Cuculiformes; family Cuculidae; genus Clamator; species Clamator glandarius. Next base: position 1,485,905 of record JAUNZM010000464.1, on the reverse strand, counting down.
TATGTTTTGCTGGATTACTCTCACCCACGCTGCGAGAGGGTACCACTGCACTGAATTCTGCTCTTTTGTGATGAATCATCACTGCTTCCCTTTCCTAATATCTCAGTTTGAAAATTAGATGCTTCTTAAAAGATCATCCTTATGTTTCTTCATCTTAAAAGATTATCCTTATGGTTTTTTGTCTCTTGTACCAACTGCTTCTCAGGCTGCCAGCCTCTGAGGCTTGTGCCAGTGCTGCTGCAGAGCAGCCAGTGATGCTCCAGAAGAGACACCAGATCTGTGCCTTGCAAACCAAGGCATCTAAGCTGCTGATTTTTTTCTTTTTTTGTGTTTTCTTCCTCTTTGGTTTTTCAGTATCTAACAAAGAATTGGCTTAGCATGCTCTGATTTTTACGTAGTTGGTGAAAGTGGGTTTAAAAGGTTAGTTATGGCAAGGAAGAAAAACTGTGTGATGCTAAGAAACAAAACCCAAAGAGCTGCCCTGGGGAACTGAACATGCCCTGAAGATTTTACCACAGATGAGATTGTGATAATTTCTAGCTGTGAAGATTGAAAAATGCTTTTCTGATTAGCAGCAAAGCAAGAACGTGCAGCATTCTGCAGTGGGTGTGGTGTGGTCCAGGCATCGACCACAGGGCTGTGGGTGCTACACCATGTACACACACCCGTACTGTGACCACATTAAGCAGGATCTGGCATCTTTGTAGGTGTTGGGACAGATTAGTTCCATACAGCACTGGGAACGGGCATCTCAAAGATCTGTGATACCTCGTGGGGGGAATTCTGCTCTGAAGAGCATGCACAAGCTGGACATGTTGTGGCTGAGAGTTCCTCTTGGCATGACTCTCAAGAGCATCTGGAGGGTTGGGAATGATGTGGGTTTGTTTAGCCTGGAGAAGAGGAGGCTGAGGGGAGACCTCATTGCTCTCTCCAACTACCTGAAAGGAGGTTGTGGAGAGGAGGGAGCTGGGCTCTTCTCCCAAGTGACAGGGGTCAGGACGAGAGGGAATGGCCTCAAGCTCCACCAGGGGAGATTCAGGCTGAACATTAGGAAAAAATTTTTCATGGAGAGGGTCATTGGGCACTGGCAGAGGCTGCCCAGGGAGGGGGTTGAGTCACCTTCCCTGGAGGTTTAAGGGACAGGTGGACGAGGTGCTGAGGGACATGGATTAGTGATTGATAGGAGTGGTTGGACTCGATGATCCGGTGGGTCTCTTCCAACCTCGTGATTCTATGATTCTATGAATGTGTCCATCTGCCTGTGGCAGGGAATGCTGTGTGTGTTCCTGCAGGAGGCTTGCCTGAACTGGCAGTGCCATCTCTCAGTAGGTGACATGGGAGCAAGCCACTCTTTTCAGTCTGGCTGACTCCATGGGAGCTCAGCAATGAAGGTGTCAATGCCAACACGTCACTGATGCCTGGTCAAAATAATGCTGCTGACTGCAGCCCAGATACAAACCCTGCCTATTGTAGCAGCTCGAGGTTTTATCAAGCTGGTGTCCTTGTGAGCAGCATTTGCTGCAGAAGCTGACTGGCTTCCAAAAGAGGGGGACTCACTCGCAGGGACTGCTTTGATCCTTCATGGGGTGCGCATCTTCTGCTGCTGCTGCATTCCTAGGCAAGCCTGGTTTAGAAGTAACCTGCTAGGATGGCACATACTGAATATTTCCTTTTGACACAAAAATTGCTTCCCCTTAATTCATAGAAGCTTATTTTTCAAGGATATTTTTTATTGATCCTTTTCTCTTCCTCTTCTTGAGGCTGCTGTAGTCAGTGATTTTATTCTAAAGCTTAGATTACTTCTGAGAGCAGCTCAGTAACAGTGTGATTCATCATATTAGAATATATAAAGGCTGGAAGCCTCTGCTACTGTGTATAATATGACAAGTTTTAGAAACGAAAAGGATCTGGTAAGCTGTGAATTTTGCTTTAGTGCTATCAATTTCATGTTTTAAACATGCAATATCTTTTTTGCATTCCTATTCATGTTACAGTGAATGTACAGCTGCTGAAGTCAATGGGGTGCTTGTAGCTGTGGAGGAGCAACACAAAATACCAATCACAGTCTGCGTTACTCATACATAATCTAAAGTTGCCTATTCAGCAGATCAATTTTAGTTTGTACCCTGCTGGAGGGCACCATGGTGATCCTATTTGTCTTAATTGTGACATAAGGCAGCAGTGTAGAAGTTGCCTGATTTTCCTCTTTTGCCTGCTCTAGATTTGGCAAAATTGATGAACCAAAGGTTCCAAAACATCTGTGTGCGTTCACTGGAGCCAGAAAGGGATTATCGGTTGCACCTAGTGAACGTAACTCAGTGTGACAGCCAATACCTGTCCCATGTGGCAGCTATCCCAAGCTTTCTTTCAGCACTTGCTTGTATTGAGTTATCAGAGCAAACGCTGAGTTATGCTGGTTTTTGGAGGATTCATAGGTCTTGAGCACTTACTCCTCCAAAATATCCAAGGGCACTACCTGAAAAGAAGGAGCTTAGAAGAGCAACAAAGCTGATGGAGGGGCTGGAGAACAAGTCCTACGAGAAGTGGGATCATCCAGGACCATCAATTTAAAATTCCCTTGAATATATCCAGATATCTGAAAATGTCTGTTAGTTTCTGAAGAGAGTCTCCTTTCTTGTGTCCAGTTCTGTTGTCCTCAGCATAGGAAGGACACGGATCTGTTGAAGTGGGTCCTGAGGAGGCCACAGAGATAATCTGAGGTCTGGAGCTCCTCCTATTCAAGGACAGACTGAGAGAGTTGGGGTTGTTCAGCCTGGAGAAGAGAAGGCTCCAAGGAGACCTTAAAGCAACGTCCAGTATTGAAAGGGGCTCTGGGAAAGCTGGGGAGGGGCTCATCTCTGATACGTGTACAAACATGCAAACAGTATTTTCATCTTGCTGGGTTGTTCTCACCATGGCTTCCCACTATGTGGGCCCTTCTTTTCCCTACATTCTTGTCTCCTCTGAAGATACATAAGCATAAAGCGTTGCTCATCACTTTCTCCTGCCCTTTTGTATTCTGACTGACATCTTACTGTTTCACTGGTTCTGCATACATTTCAAGCAAAGATCACTTCAGTTAAGCTTGTCTTGTGTCTGGAGATTAGTGTGACCTTATGATGTGTAAACTTAAGAGCAAATCAGGAATAAGTAAATCAGACCATTGTTATCTGTTTTTTTAATCTGCTTTCCTCAAGAATATAGCTTATTGAGCCATTTGGTTAATTCTTTAGATGAAGAATAAACTCGTGTTAGTTAATAGTTTGTACATCTATTCAGTAAATAAGGCTGCGACCACAGGTATCTAAAACTTGTCACTGAACATAAGATTGCTGTGCCATTGTCTGAAAAGCATGTGTATTAAATATTGTTCTAAAGCAGCAATGGATGGCTGCTGGGGGAGAGGGCTTGTTTGGGTGGTTTTGTCCTTAACTGGCCTAAGACTGTAGCAGTGGGACATAGATTTTTGAAAACACCACCTGGGTCTTGTTCAGCTGGCTTCATTTGTCTGCATCAGCAAGACATGGCTAACATCAGACTGAACTTAGAGCTGGTTTCCTCTCATTATCTCCTATTTCTAGTCTTCCTGCTACATATTCTTCATTTCATTTTCAGTATAACACTAAGATAAACATTAGCATAATTTCCACCTATCTGTGTGAAGATGGAAGGAATTCATGTACTATTTCCTAGAATTTTTAAGGCTTTTGGTAGACCAGTTTATAGAAGGAAAAAAACGACTGGAGAAAGCTATAGATCATCTTAATAGGATGATAGTTATGCTGATGAAAAGCAGACAGATGGATTTTGGTAGGGAGGAAGGAAGGAGCTGTGGCCTCTTTTCACAAAGGTGATGGGGGCAGTGAGATTTATGTTTAGAAAAGGTACTTTGAACACTTTGGGGGCAGTTTATTAAAGTTGAGTTATTTGGTTACAAAAGAGTTGCTTCTTAAAGTGCAAATAACACCTTTGTTTTACATGGTGTATAAAATTGACAGTGTTAATATTTATGGCAAATCTTTTGGTCTGAATAGAACTGGTTCAAAATACCCCTGGTTGACTTTCTCAAAATTAAAAAGATTCTACTCGACAACACCCTTTGAGAAGAAAAATTAGCTATTTTTCAAACAAATAATACCTAATTTAGAGCCAATGTTCTATAACTGGAAACAGTTCCAGCCTGTCTTCTGCTTGAGGGTGGTTGTAGTGGTGGCTGGGTAGGACCATTGCTTAAAAGCATAAGTTAACTAATGGGAAGGCTTTTCTCGACACTGATCTGTTCAGCAGCTGAGTGTTGTAGCTAAGCATAAGTTTTTATTAGAAATAATTGGAGTGGGACCATCTAGAGTGAATACTTGTTAATAATGGGGAGTCTTGACTGGTATCCAGCAAGTCACAAATAATGAGTAGGGTTTTTTTATTTTGATTACAAGAGATTGGTTCTAGGTTCTTTTTGTTTGTAAGAAGATTTTTAATTTATAGGCTACACTTAATTAATAGCCTTTACCTACTATTCATGAATTAATTTCAAAAATATTTAGAACGTAATCACAGAATCACTAGGTTGGAAAAGACCTCCAGGATCATCGAGTCCAACCATCCCTATCAACCACTAAACCGTGCCCCTCAGCACCTCATCCACCCGTCTTTTAAATACCGCCAGGGAACCACTTCCCTGGGCAGCCTCTGCCAGTGCCCAATGACCCTTTCCATGAAAATTTTTTTTCTGATGTCCAGCCTGAATCTCCCCTGGTGGAGCTTGAGGCCGTGGAAGCGTGCAGTGCTTATAGTGCTGACTCTGTAATGTCATTTTTTATGTGCCTTTGTTGTTGTGGTGTGGAAAACTGGAGAAGTTTAAGGAACTCAAACTACTCCCCAAGGAATTGGTCCTGTCCCACCAAAGCAGAACTTCATACTGATATCCAGACACACTGACAAGCCTTATGCACTTCCTATCAGTTCTGAGCTTCCTTGTCTTCTGAGAGCCTGACTGCTTTTTCTTGAAGAACAGAGAAAACTGCCTTCCAGTTCTGTAGCTGTTGAGGCTGCTGTCAGATTTTTATAATTTATCTTTTCTTTTCAAAAAGCACAACAGATTTTGTACAGCACCTCAGATTTTTTGCCTGGTAATTCTGCTTTCAGTTTTTTACTTGCAATCAGAGTGTCAATGAGAGCTGGTTTGTTTGACTCCAGGCAAGCGCAAAGTTAATGTCATTTTACAAGGTTTTAAAAATCTCAAAGTCTCGGAGCAGCTGCACAGCAGGGATGATGCACATGATGTGTTGGTGTTGTCGTAGTGCTGGAGATAAAGTTAACAAACCAAACCAGCACCTACCAAGGCCCTAGTGCAAAGGCTTTCATGGAATATTAGGTTGGCATACTGTGTAAAACTGACCAGTGAAAAGTAATGACTTGTTCAGGTCCATTTGGGCACTGGAACAGGCTGCCCAGGGAGGTGGATGAGTCACCTTCCCTGGAGGTGTTTAAAAGACAGGTGGATGAGGTGCTGAGGTTTGGTGACTGATAGGATTGGTTGGACTCCATAATCCGGTGGGTCTTTTCCAACCTAGTGATTCTGTGATTCTGTTTCTATGCAACGATTTCAAATACTGACAGCGTAAGGGTCCAAGCATTTCCTTCAAGCTCAGGATCTGTTAAGTTTCCTTAGCTAATGTGTGGTCAGTTTTGTGTTTCATTTCCTGCAGAACTGCCCATTCCAACAGCTGCTGTGTCTTTCCCATGGATGCTTCCCATGCTATATCTCAGTGTAGGATTAAGAGCTAAAGAAACATGCTAATTACTTAGTGGGATCAGGATCTGCTAATGAGATGGGGTGCTGCAGTCAGACACTGGTCTGTAACAAATCTGCCTCCAGATAATTTGCTCAGAGCAGATTTTTGTCTTGGTGAAGTAGATACTTTTCACTTGAAAGGGTCTTGTTATTAATAGTATTAACAGGGAGAGGTTTCTGTTGTAACAGACAAAACCCCTCGGGCACATGCTCCTAGTCCCAGGGGGTATGACAATGAACTGCACCCATGCCTTGAACCAGTCTTCCAAGGGTGTTTTTTTGATTTGGAAAGAGAAGCAAATAAAAAGGTGGTGATCTGAAGGTGATCATGCTGATATTTTTGTTCTTACCTTGTCTCACTGGCTTTGAGTGGAATATGGGTCAGCAAATCATGGTTCTAGACCTTGATCTTGCCAGTATTGATCAAAGTTGTTCATCTCACGTGGATTTTGAAAGATGGCTTGTACCTTTGAAGCATAAGCTTCTCAATGATGTGACAAAGGACAGATAAGGGGCATGTCCTCTGCTTCCAGAAGACTGATAAATTCTCAGTATACTCAGATTATGGAAACTGGGCTAAAGAGAAATAGGAGGCCCTCACTCTACTGAAGTGTTACGAGAGCTTTTACCTAACTAGCTCATTAATAGCCACGTGCGAGGAAGGCAGAAAAAAAATCCTATTTATAAGCAATATTCTGGTAGAAAAATGTAGTTGGTAGCACTACATGAGGTAATTACAGTCATTGAAAGTCCCAACAATACAGGAATGCTTAGCTTAAGAAAAGAAGCATTAAGTAGCTTAACACTTCAAGCTGTCAGGAGAACAGTGACCCAGCCTTCTGTGGAGTGAGGGCAGAAGACAGGCTGTGGATTTGGCACGTATGGGTAGTGAGTCATACACCATCAAGCGGTGCCGCATTAGCGATCTGCGGAGAATCATAGAATCAGGGAGTAGTTTGGGTTGGAAGGGACCTTAAAGCCCATCCAGTCCCACCCCTGCCATGGGCAGGGACACCTCCCACGGGATCAGGTGCCCAAGCCCCATCCAACCTGGCCTTGGACACCTCCAGGGATGGGGCAGCCACCCCTGCTCTGGGCAACCTGGGCCAGGGCCTCCCCACTCTCATCATGAAGAAATTCCTCCTTCTGTCTAGTCTAAATCTGCCCCTCTCCAGTTTATACCCATTGCTTCTCATCCTATCACCACAAGCCTTTTTAACCAGTCCCTCCCCAGCTTTCTTGTAGCCCCCTCGGATGCTGGAAGGTCTCTATAAGATCTCCTCAGAGTCTTCTCTGCTCTAGGCTGAATAATAATGAAGATTTCTGTCCCATCAAGAAATGTATAGATAATAAAGGAAACTCGTGGCTCTTCCATGAGTCTAAAATGACATCTTCTGTACTTTTTAAATGTGGGGGTTGGGGGGAACACTAGGACTATTATTCTGTTGTGTTGTGGCTAATAATGCCATTGGGTTTCATGCTTTGGAGTGCAGATGCGTTCCCAGGACAGGGGACAGTGGAAGTCTCAGTATGAAAGAGATATGAGAGTGGTCAATGTTTGTGATGGCTTGGTAATAATTTTAGTATAAAAAAACAACTAGAGCAAATGTTTCCTTTCCAAGCACTCAGCCTTTCAGGACTGATACTATTTCTATTTAAATTCATTTGCATGTGGAAGCATTAAAGAAATGCACAGAACGTATGCTTTGCCTGTAGAGCCATGAAACTCAAAATTTTGCCAGGTGCTTTGTTCTCAGCCACCAAATGATTTGTTTTCATGGCAAAGATAAAAATTCTCATCAAAAGAACGGGTAACACCTACTCATTTAAGAAAACAGGAGTGGTTTTCTAGCGGGGTCAGCTCCCACTGGAACCACTGTGTTCATGCGTTGTGTTGATAAGTCAGAGGAGAAGCTCTTCGAGACAAACAGGAGCCTCTTCAGGGAACTAGCTGTACCCAGAGAGAAGAAATGCAAATTTGTGGAGTAATGGGAGAAGGGAGCAAAATAAGTAGAGAATCTGATGTAGCAAATGGGAAGTTTAGGTTTGGAAAGAAAATATGAAGGTAAGCCAGCAAGGATTAAAGAACAGGTCCAGTTTTAATGAAGACTGAGAGGTAATTGCTGCCAAGAATACAATTTCTGCTACGTTCAGGAGATGAGAATTAGCCAATGAACGATAATCTTGAAAGGTGGTGTTTGACAGGTGGTGTTTGAACTGAGAACAGCAGCTTCCATCAAGCATGCAGGAGAAAAATCCAGGAAGATCCAGGCCATTTATTTTAGTGGAATTGACTTTTTAATTAACTTTTTGTACCCCAATATAGAAGAGTACCAACGTTCAGTATACTAATGCTTGAAGCTTACAGCAGAGGAGGTAGAAAACTAGGAGAAAAATTATTAGTGATTATCTCAGTGTCTGTGTTTTGAAGTTGCATTAATGTGTCAAAAGTGAATCTTAGGGTAAACCAGAATGGAAAATCTGTAGATGACAGAGGAGTCTCCCTCACCCTCCAAACTTCTTGCTGAATTTTTAAGTGGGTAAGATCACCACTGCCTGCAGGTCACTGAGAGTGGTGGTTCCTGCCCCTTCAGCGACCATGTGACATCTCAGCTGCTGAGAAATGGTCTGACAGAAGAAATCTCTTCTTAAAAACAAAAAATCCACCACAAAAGCACCACAGAAAACAACTTATAGAAACTGGGAAATGGAAGCAAAGCAAAAGCTTTACTATGGGAGGGAATTTGGACTCTCCTTAGAGGTAGAAGTGGTTTTGGATAACATATTCTGTTTTGTAGTTATAGCACTCCTTCAAATCTAAACTTTTCTTGTGTCTACAGATTTCACAATTTCTTGAGATATTTGTTAGGTATCACAACTTATTTTTTCCCCCAGAAATGAAACTTGAGTCAAGTCATGAAGATGTTTAAAAGCTGTCAAACTGATGCCATGCTAGTTCAAAATGTGTTTTGAGTGTCTCACTGGGTTTTCAAGGATCAGTCCTGTAATATATGAAAGGATGTTTCCTCCTTGTCACCTGGGTGTTGGCATCTTTCTGTTCTGATTATACAAGCCCTGCATATTGTGCTATTTTAGTAAGGTGTTTATTAGACTTTTTAAAGGTAACAAAGCTCTGTATCCATCTGGAAGAGGATCAATAGGTAACTGTTCTCAAAACAAAGTCAATTCAGCCTGCTCAACCTACCTATTAGCTTAGACAGTCCAGCTACTGAGACTCAGGAATGGGTTATATTTATCCAAGACTGAATATTCTCTGTGGTTGATGTAAGTCCTTGTTCAGGTTGGAAAGTCGTAGTATGGTCATTCATTCCACATAAAAAAACCAGAGATTTTTGTTAGGTGTTTTGTGTACATGTGTGCGTTTATCTGTGAGCACGATTAGATGCTTATAAAACAGATTTGTGCTGTATTTTTTTCATGTAGAGCTGCATGCTCTGGTTTGAACAGCAGGGAAGCCAAAAAGTTAATTATTTACTCGAACCCTTTACCTTCTCTAGAGGTAGATGTAGTGTCTTGACTATTGCACCTCTGCAGAAAATGGAAGCGGAATGTGTTGATGTTTCATTCGAGTATGAGATGGAGTCACATGATACACCTGAAAATCTTTTCCTTGGTTTGTGTTTATAAATCAGTCTAAATGTGCTTATCAAACATCCAGCAGAGGCCGACTAGCTCGAGAGCAGCTGCGTGTAGCTCGGCAGCCTAGTGCTGCTCAGAAAAGCTGCTGCTTCCCTTTGGTTTTCTAGAAGCCCAGGCCTCTATCAATCAGCACTGTTCTGCCATCCCTTCTCCTGTCTTTTCCGACATGGATACCTTTATTGAAACAGGAGTTCAGCATTTCTTTTACATGATGAAGCTTAAAAGATAGCAGGTTAAATGTGCACGTGATAATGTGTCACACCAGAATTGTATAAAAGTTTCCTTGAACTTTAAAAATACACCTCTCTATAAATGCAGATTAATTATGGATGTTTATCATATTCACCCACAGAATACATGAGAGTATTTCTGCAAGTATGTCTCCGGATCTCACGTGCAAACTCTTTGTGGAAATGATCTGTGGATTTTTACATCTCCATTTGTCACATGGAGATGTAAATCTTTGAAGTGTCTGATGACTGAGAATGTGAAACATTGATATATTGGGGAAAAACAAAATGCAGTTCCACAGCTGTGCTTTGAGGTTCTGCCCGTTGTTCTCAGGGTACCTTTTTTGAAACTGGCACATCCAGGGTTTGATGCTTTGCTCTTCTAGTAACACTTTTCTAGTTATTATTTTCCATATTCAAGGAATGCGAGAAGAATTATCGAACACTTGTATTTATAAAACTAATTCTAGTGGATTCATAAGTGTATTTGTATAACTAAGATTAAGTCTGTTCCTGAGAATTCCGTCCCTCCCTTGCTAGAGCTGAAGAATGATTCCTGGGTGATAGAAAAAAAAGAGGAAGTAGGAAGGGGAATTCAATTCAAAAGCAATTCAGTTTGCCTTTTTTCCTCGCTTTCACTGGGTCTGTTGGTAGGTTTGATTATTTCCAAATGTAAAGCGTCAGTGTTGTCAAGTATTTTTCCTGGAGTAAATACAGTTGCGTGGGACAAAGACACTTTTATTTCTGTTTCCACATCTGGTTCTTAGAGGTTGTTGGTTTACTTTCAGGATGGATAAAACCAGCAAGGCTGTTTGGCCGACTGTGTGTCCTGCCTTAAATACCAGAAAAACAAGGAGCCATGATGTTATGAGAGCTCTGTGCCCAAGGTTTTACGCCTTGTGTGGCTGGCAAAGTCTAAGCTGGAGGGAAGGGTAAGCAGGATGGGGGCACACACCTTCTAAGAGGTCTTCTCTAAACTGAGCTGTGATCTCAGTCTTAGTAGGGTTTAAAACCTTGCAGACTTCTGTGGCATGGTCATTGGTATCTTTACTTTCATGACTAGACAGAATAAATTAAAAGAGCTGGCTTTTGAAAGTCATAAATATTCCCTAGCACTACCGGACTTGGTCTCATTTTTCCAGGGGCATGAAGTACTCAAATTTCCAAACATTTTTGTTTTCATCATATCCTTGTGGAAGAGAAAAGCCCAACTCTTATTCTTTCCTCTCCATGTGTCTTTTCTCCATGTCCTGCTGTACACCTTATCCTGCCACACCTTCGCACCAATTTTGCTCCTGCTGGGTTTATTGCAGTTTTATTCATTCATCTACATATAAATCATAAAGCCAAATGGATTTTCCTTGATTCCTGATGCTTTCTTTTTTGCTTCCTAAGGCAAACATGACAGTTGATTGCAGATTTTCAACATCTATAATTTTTATGCCAATTGCCTGTATAAAAAAAGATGTCATCCAGACTTCATAAACATTAAATTGAAAAGGTCTTAAAGTTTGATTGCTGGAACAAATGTAGAACCCAAAGCAAGCACTTGTGAAGCTAGTGAAAATTAGCATAATTGAAAAGAATGTAATGTAAGTAATTATAACATAAAATCAAATGTTCCTGATGCTTTTTTATTCTGTATCTAGTTAGGGTGAGCTTGTCATAACCTCTAAGAAGGCTTTTACATTTCTGACTCTGGTTGCTTGCCAAGTATTTGTGCAACTGTTACATCTAATACAGTATCAATTATTCATAGCGGATGCAGACTTTGTTATTATAACATTCAGAGTACAGGAGGTGAGTAATTAAAAGCTCAGGTATATATTTTTCTTACTTGTGGAAATTTCTGCTCGAGACAGTGTTAGTATTCCAAGCCAATCACCAGTTCCAGCAGCACGTTAGGAGAGCTGAGAATGCACTGAGTTGTGCTCTTTTGTTTCTTAGTATGGGGAGGTGGCCATGCTCTAAAGGAACTGGCAGGAAATAAGCAGAATAAAAGAGCTTATGCCTCCATTTAGGTTTATTTTTTTCCTAGTGGGCCATATCTAGCATGGTTTGGAAAAAAAAAATAAAATGGGAGAAAAACAGTGCAGCCGTAATTTTAACACTGCTTCATAGTGTGTGATGTAAAAATATGAAGGTCAGTGCTCCCATTCCTCTAGAATCTTTTCCAAGCAGTTTGTAATCACATGTATCAAGCATATCTATAGGCTGAAATGTGTTACCTAATGGACGCTGCACGTTCCCTTTGAAAGGCTCTGTAGAAACAATGATAGAATCTTGCTTACACGGGTGTTTCTTTTTTCTCTTGTATATCAGCCTGTAAAATGAAATTGGGAGTTACTGGAGATAAGTAAAAACACTGCAGACAGTGGACCACTAATAGGGTCGTAAGTGGATTGGAGGTCCCGCAATGCAGCCTTGGTGCTTTTATTTAAAAGATTATATAATGTACGTTTGGTTTTGAGGTTAATAAGTCCTTTCTCTTTTGATGTCCAGTTATGATGGACCTTAAGCTAGGTCAAAAGCCCAAACTGCCAACAACTGTACCCAACAAAGTGGTGAAGATACCCATTAATTAAAATGCCTTGTTCTTTACCGATCCTTGATGTTGTTGTAAATGGTGTTCTGGGAAGCTCCACTTGTTCAAGTCACGTGCAAACCACATTATATATGTTGACATTCACACATCTGCACCATAAGTCAGTTCTTTTTCAGTTTGCTCTCAATCTTTTGTCTTCATGTGCAGAAAGCCTGCTAGGGTTTCATATTGTCTAACTTTGCATTTAAGTAAACACTTTAGCTTCATGACTTTCATTCAGTTGATTTAAATACTTGAAGTTGCTCCTAGACTCTGATTACTTAGATTCAGTTATATGGCAGCTTTACTGAAATTTCATAGATGATGGTGCTAACTGAAGCAAGTTGTTGCTGTTAAAGAAATGATGTCTTATGCAAAACATTAAACACAGCAGGGAATTGGTATCTTTTAGGTGACCCAGCAGCTTTGATTGCCCTGAGTGGCTGTGCATGCAGTAAAAGGAAGGGTATTCATGTTTTCAGATGACATTCTAGGTTTTGAGCATGAGCAGGACAAAAGCTATGCAGGATTTTGAGCGCTGGGCAGAGATGCCTCCTGGGATACTCGGCAGTCCATCAGTGCTGAGAGCCCCAAACCCAGACAAAAAGACACCTCGTAGTTGCTCACAAGCTTTGAGCAATAAATGGTTTTGTTGCCCTTTGTGCTGATTTCATGTCTCGAGTTAATCTCTTCAGTTGCACAAATATTAGGTGAAGTGAGCTACGTTGCTGTCTGTTTTTCTGACTGCAAGGACTGTGGCACTTCATCTAGAGGCGTTTCTGGTCAGCAGTCCTGTCCAGCCTCTGCCATTCTCTTGTGGGAGTCCCACAGGTGAGCACTGCCACCAGCAGAGCCTCCTTTCACCTGCGTGTGCCTCACCTTGGAAAACATGTCTGACCGATATTGTAGTATCAGGGCGGATGAATCATTAAAATTGGAAAAGACCTCAAAGATCATCCAGTCCAGCCCCACCATGCCTACTAAACCATGTCCTGTAGTGCCACCTCCAGGAACAGAAACTCCACCATGTCTCTTGGGAGTTGCTGCCAAGGTTGGCACAAAATGAGGAATGAGGGAGCTTGAGGAATGGCCTCAAGCTCCGCCAGGGGAGGTTTAGGCTGGACACTAGGAAAAAAATTTTCATGGAAAGGGTCATTTGGCACTGAACAGGCTGCCCAGGGAGGGGGTTGAGTCACCTTCCCTGGAGGGGTTTAAGGGACGGGTGGACGAGGCGCTGAGGAACATGGTTTAGTGTTTGATAGGAATGGTTGGACTCGATTATCCGGTGGGTCTTTTCCAGCCTGGTGATTCTGTGATTCTATCATTCTATGAAAATGCAATTAGTTTGTGAGTTCTTGGTGAATGGTGAGCTTTTATACCATACTCTATGTTAGCCTTGGTAATGTGAAATGCTGCATATATGCAGTGATCCTCTTGAAACTCAATATCTCAAGTCAATAAGGTACATAGATGTGCATTAGTTAACTGAAAATCCCCAGCCCAACCCGCTGAGATGGAGGTATGAGCTTAGCGTAGATGGTAGGAAGGTGGCACCTTCAGCACCATTGTCATGACTGACTGTACTAGAACAGCCCTGGTGTTGTTCAGTGTGTGCTGCCTTTTCTGCAGGGCAGGTGGGAAGGATGTCCAGCCTCGACTGCCTGAGCTTTGAACTGGCCCCTGGTGGGGATCTGGAGCTATCGGTGTGCAACCTTTCAGGGCCTCAACACACCTACGCAGGCATTTCTGCGCCCGTCTATTTACAAATGCCAAATATAATGGTGATGTTTCTGTTCTATCTTGATCTTGAAAAAGTTGTGGGGAGTTAGGCAAACGCAAGCTTAGCGATGGTTTAAGTTATGTGAACTTAGATAAAAGGAAAACCTTCCCCACCGTGCTGCTGGGGTCGCTCTGATCCAGCGTCGGATCGGGATGTTGACCAACAAGTCACACGCTGTGAAACGCGTGGTCTTTTGTGTCCTGGGTAGGAGAAAGCGAGCGTAATCTGCTGTCTGTCACACTGCCTGTGTGTGGTACTTTTATCTCCTGGTCCTGTACTTTGAATCTTGAACAGTTGTTAGAGCAAAGGACGAGCGGGATGAAGGAACAGTTGTACTTGCTTTGCTGAAGCCAGCGTTTGAGATAGCATCAGATCTCCCCTAGACGCAATCGCTGCAGTCAGGAGAGCAATTACAAGCGGATATTTATGGAAGAGGAGCTCTGGCTCCCTAGCAGGATTAGGAGGCAGCAAGCAGGTTAATGGGGACTTGTAACTGTGGGAAAAATGGCACGTTGTTTTCCTTTCTGTGAGTAGAAAAGCTGATCAGTACCGGCACACCAAAACAGTAAGAACCCAGAAAGCTGGGGAGGGGCTCTGGATTAGGGGGGGCAGGGCTAGGATGAAGGGGAAGGGTTTTTAAGCAGAAAGAGGGGAGATTGAGATGAGATCTTAGGAAGAAATGTTTTGCTGTGAGGGTGAGGAGGCCCTGGCCCAGGCTGCCCAGAGCAGGGGTGGCTGCCCCATCCCTGCAGGGGTTCAGGGCCAGGCTGGATGGGGCTTGGAGCCCCTCATCCAGTGGAAGTGTCCCTGCCCATGGCAAGGATTGGAACTTGATGGGATTTAAGGTCCCTCCCAGCACAGACTGTCCTATGATTCTATGATCTTCAAACTTAAAACTTTCCCATTTCCCTTCAGTCCTTATTTACCGTTGCCAATTCATACCTATTTCTTCTAACACTGATGTTTTTCAACTACAGTAGCTTCTTCTCTGTCCCGGTTAACAGATTTTTAATAACAACAGTGAAATATTTTATAGCATTACGAACAAATGAGTGATGATGAAGGTGGATATTTCGTATCTGTGCAGTTTACACATTTGAAACTTGGAGTTTTGCTATGATTTAGGAAATAATAGTTTTATTCAACCAGTTATTACCTCAAGGTATTAAAGTTCATCACTCTGTACAACACCTTTTTCAGTCCAAATGCACCAAAGGCCCCCCTTTGGTGGTTTATTGTGCTGTGAAAAGTGATCAATTTTTATAATGCACTTAGAGCAACAGTGATGTCTCAAGGCAGCTTTCAGCCCTCTATTGCAGCCACACGTATCAGAAATTTAGTTCCTGATGCTTTTTTCTCTTTAAGAAAGCAACCATCAGAAAACCACAGAACAAAAAACCCCACCCAAATTGAAATGGAAACCCGAAACAAACAATCCTGGCTGTCAAAATCAGGTACTCTCAATATCTCGACTGTTCAGCCCTTAAGGAAGAGACAACATAAAGGTTGATTTGCAGAGCTTAATCAGATTTCAGGTTAAAACTGGGCCTGCTGCACTAATTTCTTCTTACTGAACCATGAAGCCATAGAATCATAGAATGATTTCAGTTGGATGGGACCTCAAAGCCCATCCAGTCCCACCCCCTCCAGGGACGGGGCAGCCACAGCTTCCCTGGGCAACCTGGGCCAGGGCCTCCCCATCCTCATAGCAAAACATTTCTTCCTGAGATCTCATCTCAATCTCCCCTCTTTCAGCTGGAAACCATTCCACCTCATCCTGTCCCTGCATTCCCTGATCAAGCTTTCCTGGAGCCCCTTTCAGCGCTGGAAGCTGCTCTGAGGTCTCCCCGGAGCCTTCTCTTCTCCTGGCTGGACACCTCCAGTTCTCCCACTCCCTGCAGGTTCCTACTTAAAGGAAGCATGGGTTTTTGTTTTTTTTTTTTCCATTTCAATCTGAAGCTTAGATTTACTGATGCAATTCTGTAGCTGTACGAATTCTGAAAATAGTTTCATGTTGAAACCTCAAAAAAGACCGAATTTCTGAACATCTTCATAAAATAGTTGTGTAGTTTTCCTCAATTTCCTCATTGTTTTTTCCCCTCACAGTGTTTTCAAGTGGAAGTTTCCAAATTGACTTAAAAGTTTCCCAACTGTAGTTAAGAAAAACAGCATCAGTCAGATCTTACTGTTTCTTAAAGAAATTTTTTACTTCTTCTTTGCTGTGAGTGTTTCTGGGTGTCTGAGAAGTCCCATATTGGTCCTGGAAAATGATGAGATAAGAATGAATATGCTTAAATCAACTGGTACATCTGCGTTGGCTTTCTGGCCCATCCTTCCTGACCAGGAGGAGCTGGAGACCACAGGACTTCTTGCTCTGCTTTAAGAAGATTTGAGTTTTAAAGCAGGTACATTCATTATGAGTCTCCAAGGAAAAGAAAGAACATTTTTCTTGTGTTTCTCTGTGTGTTAGTGAGGGAGTTAGACTATCAGAAGGGCACATTGAAGTGCTGGGATAGTGCCTGCCCTGAGCTGGGGTAACAGCAATCCCAGAATGGTTTGCTTCAAGTTAACTAATACTTGGATTTGGAAACTCTTGGTCAATGGTCTTCTGCTCATCTGATAGAAGAAGCAATACGGCGCGTCCTCGCTGGGTGTATTTTGTCACTTTGTGTGGTGTAGTGGGAAGTTAAAATGTCATTGTGGATAGCTCTGACACTGGCTGGAAATGAGCAGAGTTAAACTGAATCACGCTCTCTTAGCTTCCTTTAGGAATATTTGCTGGTGGTTTTCCTACTGTTTCTTCCTGCTTGCATACATTTTTTTTTTTTTTGCTGCGTATCTGAGCAAAGGGAACTGAGTAGGGAATCTTTTCCAAAGCAAGACATTGCCCTCTTCTGGATGCTGCATGAATAATGCCTTGGCAGGTGCCCCCAGCCCCCACCTAGAAGGGAGAATGAGATGAGAATGCGATTCCCTGGCACACTGAGTGTGTCAGCCCTAGTAAATCTAATTCCATTACCTGAGATGACTTAGTCACTGCTAAGCTTTGATGAAATAAAAAAAAACATTAATGGAATGTGTATAGTAAGAGAACAATGTTTTGGATGATGAAATCATTTCATTCCAAGCATTTGTAGAAATTTTGATAAGGCAACAAGGGACTTGGTTACTGACTCATCAAAAGGGTTATTTATAATAAAGTGGTGCTTCAAGTAACATTGTTTATAGCATAAAACAATCTGTTCATCTGCCTCCTTGCAGCAGATGCTTCATGTAAGAGAATAGTCAACTTACACGAAGTTTAATAAGATGCTTTGAATCCTCAAACATATGTACACTATAAATAACCTTCAGTTAATCAGAATGGGCTTTAAATCTTCATATATGGATGTTCTGCTGAATATCCAGTTTTTGGTTTTAGAATGACCTTTATCTAGTGCACTAAAATATTTGACATAGGCTGTGTTAAGAAGATATATTTCTGCAGGGGAAAAAAAAATGCTTCACTTAATAGTAGTGCCTAAAAGATGATGACTATTTCTATGAAACATCTATCATTGAAGCCTACCAGGTTGTTTAACTTCTGAAGAACGTGGGCTTGATCGAATAGCCTTCAATAATGAGCTGAAAGAAGGAACTGCTTTCACAGCATCTTTGTATAGTGAACAGAAAAGGAAGAATGCTTCAGCAGTTCCCAGATTCTCCTGAGAAGCTGCATCTATTTTATTCAACATCTCCAGTACCAGTTCTAGAAGTTTCTTCTAAGATAATGTGATTTCTCTGGTTTGTTTCATTTTGATGTGAAAATATCAGGCATTTTTATGCTTGCTGTTCAGCAGTAAGAAGTAAGTACTTGTAGAAGCCTCCAAAGGCACTTTAGTATGTGAATCAGTTCTGTTAAAATAAAACACTTCCACACCTGATCCTATTCAAAGCAGAAGGAGAAATGACAGTGGGAGTCAAGTGGAAAAAACTGACCAAACAAGCCCCGTTCATAACCACATTTCTAAATCCGTGACTACCAAAATGACCACATTTCTCCTTTTCTCCTGGAAGCAGGCAGCACTGAAGATGCTGCAAGACAGTCTTGGTACTGAGCATCTGTAAGCATATTTAAAGAAAGCCCCAAACCTGAACTCGAACACCTTCTTGTGCTTCATTTTTATACACTGAGTGGGTAGAGCATTCTGGTACTGTGAGCATTCATGCTTGGCATATGGTTTTCTCTCCACAGGTTAGCAAGAAAAGGTAGACTTAACTCTGCATCCAGACGGTATGAAATAATGCAGTTGGAATGTGTATTATGTTAATTGCAAAATCTCTCTCCTTGCAACACGCATCTGCAGGGACTGCACTTGCCAAAGGCAGTATTTTTGGAACTGGCCAAACAGTTGCGGTGTATGTCAAACTAAATTTCTCCATCTAGACAATTCATTCAGCTCTTATTCTACGTTGCTTCAAGGTATTCTTTTATTTATAGCAACTCTTTCTAAAATGGAATCATAGGTTTCCACAAACTTCTTCTAATGAGGATCACGTTGCAAATGAATGTCCCCTTCACTTTTATGAGCTGAGTAAGTTTTTGCTACTGAAAACTTTGAAGACTGAAGATAAGACTTGCCCTGCGGTCTTATCTCCAGCCTGATATGTGCAAATTATTTAAGGAATTAGATCAACACTTAGGATGTAGACAGTCAAGCAAGTTAAGTGAATAATTTTTGTTTAGAAGCAATTTTTTAAACTGCATTTGTTGTCTTGCAACATACAGGTGTTATTTTAAAAAAATAAAAGTTACTCTAAACAAGTATTACAGGTTCTTTTTTTTTTTTGTTTAGTGAAATGCTTTGTAACACCATGTGGGGAAGTGCTGTGTTACTGTTAGCTTTATAAATCAGTCTGGGCTGTGATATTTCAGGGTAGAAAGGACTGAAGAAAGCATGAGCTCGTGTCTAAGGCTCACTTCTCATTCTAAATTCTGATTTCATTTGTACCAATGCACCTTTCCTGCTTCTGGGAAGTTAGGGTAGAGTTTGAGCCTAAAATAGGTATGGTGTTAATAGAGATTATTCACATAATAAAGCTTCAATGTGATATGTGATAGCTGGATATCTGTGGTTGAAAAGTAATGAAAAAGAGTGAAAACTCCCAAGTTTTATCTAAAGTCACCAAAATATGCCTCAAGGGGAGTGATGTCGAGGAAGGAAAACTACATACTTCTTATTAATAAGAAGAGCTGGGTGTCTTTTATATTGTGATAGTGGATTCCGATGCTACCAGTGAAATCCTCATGCTGTGTCTGGTATTCTTTGAGCTAGAATTTTGTGCACTGACTTCTTAAATGTTTTGTTTCAAAAAGGCAGCTTTCATTAGCCCGTGACTCAGGCTTCTATAAATATGCCTTAAATAAGGCAGACTGGTGCCATATTGTATCAGTGTCTGAATAACAAGAGCAAGTGAGAACTGAGTCATTTTGGTGACTCATCTCATGTTAGAGAGACCTGGTGTTACGCTCTACGGTGTAAAATCAACTTATAATTGTGTTTTGGAAGACAGCTTGTATGAGATGCATTGCACTGATGAGAGAAGCAAAAGATAACTCAGCTTATAGATATCAGAGACCACATCCAAGCTAATTCTTTTCTGCAGTGGTGAGTAGCTGGTATTTCATAGCCATCTGGCCTTCCCCGAGGCAGCCAGCTTATTCCCTTCACCTGCGAAGGAAAAAATTAACAGTGAAATTGATCTTCATTAGAGGTGAAATTTTTGCTTCATTCGGCCACCGCTGTGCCCGTAACGCCACAATGTGTTGCCTGACACGCAGTGTGACAAGAGCCAGTTCACACAGAGGAGCCAGCAGCTTTTATGGTTTTCCACCTCAGCAAGTCACGTTGTTATAGCAACTCGGTAATTCATATATTGATTGTGTGCAAAGCTGAGGTGTTGCACTTAGAATCATTTCGCAGTTTTGTGCAGACCTGCTCACTCGCCATACATTGAATGTGCTATAATCTATATTGTAGTGCAACGTGTCTGTTAGTGGAACACCTCTTGTACTGGGAAATAAAACCAGCCTTCTGGGTTTGTTTTTTTTTTTAACTTTATTGGTAGAGTAATAAAAGCACATCAGGGAGTTCTAATATTTATTTTCTTTACGTACAGTAACCTTCAGTTTAAACTAAAGGCTAAAGTCTGAAACATCTACCTTAATAACTTAGAATCATAGAATAGTTTGGGTTGGAAGGGATCTTAAAGCCCATCCAGTTCCACCCCTGCCATGGGCAGGGACACCTCCCACTGGATCAGGGGCTCCAAGCCCCATCCAACCTGGCCTTGAACCCCTCCAGGGATGGGGCAGCCACAGCCTCCCTGGACAACCTGGGCCAGGGCCTCCCCACCCTCACGGTGAAGAAATTCCTCCTTATGTCCAGTCTATAACCTGCCCCTCTCCAGTTTATACCCATTGCCCCTCGTCCTATCATTACAAGCCTTTGTGAACAGTCCTCCCCCAGCTTTCTTGTAGCCCCATCAGGTACTGGAAGGTTGCTATAAGGTCTCCTCGGAGCCTTCTCTTTGCTGAACCACTCCAACTCTCATCCTGTCCTCGTATGGGAGCTGCTCCAGCCCTCTGATCATCCCTGTAGACTCCTCTGAACCTGCTCTGACAGCTCCATCTCCTTCTTATGCTGAGGATTCCAGAACTGGACACAATCCTCCAGGTGAGGTCTCACAAGAGAGGAATAGAGGTG
Source organism: Clamator glandarius (assembly GCA_033459285.1). Classification (NCBI taxonomy): domain Eukaryota; kingdom Metazoa; phylum Chordata; class Aves; order Cuculiformes; family Cuculidae; genus Clamator; species Clamator glandarius. The sequence continues at coordinate 1,465,114 of JAUNZM010000464.1, read as the reverse complement.
CAGAATCCCCTCGCTTGCCCTGCTGCCCACGCTGCTTTTGATGCAGCCCAGGATACGATTGGCTTTCTGGGCTGCAAGTCATCCTTTTTTATTTTTAAGAGCCTCTCTTATATCCACACCTCTAGCTAATTATACCTGCTAGGAAAGCCACACAGATTGTTAACAAAGTGTTCACCATCCATTGAGGAAGTGGAGATCAACTTGGAGCTGCTGGCAAGACTATTTTGTATTCTTGTTATGGATGACTCACTCTTGGCTTTTAAGTTTCTTCATTTGCCAAAAGCATTCTAGTCCAGTCTAAATGAAAGTAGGTGGAACAATCCCAGGCTGTGTGAAGTTTGATACCTGACACCTTTACTAGTCCCCCTGCCTTTCTTCCCCAAACTAACTCAGTTGCACCTTCTCCTGAAGCAGGATGGTTGTACTTCAGTGAAGCATTCAGCTTGCTGTTTGGATCTAACGAAAGAAAACTTGGTGTGACTTACGGAGGAGAAATGGATGGATTGGAGGAGGTGGGAGTTGCAAATTTAGTCCCAGCCCCAGAGAGATTTTTTCCATGGAAGGCTGTACTCAAGTAACATAGCTTTATTAAGAACATCTTTATACTAAAACAGGATTTGAGAAGTGAGGCATTGGTCTCTACATCAAACATTCAAGAAAGCTTTTATTGCCTACAGCAGCAGAGTATTAGCTTGGTTTTAGGGACGTAGATAGGTATAGATGTTCAGCTGTTGGCTTAAAAAATAAAACCCACCATTGTTAGCCATGTTTTGAACTTTAAACTGGGCTGAGAAGTTCCTAAGTTTTAATGGTATTTATCATGCCAAAGCTGACCCCATTAGCTCTGTGTGATGAAACTTTCTTGCTGTGCTTACTTTTTATTTTTTGTGTCACAGTGCATGCAGACACCTCAGAAGGAGAACATGCTGATTTACTTGAAAAAGCCATCTTTCCTTCTTTGCCGTTCCCTCTCAAGGCATGACCTTCATTCTGCTCGTGCTTTGCTCTAACTCACTTGCTAGAACAAGACTTATTGTGGGATTTCTCCAGCTTCCTGAGCTACTTCAGGAGCCTGCTGGTTTTGTTCTTTCCGTGGGTTTCTTTCAGCGGTCTCGGCGAGTGCAGATTTTGTCCTAGATAAGCAATCCACATATATCTTTGTAATTTTTGTCAGGACTGAAAGATTGAGACTGTCTTGCAGACAAAGTTCTTTCAGTTGAACGTTCACACACTGAATTGCATCAGTTCGCAGTTTGTGTCTGCACAACAGCAGAAGAGTATATTTCTAGTATGCCACATTCCTACTTGAATTATAATATGAGATGTGAGGAATTCCGTCCACCTCAAATTAATTTTTAGGGGGCATCAGATGCAGCAGATGTAGCATAAAGAAAAAAAATGTGCTTAGCTGTAGCTCTTCAGTAAGGCTGTGAGTGGTTAGATGTCTGGCAACTAGCTGCAAAGTCCATCATAAGAATATTAGCATCGTCAGAAGACTAGTGTTTTTCTAATATATTTGCATTTAGTTCTAGATTTGAAATGCTGGTTGTATTTTAAGTTAGCCTAACGTTAATGTTTTTGTGGAGCAAATGTTACAAGAAATGCCCAGTTTACCATTTAAGTAAAATAGAAGCCAGTTAAATTTCTTTCCAGCAAGGAAAATATTCTGATTTATTTATACTGGAAACATCTTTTGAATCTTTTTTTGAGAACAAAAATATCCTCTACTGAGGCTTGCAAAACCTGAATTAATAGGCATGCTTTTTTGAAACTCATCTAGCAAAGTCAACAGCCTCCGCAATTATGAAAACAGACCAGATTTACCTACTGTAACTTTGCTCGCTGCCTCCGGTACCATCTGTCTTCCTTTTGACTAGCAAAGGCAGCACGTTGCCTTCGTCCTCATTGCTGTTTGATGTGGCTAGAGGAGCAATGTGAACCTCCAAAGACCATTACATCTGGGAGTTGCAACATAATAATCTACTTGGTAAAATTCCATCCATCATTTTTATTAACAGGCTTTCATGGTCCCAATCCTGTAAGGCAGGAAAAAATTGAGACTGCCATGAAAACAGTATTTTTTTCCTTTTATTTTTCCCCAGAAGAGCAACTCTAGGGGATGGAGACAATGACTCTTGCTGTTTGCTGCAATTTTCTTTACTTCGTTTCTTAGGGAAAAAGCAATCTTGTACTGCAGTGGAGTGGCAAAATACCAAGGAGAAAGGAACCAGAAAGGATCCAAGGAATAGTTCTGTGCAACGAATGATTAACTGCACTGCCCTTCAGCCTGCAGAGGGATGGCTGGTGGGGTGGGGGAAGGGAAGGTCAATAGGATTAAGAGTTTTAGAGTTAGAGTAATCACTCGGCCTCTCCTAATGATAGCTACTGAGCAGAAAAGGAAGGCCGATTAAGAAAATGCAAGTATTTTTTTTTTCCCTGCAAAGCGTAAGATGACTCTGCAATGCTCTGACACACAGCAAGGTTTAGTTTAAAAAGACAAAGTTATGGAAGAAAATTTTACAAAGGCTTATTAACCCCTAAGATGTTCTGCGGCTGAGGGGTCACTGACCTGTACCTTCTTGGACACTGGGGACATCAGAATATGACCGAATCACAGAATTCATGGAATCATAGAATAGTTTGGGTTGGAAGGGACCTTAAAGATCATCCAGTTCCACCCCGGCCATTGGCAGGGACACTTCCCACTGGATCAGGGGCTCCAAGCCCCATCAACCCGGCCTTGGCCACCTGATCCCATGGGAGGTGTCCCTGCCCATGGACGGGGTGGAACTGGATGATCTTTAAGGTCCCTTCCAACCTAAACTATTCTATAGTTTGTGCATTAATTTTCATAAATGTCAAACTGCAGTCTCTCTCAGTGGTGTGGTTACTGTTCATGGTGTTTGCTAGCAATCCACAATCCTTGCACAGATATACAACAAATTTATTTTGTAACGTGCTGCTCTATTTTCAGACATTTGCATAGGAAAGAGACTAATCATTTCAGACAAACTTATGTTCAGGAGGCTTATGGTTAGAATTCATTATCATATTTCTGTAGTTTATGCTCCCACAGAATTGCATATTACATATAAAAAATTGATTTGAAAGTGTTATTTTTAATTTCAGGAAGACCTAAATAAACATCTGCATAGTAATATATGCTAATTGTGTTATCAATTATGCCCTAAAAACTGTGAAAAAACTTAAGGAAAATATACAGTAATAGTGTCTATACTAAACTGAAAATGTGATAAGTGCTTTGTATTTCTTTTCAGCAATCACTTAATGTAGTATTGATAAAGAAAACCCTTTTTAAATTCCCTTTATTTTCTCCTGGATTGAATACTGTCTGTGTGTCTTTGGCTGTACTTCTGGTTCAGTGCTTACCTCTCTGAAAATATCAGCACAAACTTCTTATAAATGAACATGGCTCAGCTACTGTGTCTGTACAGTAGGGCTGAATTTGGCTCAAGGATTAGAGGCTGGTTGTGCTTCAGAATGCTAATATATTCATTCATTTTTACTTTAAAGAACATGTGAATATGTTTAGTCACAGCTCCCCATATCTTTAAAAGCTGAAGGCACACTGGGGTAAGCTGTTGCTGAGGTTTGATGTGTTTTCTTTATTCTTACTTACACTACAAGCCTCTGTAAACAGTCTCTTCCCAGCTTTCTTGTAGCCCCTCCAGGTACTGGAAAGTCACTATAACGTCTCCTCAGAGCCTTCTTTTCTCCAACAATCCAAATTGCTCCAGCCTTCTGATCATCCCTGTAGCCTCCTCTGGACCCGTTCCAACAGCTCCATCTCCTTCTTATGCTGAGGATTCCAGAACTGGGCACAATCCTCCAGGTGAGGTCTCACAAGAGGGGAACAGAGGGGCAGAATCCCCTCCCTCGCCCTGCTGGCCACGCTGCTTTGGATGCAGCCCAGGACACCCTCGGCCTCCTGGGCTGTGAGCGCACATTGCCAGCTCATGTTGAGCTTCTCATCGACCAGCACCCCAAGTCCTTCTCCGCTGGGGAGCTCTCAACCACATCATCTCCCATCCTGCACTGCAACTGGGGATTGCCCCCACCCAGGTGTAGGACCTTGCACTTGGCCTTGTTGAACCCCATGAGGTTCTCACAGGCTCACTTCTCCATCCTGTCCAGGTAAATTATGGTATGTTTTTGTCCATGGCAAGCGACCTCTACCACAGTGATGCTTCCCTCTGTCAGCCTGCTTTCTCTACTGTGTTTAAGTATGAATTTGTGTAATCAGGGAGCACACTTTTATTACTAGGCAAAAATATCAGCATAAACCCTTTCAGTTAACTTCTCTACCGTAGCTGGCTGGAATTCAGTCCTCAACAAATAAATGACACTTGGTGTAGAGAATACCATCACATCATCCGTCTGGAGTACACTGAAATATAGAGGGGAAAATACATCTTCACTGATGTAATGGCTATTATTTTACCTATAAGGAAAAGAAAATAATACAGGGAGAAAAATGTAGATCTTTCAGTATTTTATGTCTAGCTGGTCACTGGCCCAGGTTGCCCAGAGCAGTGGTGGCTGCCCCATACCTGGAGGGGTCCAAGGCCAGGTTGGATGGGGCTTGGAGCCCCTGATCCAGTGGGAGGTGTCCCTGCCCATGGTGGCAGAGTGGAACTGGATGGGCTTTGAGGTCCCTTCCAACTAAAAGTCCCATCCAACCTATGATTCTGTTCTATCTATTCTAGCTAATTAATAACTGCAAGGCCTTCAGCATCTCATTCCTTGTTCTTACATTATTTGTACTAATCAAGACAAGTTGGTAGCTGCTGTATGTGGGGGAGAATTGAAATGGGATAGACATAGAGGATTTCTTCTGTATTAATCATTCTGAATTGCAGCATCAGCATTTCTGAAGCTGTTTTGAACTATTTCTGTGTATTAAATAATCATTAAAAAATGTTCCGTGAGGTGTCTCTGTTCCTTCAAACTTTCCAAGATGTTGCCCTAGGTTGAACTGCTCAAAATATCAAAATTTCAACTTGAAATGCCAAAGCTTGCTGAAGCTTTCCTGTGTGAATGGCCCTTTTCCGTGGCTTTAACACAGATACTGGCAAGGAGTTGTTGTATTTGTTTGTGTTGGTCTGAAAGGTCATTTAAATTACTTAAATATCTGCTGCTAATATTTATAACTGAAGAAAGCTCTATGAAGTGAAGCATGAACAAGAAAGAGATTCAATTGATTACGTCTTTAAAAGAAATTCATGTAGAGGTTTTTAGGATTCTGCTAGCAGAGCTCAGCTTCAGTGACGTGTATTCCCAAGGTCATTAGTATCCAATATAGCTGCTCTCAAAAAAGCGTACTTGGATGGTGGCTGGCTTCCAAAAGCCTCTCGGAGGAGAAGCTGGCCGGCTACTCCAGCTCCGGCTGCCTGCGAGAGCAGCTGTTTCACCAGCCTGATGCCTCTGCTGCACCGAGGAACGCTGGCCAAGTGCACGGCGGCTGCTGCCAGCAAAAGGAACTGGCAAATGGTACTCAAGGGGGATTTTTTTGTGTCTACAAGTATGTATTCTGTAGTCCTTGTGAGCAAATGGGTTTTCTGTGTGCAAACTTGAATACAGTTATCTTCTGTACTCTGAAGTCCACACGTACAAGTATTTTATTCATTAAGGCTTTTGCAGAAGAACCTGGAGGGGTTGGATACTTGATTTTTCATCTGCTCTTAATTCACCAAAGAAAATACTGCATCAAATCCTTGTACACATACACGTACATATACACGTACACGTACACATACATATATTTCCCAAGAAATCCCCTGTGGATAGTGCATTTGTTTCCTTCTCGAAGTTATAACTGCAACTGTAAGCTCTCCATATATATGTATAAATATATATGTGTGTGTGTGTGTGTGTATATATGACAACTCCAGTTTGGTCTTTTATATCTTGGGCACTACCCTGCACTTCGGAGCACTGCATACCCTTTTTAAAAAGTGTTGTTATAGGGAGGAGAAAAAAAAAAGAATATTGATACAGTTGCCACTGTCCACATTTCTTTATCATTTGACCTGGTTTACAGCCAAAAAGGTATTAGTGAATTTAAAATATATGTGTATACAGGTATAATAGTGAAATGCTTGTGGAAAGAAACTTTTGAGACCTGATGGCCTTTTGATTTGAGCTGTTGTGTTAAGTACTGGCTATAGTTGTCTCACCACTCTCTTTAGAAGTACTAAATGAGTTTTCTACCACGCAAAGTTTAGTCACATGTTAAACAGAAAAGTAAATGCTCAAGGGGATGAAAAGAAGGAAGCATTTTGTTGGATGTTGCTGGGATGTGGGATTGCCTCTTGGGTGAAAAGTGTTTTGATTGATACTTTAAACAAGAGCACTGTGGGTTTATTATTCAAGTCTCTGAACGGAACATACCGTGAAGCATTTTTCTTGTGTTCTTGTGTTACACTTGACTCATCTCAAATCATTTAGGCTTCAGGAGAATGTAAGGAACAATAACATACTCTGAATATTGGTGCTTTGGAATATTTAGGGCAGCATGTGAAGCACTGTAGTGGATTTTAAACTTCCCTTGTCTTAAAACTGCCACAGAATTCCTATCCTAAATTTGCATTAATTCTGCTATGAAGTGGTACGCATTTGACATATCTGGTCTCTTGCTTTTTCTATGGATGGCGTATGAGGAGAATATTATGGATGCTTTTCCCATGTAGTTTCTTTGAAAGTTTTATTGCCGATTGCATTGGTTCTGTATGTGTGCTGTATATTGATTGACAGGGATTTCTCTCCCAACAAATCCCCTTTGGATAACGCATTTATCTCCTTCGCTAAGTTATAACTGCAAGTGTAAGGTTGCCATGAGCTGTTCTCTTTCTTCATTTCTTCAGCATCGATCGCTTCATCTAAACGTTCTTATTTGAAATCATTGAGCTGATGGACCCTACATCATCCAGCAGAATCGAACTGGTATTCACGTTCTCAAACCTACCTGAGTTAAAAACAAATCCCTGTCCTGACCTCCCTCAAAGCTGAAAATAAGTGTTAAAAACTAATAGATAAAATGCATGGCTTAGATGTCAAGGGTAATGTTTATACTGGGCGTAGGAGCCCAGGTATCTGGAGTTGACACGGACTGCTTTATAGCATCAAAATATTGATACTCACCTTGACCCTGTGCCAGGGCAGGGCTTCTTTGCAGCTGCCGTGTTTTTAGCTGTGAGCTGTTATCTCCTTCTGCAGTCTGTGAGTTGTGCTGCAGCCCACCAACAGGTAAATGCAGGCGACTTGCAGACGGGCTGACAGTTTTTCTTACTCCTGAATACATCGATGGAGTCTGTGACCCAAGTGGTCTAGTACAGCCGGCTCATCCTTTTCTTGACACTGTGCGTGCTCGTACAGCCCGATCCTGCTTGTTCCCATTGGGATGACCTGTCTGGCACTCATACAGTGGTATTAAAGTTCACTGGAAAGGAGGGGTACTTAGTGGTACAGTTCTGGAGATTCTTGCTTTGCACATTGCACTGCTGCCATTTCCCAAAGACGGCTACCTTGGTTTGCAGCCAGGTGCTTCCTAGCATTTCCAGGGCATGGAATTACTGCTGCCATAAACACTCAAGAACTCAGCCGTATTCTGGGCTGCATCAAAAGAAGTGTTGCTGGCAGGGCAAGGGAGGGGATCCTGCCCCTCTGTTCCTCTCTTGCGAGACCTCACCTGGAGGGTTGTGTCCAGTTCTGGAATCCTCCACATAAAAAGGAGATGGAGCTGTTGGAACAGGTCCAGAGGAGGCTACAAAGATGATCAGAGAGCTGGAGCACTTCCCAGTCATTCAGCCCAGGGAAGAGAAGGCTCCAAGGAGATCTTACAGCAACCTCCCAGTACCTGAAGGGGCTACAAGAAAGCTGGGGAGGGACTGTTCACAAAGTATTGTGGTGATAGGACGAGGGGCAGTGGGTATAAACTGGAGAGGGGCAGATTTAGACTAGACATAAGGAGGAATTTCTTCACTATGAGGGTGATGAGTCCCTGGCCCAGGTTGCCCAGGGGAGCTGTGGCTGCCCCATCCCTGGAGGGGTTCAAGGCCAGGTTGATGGGGCTTGGGCACCTGATCCCGCAGGAGATGTTCCTGCCCATGTCAGGGGTGAGACTGGATGAGCTTTAAGGTCCCTTCCAACCCAAATTATTCTATGATTCTCTGATTTCATTTTTCTCTCTTCAGGTTCCCCTATAACCTTATAGTGAATGTAAATTATGTGCTGCTTGTTGTTACTGAGCTACCTCCCTGCTTCAGTCAGTGGTGCATCCATGAAATATCCAGCTCGGGTTTTGTTTATATTACCCTGGGGAGAGAGGTGGCATTGATGTCTTTATTAACATATTGACATATTTATTGACATCTGTTGTCTTCAATCTTCTCTGTTTAATTAATATAATTGATCCACTGAACATCTAGCTAATAATTCTGGGGCAAATATTCTAACTGGTGTTGTTACTAAAATTGAGTCTAAGCTCCTTATTGTGAAATCTGCCATGGGTCTACTTGCCAAAATAATTAAAGGGCCATTCATTTCCAATTTTTCCTCCATCTAAAATACTTACAGAGCTGGATTTTTTATTAAAATGATTAAGGACAAAATATATAAAATGCTTTCACAGTAAATGAATGCTAAGAAATCATAATGAAATGCCAGCTTATTCTAATGTAGAAATGGTGAAACAAATAATGGTAATGTCAGTATCTGATATAAGATCCATTGAATAGCAGCTGAAGTCAGCAGAGGTTAAAGGCAGGAATAAAATGTGTGATTAAGATAAGCAAAGGATGTGGGAAATACTTCTGAGCATTTTTTATAGTGTTTTTCTGTGAAGATGCCCTGGATTAGTTAATTGTTGGGTGAATGACTGCATAATTCTGGGTTAGGTCAGAAATATCTATTACTGCAACTGTTTTTATTCTTCATCTAGTGAATTGTGACATCCCAAACTCTAGACAGCCACTTCTACCTTTTATCTCTTATCAAACGATGTACGACATTGCCCCTTACTTTGCTAATGTTTGTAAAACATCTTATAGTGATAGATACGGCTCTACTTGGAGACCAGAAGGCCTGGAGGCATTAATTACATTCAGCTTGTTAGTATTAATTCTTCTGCTGATACTTATTTGCTATTGTGTATGGATCATCCTCACATACTGAAAGGTGCACGCAGCAGAATTTTTTCCCGGCTTTTGCATTTTCAGCTCCATTGTCTAAAGCATGAAGAAATGAATCTGAACAAATATCTTGCAGTTCTATTACATAATTAATAGGGGAAGAAATATGTCAAATTAACATCAAATTATAATTAGCAATTAAAAATGTCTTCAAGAAATATAATTGCTTTCCAAATACTTATTATATTGTGATTCATTAACAGTGTATTATTTCATTAAAGAGGGCAGCAGCTGTGACCTGGTATCAGGATGCTCAGAAGAGTGACTCAGGCCAAAATGCAGCCCTTAGTCCTTGTCCGCAACTGCTTCTAGGCTGTGCTCCAGGTATTCCTGCTGCTGCTTATGTTTAGTGCATCTCAAACAGTCAGCCCTGGATTTTTCCTCTGTGTGTTGATCTGTTGTTTAATCATACTCAAGCCTGTAACTTTGTAGACTTTACTTCTATGTTTATTCTCCATTCACATCACATTTGACATCTTTAAAGTTTGAGAGAGTTAGAGTATTGTCCAGTGAAGTGTTTGGGGTAATTATTTCCACAGTTAGAGGTCTATAAAAAGCATTTTGTAGGTGCTGAAGTTTTCTTCTTAATAGTGAAGAGACAAAAATCAGAAATTAAGGCTCAAGTAAAATCTTAAAGTTTACGATTCTTGCAAAAATTGGTTGAGAATCACAGAATCATAGAATAGTTTGGGTTGAAGGGCCCCCAAAGCCCATCCCATTCCACTCCAGAGACACCTCCAATGGATCAGGGGCTCCAAGCCCCATCCAAATAATGTTGCACATAAAATTGAGTAAACCTAACATTAATCTCATATTCTGTGTTCTGGATGTAGTTGAGTCTGTGGGATGGTATAAAAATTTGCAGAATAATGTTTCTTCACTAATTTGTCCCATAAATATTTACTATGGACTAGTCATAGAATCATAAGGTTAGAAAGGACCTCTGAGATAGATTCCAACCATACCTATCCGACACTAAACTAGATCTTTAAGTACCTCCTCTACCCATCTTTTAAACACACCTAGGTATTTAGCTATTAAAAATTATTACTTACAAGTTTTGTTTTTCCTGCCAGAGGGCACTGAGTTTCTGATAATTAAATGTATAATGATGTTAAAAGAAGTGTTACACCCAAACTAAGCAAACAAAAAGCCAATACCACAAAACCAACAGTGCTACTTAATGGATTAAATGTATATCACGTAGAGAGCTGTGCTGAAATGATAAGTGCTGGTTGTGAATTTGTGTTTCATGGTACACGAGGATACTTAACAACAGTTCTCTTCAGCTGTTGGAAGATATTTAAAATAGCAATGTTACCGGAATAAACTGACTTTCAGATCTCATGTGAAGACTGAGGGAATTTTAACCTTGTGTTGACAGTACAAACAACTCCTGTTTGGGCATAAAAGCAATAGATTTTAACTTATTTGGTGCAGCCTATCTGTAGATTTATTTGTTTATTACACAGTTTTGCCAATGCACTTGGATCACATGAAAACTTGGAAAGCAGTTTTCAAATTGATTGTATCTGTCAACAGCATCGTAGTAACATTCCTATGGATTTCACTTCTAAAGTGTAAAATGAAATGTGCTAATGAAAACTACCTAGACAGAGAGTTATTTTAGCGAGGCAGGTAGTCAATGAGATTTTTCTAAGCTTTTGTAGTTTTTAATAGATCTTTTACTTTGTAGTTCCAGCATCATTTATTTGTTACAAGTGGATAGAAGCAGCCAGATGCTCTCAACTGCAGGTCTTCTGAAATGGTCCTGGCTAATTAGTATTTCTCTTGCTCTTCAGCAGATATCATTCTGTGTCATGAACAACCTTGAGCTGGAAATACGACTGTAGCTTATCAAGTGAATAAAGTTAAGGAATAAAGTTAAGCTTTCTTACTTGGTTAAGGTGCCTTACCCTAGGTATTTCAGTGAACAAAGTTACTGTAACAAGCCATACACACATCCTGATTGATAAAGCAACCCTACCAAGAGGGTCTGCTGTGCCTATTGTAAAGCAAGTGCTTTAAGTGGGTTCTTAAGCAGATGTGAAAGTGTGTCCCGACTCTGCTTGCTAGTGTACACAAGTGGGTGTGCACTGGGGACAGAGCAGGCGTGAACTTGGGCTTTGCATGAGGGCTCGTGGAAGCTGTTGCTGCCAGCCTTTATCCGCTGTCCTTGGCATGGTCAAGTGTCATAAAAAATTAACATTTCTGCTGCAACTTGGGCAAAGATAAATTCTACTCTACCAGAAAAGTATCTGAGAGGATAGTATCTCAGGCTGAGAGCTGGGGTTGTACAGCTTGGAGTTGAGAAGGCTCAGAGGAGACCTTATAGTGACCTTGCAGTACCTGAAAGGGCTACAAGAAAGCTGGGGAGGGACTGTTCACGAAGGCTTGTGGTGATAGGACGAGGGGTGATGGGGATAAACTGGAGAGGGGCAGATTATAGACTGGACATAAGGAGGAATTTCTTCACGGTGAGGGTGGGGAGGCCCTGGCCCAGGTTGCCCAGAGCAGTGGTGGCTGCCCCATCCCTGGAGGGGTTCAAGGCCAGGTTGGATGGGGCTTGGAGCCCCTGATCCCGTGGGAGGTGTCCCTGCCCATGGCAGGGGTGGGACTGGATGATCTTTAAGGTCCCTCTCAACCCAAGCTATTTTGTCATTCTGTGATTACTGATTCACTTGGTTTGTTTCCAAGGTGCAGCAGTTCTCCCACACTTAATTTTGGTTGCTGCAGTAAAAGAAATGCAGTCATATAATTGAAGTGAAAATGTATCAAATCTGTGTATGTGCCCAGGAAAAATCAGGCATTGAGCACATTCACACACCTCTGCTCCTCAAACAAGCAAAATGCTTGGGAAGGTAAGCAGGAAAAAATGTGCAATGTATGACAGATACGACGTGGTTTGTAATCCATCGTGGGCACACTCAGTGCCTGGAGATCTTGATGTTTTAATACTTTAGCAGAAAATATGTGGATTTGTTAACTGAGAGTCTGGGTTACTTTCAAGAGAAAGATGATCCTTTTTCTGGAGTCACAAGCAGAGCAAGGGACTTTGACTAGTTTGTGCATCAAGGAATAGGGCAAAACCAGCACAAAACAGGTTTTAAGAAGGGGTGGGAGGATAAGGACATTGAGAACTATTTGCCATGAGTATGTATCTGTAGTCAAAAAAAAAAAAAGCAGTCTTAATATTTTGTGAAGGTGATCAGTTTAATACAAAGTGGTTTAAGTGTGTTAGGACTGACCGAAGGCTTGCAAAATTATTTTAATTTAGGTTGGACACACTTTTTTTCTGGTACGTGTCCTTTTAAAAGAAGTTATTTTGCATTGTGGGATGAGTTATAAATAGTTATTTAAACCCTTATTTTAGCAGTGTTCTTAAGTGTAACTTAAAAGGAAGCAGTTTCTTGCCTTAGGACTTGATTTGCTTAGCAGAAGACAAAAGATGCTTTTAATAGTACTGTCAGCGTAAAATAAAAAAAGAATTTATTGTGGTGATAATATACGGATTTTTTCAACAACTCTGTTCCGTTGTCAGTAATGGTTAATGCTTGCAAATTTTTTATCGTGGGTGCCAGTACATTAATTCAGCAGCTAATGAACTGATGTTTAGCTGAGGCATCACTTTGGTGAAGAGCAAGGACTTTGCAGAAAAACTGATCGCGGAAGGGAACCCACAGAGATTTTGTGCATATTAATTTCTGAGAGAGGGAGAAGGGGGATGGGGCAAAGGGAGAGGGTTCAGCACAATCTTAGAAACAAAACTGACTTCCATAAGGAAAGGACAAGCTTGGAGAAATTAAGTAAACTAGTTCTTGAAATGAGTGGCTGGGGATGTGGTACGGCAGGGGCACACACGAGTGCCATGGGGGAGAGGCAGCTGCTTGCTTTTGCGTGTCAGCGTGAAAAGTATTTTGGCTGCTTGGCATAAAGTTTTTCTTTGACTTCCCTCTGAAGCAGATTGACAAACACAAGCAGGAAAAAGTATTATATTAAATGACTGCTTCTAACTAGATAAAGGGTAAATGAAGAGTATAGAGGATACACATACTGATACATTTATCGATTTTATGTAAAGCTCAGAACATACAGGGATAAAATGAGTATTGCAAAGGAAATTCAACACAAGCAAATGCATATCAGCTAATCAGGGACAAGTGAGCTGACAATTAGAAGCAGCTTCCTATTAAAGCTTCAGGCATCTTACCACAATAAATAGTAGGGGAAAGAATTCAGAGGATTCAAAATAGACCTACATGCTTTCATGAGAAACATTTCAAACTGTGATTGAAAATGGAAAAGCTGGGAAGTGTTTGGGAGTCCTTTCACAAATATTTATTTTGCTTTGAGCTCCCGTGTTCTGTCTCTGTGACAACAAGCAGCTGGTGTTTCACCAAGGGGCAGCAAGTGTGCAGGAAAGCAAATCACAGCGGTTTATGCTTTCCTGAATGTAGAATGATAGAACCAGAGAATGATTTGGGTTGGAAGGGATCTTAAAGCCCATCACGTTCCACCCCCTGCCATGGGCAGGGACACGTCCCACGGGATCAGGGGCTCCAAGCCCCATCCAACCTGACCTTGAACCCCTCCAGGGATGGGGCAGCCACCCCTGCTCTGGACAACCTGGGCCAGGGGCTCATCACCCTCACAGCAAAACATTTCTGCCTAAGATCTCATCTTAGTCTCCCCTCTGGCAGCTGAAAACCTTTCCCCCATCAGCCTCTCCCTGCTCTCCCTGATCAAGAGCGCCTCGCCAGCTTTCCTGGAGCCCCTTTCCATACTCCAAGGCTGCTCTGAGGTCTCTTTCCCCAGAGCCTCCTGCAGCTTCCTCACAAGGGGAGGAAGAGGAGCAGGCGTTGAGCTCTTCTCTCCTGCAACCAATAACAGGACCCGAGGGAATGGCAGGAAGATGTGCCAGGGGAGGGTTAGGTTGGATATCAGGAAAAGGCTCTTCCTCCAGAGGGTGGTGGAGCACTGGAACAGCTCCCAGGGAAGCAGTCACGGCGAAGCCTGACAGTATTCCAGAAGCCTTTGGCCAATGCCCTCAGCCCCATGGTGTGAATGTTGGGATTGTCTTAGACCAGGACATGGGTTGAATTCAATGATCCTTGTGGGTCCCTTCCAGCTCAGGACATTCTGTGGTTCCTGTCTCAGGCACAAACCCCTGGTGTGATGGCACAGGCCAAGCCCCAGGCTTTCAGTCTTGCATGGCAGAGTAAATATGGGGGAGTTTTTAGCCAGTAATGGATATTTTTCCTATAAGAATAATCTTTATCATCTCCCAGATCACCAGCTGCTTCTATAAACAGCTGTCTGCTGTACCCCCATCCCCATATGCTGGGGTAACTCTGTCATCAAGCTACTTTGTGCTTAATTTTTTGAAGAAAGACACTGGAAATACAATCTTTTCCTGATATCAGACTTGAATTATGTGGCTCACATCAAGACCAGGTAGGTTAAACCATCTGTTCCATACCAGTGAAGCAGGAGTAGGGCAGGCAGAGGTGAGCAGTTCCTGTATCCCAGTGACTGATCAGCGGATGCGTGATGCTGTTGGCCACTCCTGAGTGCCTAGCGGTCTCTGGGACTCACTCTGAGTGGTCAGTTAATGTACCAGTACTGACACTCGGTGCATCATACAGAGCAGAGGGATTTGGCATGCAGAGAACTTGCACCTGATGAACTTTACTGCTGCTGGGGACCACTCATGACGCTGTGTTTTAGCATTTCAAAGGATGTTGACACTTCAGCAAAATAAGGGCACTGAACTTTGTCCAGACTGGAGCATGTGGAGTCCATAAATATTCTTCTGAGGCTATAGAAATATGAATTAATAGCATCCTGAATGTCAAAACATATTAATTGGTCTTTAAAATTATAAACTCACTTTTTGGCCAGCGATAATGAGGCAAATAGTAAAATGTGTCCAAGTGTTTAATCTGTTGACAGGTTTTTGGAAAAATATTGGAGGATCTTTGAAACAAAGGGTCAGAGACCGATATTAAATACCATTGCAAAACAAAGCCAATCATGATAGTAGCTCACAACACAGCTGCTCCCAATCATACCAGTGAGATCAAAATAAGATTTAAAAGGCTTTGTTCAGATAGCTGTTCTTTTCGTATTTGGCACACGAGCGTTGGATTTTGTGTTTGAGTAGATAGGTTCAGACGTCATGGGTCAGGGTGAAGGGATATGTGCTTTGTCCCTCGTGGTCTTAACTGTAACCTCAACCACAAGCCTGGTTTGCTCTGGTTTTCTAGAATGAATGAATAGCTGAGCATCTTAAATGTGCAGAGACCAACATGTGAATAAACATGAGGATACAATAAATGGTAACAAATGGCGTTGCCTAGTGGCATATCCCAAACCATTCAAGATGAATTCAGGCCTTAATTTAAAACAAACAAGCCAGTGGTACAGAGTGATTTTGGTTTGCAAACGTCATCTGGTGTCTGAATTGCAACTCATGGTACATAAGCTGCGGTGATTCTGCAGAAGGTATCCTGTTGATATTGTTTGATATTGCTCAGGTGATCCATTTATTCCTTGCAGTAATGGAAGCAACAGAAATCTCCACAGAGAAAAATGGTTTTGGGAAGCAAATAGTTCACTGGCTGTGCAGGTTATTGATGTTGGCAGGTTATTAATGCTGGTAGGACTTAGTAGGACTGAATGCTTACTGTGACAAGCTGCCCCTGCTGAAGCCCATAGGAGTTCTTCCAGTCATTTCAGTGAGATCAGAGTTGTATTTAATTCTTTTAGATTGCATTTAGAATAATGATTTGGGCATCTTATGTCTAGGTCTTTTTATACAGTGGCATCAAGTGACAAACTGCTGATGTACCTTGCTGAGTAGGCTTTGTAATGCTAGAGAAAAGTGCAACCCCAGTGTTCCTAGCTCTGACCTACTTACTGTTTTTCTTTCAAAGGAAAGCCTTTTTTCTAAGTTAAAAGCTAAGACTAAATATCCTGTGCAGTTACTAACTTTTCGCTTTGTAGTATTCAATCAGTTGTAAAACATTTTAGTTCATTCTGCTAAAATACAAGTGTGGGCAGGCTGTATCCCATGCTTATTCATCAGGCCAACTTCATATCTATTTAGGGAAGAACTGAGGAAGACCGTGAGCTAAAGATATATTGGTTCAAACAGCAGCTTAAGCATGTGCTTAGCATAAACTATGTAAAGTAGACTGTTGTCTTGAATAAAACAGGAAGAGCTCAGGTAATTTTAGAGCCAGATAGCGTTTTTTCCAGTTATTGTTGTATCTGAACACTTTAAAACAAAAACTATAAACAGTCTGAGAACTGGTTCCAAACACACACATAAAAATGCTATGCGCTCTAAAAGCTTCATGACATTATCCTGTCTAAAATGAACGTTTCAATGGCATTCATCGCAGAAAAGGGAGGAATAGCTATTAAATTACTAATGCATCTTTCACATAAGAAAAAGCTACTGGTTTTGGGTATGCTTGATACTAGAACTCTTGGATACTAGAACTCCTGGTCTAAGTGACCAAGCAGTGGGCATCAGTGCTGAATTTGTGTGGCTGCAGAATTCAACCTGCACACAGCAGCTGAGAGCCTTCCTGTAGCATTAGCAGTGGTGAAATTTGTATTTCCTGCACAATTTGCTTTTGCTTATAGGTTTGATTTTTCAGTCTTAATATCCCTCAAAGCTGAGCTTTTGGATAACAGCTTAAATGATTAACTGTGTCACAGTCTAATAGATTGAGTGACTCGATCAGAGTGTTTCTCCCTTGATCTGGATTGATTATCATCTAGCCAGCACATTTCTGAATACCTGTATGACTTGTTCTTCACTTTTCATTCAACCTGCATGCTGAGACCTGCAGAGATTGGGTTTAAGAACAGAAGAATCAGACCGAAATGGCAAGATGCTCTCTGCCTCATATACCAGCGGTGATTGAGCTGCTTGACTCCGCAAAGGATTGGAAAGCTGTCTTATAAGACTGTTTATGGAACGGTTTTATTTTCTTAGCAGGCATTTCTCTGTATGACGCATTGATTGCTATTAGAGGCTTTTGGCTGTGATGTGTAATTTCACAATAGAAAAGCACCTTTTAAAACTACTGTTTTGTAGGTGCTTTGTATTTGGTATCTGCCAAAAGTGAAGTAGTATTTGAGTAATTACAAATCTTCTGTGGAGCAAGGGAAGATACTTTTAGGCTGTCTTCAGTGCAATAGAAAAACCACTGGTCTTAGATCTGTACTTCTGTGAATTATTTTAATTTGTGGAAAAGGTATTTAACATGCAAAGTTAGCAGATACTGAGTAATCGGGTTTATGATGTGCAGTGTTGTATGGGTGTGTTTCGAGGCATGGATACTTCAAATCAGGGCTTCATTGTGAAGGGCGGTTATTTTGCTGAGTGCCTGATCATGCCATGAGCCTATGAGTTACAGGATCAAGCTCACAGCGAAGATTTTGTGAACGATATAAAAAAAAGCTATTTAGAAATTGCCTCATTAGGCCAGATTCTGTGTAGTTCACTCTTTCTGCTGCACAGGGCAATGCCACATCAAGCGTGTGCTGAGGCAGATGTAGCTTTCTTAAACTGAGGACTGGTTAATCACACAGAATAACCAGGTTGGAAGAGACCCACTGGATCGTTGAGTCCAACCATTCCCACCAATCCCTAAATCATGCTCCTAAGCACCTCATCTACCCTAACCTTAAACACCTCCAGGGATGGAGACTCAACCACCTCGCTTGGCAGACTGTTCCAATGCCTAACCACCCTCTCCGTGAAGAATTTTTTCCTAATCTCAAGCCTAAATCTCCCCTGGCGGAGCTTGAGGCCATTCCCTCTTGTCCTGTCCCCTTTCACCTGGGAGAAGAGGCCAACTCCCTCCTCTCCACAACCTCCCTTCAGGTAGTTGTAGAGAGTAATAAGGTCTCCCCTCAGCCTCCTCTTCTCCAGGCTGAACACCCCCAGCTCTCTCAGTCGCTCCTCATAAGATTTGTTCTCCAGCCCCATCACCACCTTTGTTGCTCTTCTCTGGACTCGCAAGTAAGTACCTGTTGGCGCTGTATCCAAGCCGTAGAGTCTGATTGTGTGGTGGAATGGAGAATGTGGGGGCTTTTCACTTGCCATGAGTTGTTGTTTCCCGCTGCTCTGCTCTAGCACTAACACACGGTGATGTGACACTGGGGCTGTGGCTACTCTGCCAGTCATAGAACAGTTTGGATTGGAAGGGACCTCAAAGCCCATCCAGTCCCACCCCTGCCATGGGCAGGAACACCTCCCATGGGATCAGGGGCTCCAAGCCCCATCCAGCCTGGCCTTGAACCCCTCCAGGGATGGGGCAGCCACAGCTTCCCTGGGCAACCTGGGCCAGGGCCTCATCATCCTAACAGTGAAGAAATTACTCCTTATGTCTGGTCTAAATCTGCCCCTCTCCAGTTTGTGCCCATTGCCCCTCATCCTATCACTCCAAGCCTTTTTGAACAGTCCCTCTCCAGGCTTTCTTGCAGCCATTTCAGGTACAATCCTACCAATTATTATCAATTTTACCTTTGTCAGGATAGAAGGTTAAGCTGAGTGGGTAAAGCCAAGTGCACATCTACTGGATAAAACTCTTATCGTGGTTTCCAGGGTAGCAGGAACGTGTGTGGCAGTAAGGTGGGGCGAACAGGAGGTTGTAAAGTTTGGCAGATGATGGACCAAAAGGGAGCACCTCGGGTTATTTTGACACAAAAGCTTGTAATATGCCATTTTGGACCAAAGTTCATCAAAATAACTCCTGCCTTACTACCCTTTTTATTATTTTATGCTTTGCAAAGTTACATAATTTAGTAGCATCTTTGACAGTTTGTGCTTCTCTTCAGCCTGGGGAGCTTCACAGGTGATGCTGTGATGGGTAGCATTTGGCTGGCCACCTGCTGACTCTGATTCTGGAAATATTGTCTCTGATTCCGGAAATAATACAATTGGCCACAAAACAGCTACGGACTGATCATTTGACCATGGCTAACGAGCTGTGCCCTCATCAGTGTGTTCTGGTATATATTTAACTTAATAATGGGAGCAGATGGTCATTATGTTGATTCATGAAGCAAGGGAGGAAGCTCGGCTCTCTTGATGACATGAGGCCTGAATGTGGAGCTCTGGAACAGGACAAGAAGCAGGGAAGGGGAGGGAAAAAAGCAAATTTTTTGTTGTGTATGGGGGTTTTGTTTGCTTCTTGAGGCTGGCACAGGGGTGGCTGTTGGTGTTGTTTGTTTGGTTTGGTATTTTTTGCAAAGGACCACCGTGGACAGGGATGATTTAAAAGCAGGTTTAGGTGACTCATCGAGCCTGTACATATGGTCGCTTCCCTGGAGACAGAGGCTGTTAGTGCACAGGCACGGTGCTGCTGAAATACTTGCACCACTGACGGTGCTAAAAAGAGAGAGGGGTGTGATGAGAGGGCAGTAGTTTGTAGAGTTGTGAAGCTTTGCTAGTAATGATGACAAGTGTTTTGAGGAAACTTCGAAGGGAAAAGCTAATATTTAAGTCACGGTTCTTCAGTGTGTTTTTCTTTGCAAAAACCAACTTTGTTTAATTGTTTCCCCATTTAATAGGCTGTAACTGGAGATTTAAACACGAGGCTCATCTTATGAAATATTCAGCAGTTATCGTTGTTCACTAAAGCAGGAAGTTCACAGAACCCCAACCTGATCAGCTCGAAGGAACAGCTCAATTTGATTATTCAATTTGTAATTTTCACATGAGAAATATGCTGCAGAACATTCTCTTGAGCAAGAGCTTAATCGTGTGCTTTGGTTCCTATTTCTCCTAGCTGCTGATTAGCTTTACTGTCTTATCAGTTTATGTCATAGTATGTGACTATAAATTGACTTTGCAGTGAAGAGGGAATACGGTTTGTCTTCACAGATGCTGCTGTTACCATGGAGATACAAGGACCAATGGCCTTTTCTTGGTTTGGACTGTACTACAGTGTTCACACAGAGATGGTGCATTTGCAAATGCAACATTTGGTGCTTTTATATTTCAGTCTAAATAGCAAATGAGAAAGCATATTGTTTTTTCTTGGTGATGAAGTTTCATAATAAATACAGATTTGGGACTTCTTCTGGAAGCAGAAAGCAAACCCACCAGGAATGTGAGAACAGTGTGGCTGCTCTATGCTTGCTAAACCTCCTCTCTGGGAAAAACCTTTTGGCTTAGCAAAATATAACCCTGTAGAGCCTTTGGTTTTATCTGATGCAGTGTTTGATGCTGGTTACATCACCAGCTTACTTATCTGTGATGTTCCACCGTGGCTGATCTTGAATGAGCAGGCAAAAGCTGTGAATGTGATTTTTTTTTTCTCCTTAAGAAAGAGCTTTTCTACCTCAGATTGCGTGAAAGAAAAATATAAATACCAAATCCACAACACACTCAAGGATGGCTTGCAGAAGGTGTTATTTGTGAGTACCTTTTCCTTCTTCATCTGTCATCACGTCTCTGATATCTGTGTTGAGGATTCCAGAAGTGGGAGTAGTGATCAGTTTATTGTTTGGTAGGTTTCTTTCTGTGAACCATTTTTAGGGTGTTACCTTTTTAGCAAATGAATGATCTGTTTTTTTAGAAATGCGTAGATGAGTACTGTGTTTGTGCATGTGAGTATTTAAAAAATAACCTAATAAAGTGAATAAGCCTGTGTTCAGCAGTGAAAAAAACAACAACCCTCCCCTTTTGCATACAAGAAGCAATGCAGGACGCTAAGAATTCTGTCTCTGATGAGTCAAAAATCTCTCTTCCATTTTGTCTGAAGCCTTAGTCATATTAAAACGTAATCAGTCTTTTAAATACATAAGCAGTAATACAAGGATATGGACTGCAGTCTTAAGCAATACAATATCAATAAGGCAAAATAGCATTGTGGTTTTGTTGTTGTTGTTGTTCTAGATGCGCTTCATCAAACCTAAGGATGCATTAATTGCTTATTATTTACCTGAACAGTTTCTCAAACGCTATAGTCAGCACAGCAGTTTAATATTTCATTCATTTAATGCAGTGCAGCAGCTCTTCACACGACTTGTCTTGTTTGGCAGAAAAACCAAGTGTTTATCCACTTGTAGCCAAAGGAAGGACAACGCTGAAGTTTGCCTCCTGTTTATGGTGTCAGCATCAGGGTATATATGGAAACCACACCAGGTGCTTTTATTCAGCTGAATTCTCGTGGTTCCACATGACCCTCACTGTGAGCTTTCTCTTAAATCGTGCTGCAATGTTGTTCCACTTCAGGGAAAAATCAGAAAAAATAGACTCAAGTGTGCAGTTAAGTTGTCCTCTACCACCCACCCTCAGCAGTTCACTTCTAATCCAGTGTTTGGAAATGGCTGTACCTGCTATTTGCATTTCTGAACTCTGCTTAACGAGCCTTTCCCTCCAGAGTTAAATGTAGGTTTGCCAGAGGATCATTCATTAAGCAGATGCAGTTCTCATCTATAGCCTTTTCCAGTTATTTTAATAGCACCTCTTTTTAATATAAGGGTCCTAATTAGAGCGAAACTGCTTCACATTCATCAGCACTGTCCACGCAGGCATAGTAAGCACAGCCATTCAAAATTAAACTACTCAAAATGAATATTGGAGGAGTATTGCAACCTCTTCTTCAGTTTTCTTTAGCCATTTGTTTGACGTCGATGGTACAAATGGTTAAGTTGAAATGGTTGAAAATGAAAATAAATTTGGAACTGTAGATTGGAAGTTGAAATAAGAAGCGTGCACATGGAAAACAGGTTGTAGCCTTCCAGGTATACGTGGATCAGCTCTAAGTATAACGCCGTCTGTTTGTAGAAAGGAGAAGGAGTAATGTTTGTGTTAGACTCCATTTTAATTGGAGTTCTGGGACTCGGGGATTTTGTAATGCTGAGCAGGAGACAGAATTTGTTATAGCGCTCATTGTGTGGTGTTAAAGAATGTTTAATCTCTGTAGCTTCCTTTCATTAACAGTGGGGGAGAGGGGGGACTTCTTTATAGAACCCTCCTGTACAGTGTTTCTCTATTACTGCTTGCATGTTTGGTATCTTTTACCTCCCTCAGCACGTTTCTGTAGCAAACAAGATCAGATCTATGACTTCTACAATTCTGCATTTTTATCTCCTGTTTAAGAAAGTTGATGATGATAGTTTAAAAGAAGGAAAATGTAAGCCTGGTGGCTTTTTTAGGACTAACTCCATAGAACATTTAGATACATATTTTCAGAATCTTTGTGTTTTTTCAAACTGATCTGTTCTGAATACTGACAATGTACGTTAAACAGTTAGATATACCAGATCTGTAATGCATGATTAGGTTTCGAGATAAAAGCTTAAATACTGTAAATCTGTAAATGTCCTAATAATATATATGCTAAGGACTTTTGCTTTTTAAAAAGCTTATCTTCCTTCCATCTTAAGAATACAATGCAAAAAGCTAGATTCTTACAGGTGCAAAGAAAAAAAGCTAACCAAAGGCAAACTACTAGGATTAGCAAAAGTGTTTTTTCAGATGCTCCACTGAACAAATGTCCTTGTACCATTGTTTGAAGTAATAAGATTTGCCGTGCTGTCAGACTCTCCTCTATATCTGTGTAATTTCATTCTTTGCCTGGCACTGTTTTTCCTCTTTCATGATCTTCAAATCCAGTATGTATAGATGTCGCTATTTGAACTGAGTTTTACTATGATTATTGATCGGTGAAATTGTAGATGTGGTTGTATTTTGAGTTGTAGTTTCTTGGGAAATTTTGGGGCCTAATTTAATAATGTGGGAAATACAGAAAAGAGACAGTGAATCTATCAACTTTCTGATTTAATCTGTGCAGCTTCATGTCTCTCTGCTCTTTTTTATTCCTGGTTTGGGACTGTGTTGAGATTTTTCTACAGATTTTGAAAGTGACTGGTAAGCACAAATGATACAAGTGCCTTTATATACTCTGTAAATTATTGTACATCACCCTTCAGAAGAGATGGGTTTGTGGTAAGTCTTAATTAAAAGGGAAATAAACGTTCCTAATTGTAAGTGCCTATATATTAACGATCTTAATTAAATCCACTCTAGTTACAGCTAACCTGGTATTAGGAGCTGCCTGCAAACTCTGCATTGGTTAGGACACAAGAGAATCACTTCTTGCCTGTTCATACATGCTAATACTTCATTTTCTTGAAACTAAAGAAGTTCATAGTAATTATTTTTAAAATAAGTATCTGTACCATTAATAAGCATTGTATTCTAGGCTGGGACAAAACTAATCAATGCTTCTGGTTTAGTATGCTGTGATGGTACTGGTTTTATTCTCCAGTCAGTAATTATCTTAAGGCCCTTTTGATGGAGGAGAGGTCAGTGAAAGCTCACCTAATCAGCCTTTTGAAATCTCCAGCTGTGGACACTTGAGCTGGAAATACATAAAGGGTAGTATTATTCCAAGCAAGAACCTGTCAGTTTGCAGTTCTACTGCAACCTGTACTCATTCTGGTATTTCATCATTTTGATGACGAGCAAATTTTATGTATTCTTGAGCAAATTTCAGTGGTCCTCACTCCAGCCTGCACGTGCCAGTCTCCTACTGCTGTGGATTTTATTGAATGTCCTCAATATCTAGTGAAACTATCTCTAATTTTTACTAAGAAAATCTTATCCTATAATGTTTTTAACGAGGTTATATGACTGCTGCATGGGAGGGGGACAGAGGTGAAAGGAGAGAGATGCTGGCATAGCAGGACTAGAACAAATGTAACTAATATCTGGGTGGTTTTCATAGAATCACAGAATCATAGAATAACCAGGTTGGAAGAGACCCACCAGATCATGGAGTCCAACCACTCCTAGCAAACACTAACCCATGTCCCTTAGCACCTCGTCTACCCATCCCTTAAACCCCTCCAGGGAAGGTGAATCAACCCCCTCCCTGGGCAGCCTCTGCCAGTGCCCAATGACCCTTTCTGTGAAAAATGTTTTCCTAATGTCCAGGCTAAACCTCCCCTGGCGGAGCTTGAGGCCATTCCCTCTCGTCCTGTCCCCTGTCACTTGGGAGAAGAGCCCAGCTCCCTCCTCTCCACAACCTCCCTTCAGGTAGTTGTAGAGAGCAATGAGGTCTCCCCTCAGCCTCCTCTTCTCCAGGCTAAACACCTCCAGCTCTCTCAGCCGTTCCTCATAAGGCCTGTTCTCCAGCCCCTTCACCAGCTTCGTTGCTCTTCTCTGGACTCGCTCCAGAACCTCAACATCCTTCTTGACTCTTAGAGTACCACGTCAGGTAATTAGATCACTTAATTGCCACAAGTTGTCTTGTTACCTACCTGTGATTTGGTGTCCAAGAAGCTGTGTACAGAAAGCCATCTTGTAAGAAAATCTTGAAAGGAAATTACAGGAATAAAGGTATTAGTTGTAGTCTTCTACAGTGGATGACGATGTCTGCCAAGTACACGTGAACTGTTCAGGCTTTTAAATACACAACCATAAAAGCAAAAACAGCATTTGATTTTGTATAGTTGCCATTCAAAAAAAAAGTAGGAAAAAACCTGTAGTTAATATAATACTGTGAAAAGCCATCATATTTGCAATATGCCACCACAACCTGCCTTTGCCATACTTGGCTACTGTCTGCTGGGCTGTAAAATGGGATGAATCAAATAAAAAAACAGAAAATTTTTTTCAGTGCTACTTCAGAAGGCAAAATCGTCCTGTCCTGTGTACTTTGAGTGAAGATCCAAACAGTAAAAGGAATATCTTGGCTGTCAGAACAGTAGAGGTTTGTCCTTGCAAATGTGGCCGGCTCATCTGCTAAATCCCCTGTTAGTGGACGTGTCCACAGACAGCTACAATCAAACTGGGGTTGTGGGGACATTGCATGAGTTGCCATAACAAGCCATCTGCTCTTTTCTCTGCTGGGGTGAGTATCCAAAAAGCAAGTTGTCTTGTGGTTCCAGTCAGAGAGCTGGTTCTGAAAGCCTTTCTAGCATGTTAATAAGCAGACTTTTAGCTGGAGTCAATATGAATCTGTATTATTGTGCTTTTGGAATCAATATGAGTCCATATTATTGTGACTTTTGTTGCTTGGCACCTCTTTGGAGATCAGTTTGATTGTATTTCAAATTTTTTTTCTCCTTACAGATATGATTAGATGTAGTAAACAGTAATAGGACAGCCCTTACTGGTGTTTAACGAGAGTCTTTTCTAATCTCAGCCAGCCATTACTCTGGATGTAAAACAATGTTATTCTTCAGGATAAAATACTGAGAAATGGAAGTATTCTCTTCATTAGCCTATAGGCATGAATCAAGTCGAACAAATCATTCTTGGCTACCTCAGGTGACGTTGAAGTGAACGTGCTTGTGTAGGGAATGAACTTGTCTAGCACTTCTGCTATTTACAAGCTAATTTTAAAAATTATCTGTGCTACCTAGCACCGGGGATCCTGAGTGCCTGAGGCATTGTAGGAGCCTGGGCTGGTATCAATTTTTTTTGTCGTGCTTGCACAAACTCATTGGAACAAGCATCTGACGGAAAAATGTACCAGAAGAAGGGGGAGAAGGCAGATGGAGGTGAGCAGATCACCATTTCAAACAAAGAAGGGGAATACTGTGTAAAGTAGTATGGCTGAAGAAAAATGCAGCAGTTAAGATGAGCAAATGTACTTGGAAGACTCCTGTCGTCAGCCACATCATTAACTTTATACAAAAAAAGGCAACCCATCCTGTTCCAACCCCCTTGCCATAAGCAGGGACACCTCCCACTGG
Organism: Clamator glandarius; assembly: GCA_033459285.1. Lineage (NCBI taxonomy): Eukaryota > Metazoa > Chordata > Aves > Cuculiformes > Cuculidae > Clamator > Clamator glandarius. The sequence continues at coordinate 1,439,168 of JAUNZM010000464.1, read as the reverse complement.
ATCAGGCTCCCCAAAGCCCCATCCAACCTGGCCTCAAACACCTCCAGGGATGGGGCAGCCACAACCTCCTCAAGCAACCTGGGCCGGTGTCTCACCACTCATCGTGAAGAAAATCTTCCCAATGTCTGAATCTGCCCCTCTTCAGTTTATACCCGTAATATATAATGGTGTCAGCATGCTCGTAGGTTTGCACTTGCTTCAAATGAAACAGTAGCAAAATAAAAATATCATGTCTTGTAGTAAGTAGCATGAGCTGTTCAGAGTTAGGAGGACAACCCTTCTCCAGGCTCACAACATTTTGCTGGAGGGAGGTGGTTCATGCTACAGCCGGCGGCACCGCAGCGCTGCCCTGCCGCCGGGAGCAGGAGGATGGTTACCAGCCTTCTGATGAGGACATTTTGATAACAGCAAGCGAGTAGCCTCTTATTCTGTTCTCCCAGGTTGGTTTAGAACCAATACTGAGACATTGTCCACTGCGTTTGGGATGCTTGTTTTGATTGTTAAGAGTAAATGATAAAGTTAATGGTTGTAGCTTTGTGATGATGAGTAATCTTTTCCTTAGTATTTGTGTGTCTGAACAAGACTCTAGTACTGGAAGGATAAAAAGACTGGCCACTTCTGTTTAAGTGTTGTTAAAATGAGTGGTTTCTAATGGCAAACATAATGGAATCTACATAGAAACGCGAGGAACAGTTAAAGTTATTTTGGGTCTGCATATTTACTTTGCTGCTGGATTGTTGTCGTTATGTTGGTGTCCTGAGGGACATCAAGATGGGATTAGGTTTGGTTCTGGTTTTATTGTTTGAATAGTCTGTTCTCAGAATAAGTTGTTTAAAAGAAATTGATAAGCGGTTTTCTGTCCATGAGGACCTGCAGGAGCTGGAAGAAACTTGGCCTGGAGGCAGGAAATTGCAAAGCTCCTGTGTCCACTGGGATGTTGCACTACCGTGTTTCAGAAATTGAAATTACTGGAAGAAGCATCTGTCAATTGAATTGTTTGCCTTGTGTCAGCGCCGAAATAGCTGTGCTCTGTTTATATCTTAAATCATCTTTTGAAGATCACAGATTAGAGATGTAGAAACTAAACTTAATAGGGCCAAGTATCTCTGAAACTGTGAACAGGGGAAGCGATTGCTTCTCCAAATTATTTAAATCTATGTCTTCTGATGTCTTTAGATGTTGCAACTTAGCAAGTCAGTTCTATTTTGAGTGCAAATTTATGTTGAAAGCTGATTGAAAGATCTAGCTATACAGTTTAAAAAAAAAAAAAAGACATCTGACTCTTGAACTTTTTCTGATACGTTCCAGAGAAGTACTTGAACAAAGTGCTGTTTCAGCAGGCAATCGAAGGTGCAAAATGCCACATGCAGATCTTAGACTGTGCCACCACAAGGTGGATTTGCTTTGGGTATAATTCGCATGCTGTGACAGAGGCCATAAAGGCTGAGCCTCATCTTGTGTCAGGCTGATTGGGCATCAGTCAGTGTCTGGAGCAACCAAGGCTCTGGGGCAAGGCAGACCTGCATTTTAAAACTTGGAGCAGAGTCCAAACCTCTTGTTTACTTCTGAACTAGTTGGACAAAGAGCCTATCTTTGAACACCCTAAGAAATGGCCAAAAGCCAACCTTAAGTATTGTACGTCTTTGACATCTGCAACGGTCGTGTTGGAACACAGCAATGGTAGGTGGTGAACACATTACACGCCAGCCGCTGAACACTGTCTTCTGCTTTCTCTGCTCCGTACCTGCGCCTGTGGCACACAGAGTGCCAGTGTAGCAACCACTTGGCAAACCTTTGGCACTTCTTATTCACTCTCAAGGTGATTGGACTTGTGCGTTCCTACTGCACCTTCAAAAAGAAACTCAAAGCAGTTGAGCTCCTAACCAGTCTTGTGCGATAGGTGAGTATAAACCTTAACTGCCAATGAGCAAGCTGCAATCATAGGGAGAACTTTCTTCATTATTTTTTATATTTTAGTGGAACCTTGAAAAGTTGGAGCAGGACAGATTTCTGGAACCTTGTGGGAAGATTCTCTTTGAAATAGCCAGGAGCAAGCTCTGTTCAAAACACTGTATTGAACAAAACTGAATCCATGTTTTCATGTGTTTATTCTCTGAAGAAAAAGGTACTATTGATGAAGATAGAGAGATTTGTATAGAAAAAAAAATGGGTGGTGGGAAGGGTATCTGTGACACCCTCATACTAATCTCCTCCTTTTGCTTCTACTGAAAAAACTAGGTACTTACAAAGCAGGAAGCAGCGATTTCATCCGTGTGATCGGTTTCCCCACCCAATGTGAGACTGTCGTGCAATGCACACTTACCGTGTACCGCCCTGGTGCTGTGAATGGTGTGGAGCAGCTTGTGTGAATATCGTATGTGGTCCTTGTCAGAAAATACAGCTTTTACGTGTTCCAGCTGCTTTTGTCATGGTCCATCACTGTTTTCAGTAACACTGTCCATCTTTCTTTAGAAATGTTCTGGTCATCTTTCCAAGTGGTTTGAAGGTGGCACCCATTAGTAACTGTGCACTGCGAGGCGTTAGCAGGGTATGTCCCATGATGGCAATCTGACTTGGGCTTGAATTTTATTGCACTTCTGTTCCCAAAGCTCAAGTACTGGACAGGAGTTACCATCAGAAAATCCAGCTCCTCTTGGCCATGCAGTTGCTGACACACCATTGGCAACGGCAATCGGAACAGGCTGACCTTGTTTTCTTAAAAAAGGCTCAGTAACTGATTCCTTTCTGAACAAAGACTTTTTTTGTTGTTTTGTTTTGGTTTGCTTAACCACTCTGTTTCATCTTATAAGAAAGTGACCTCACAGGATTCACTTTAAGCCTCAGGGATGCAGAAGAATCAAATCAATCTTCTGAAACCTTTGTCAAGATGCCGAGCAGTAGATGGGGACGGGGAGAAAGGTGCATATGCGTATACATACACAAATTCTCTACTTAATAGTCAGTTTGATGCTTAAAAGTTAAATGAGGATTTTTCAATTTAATGGCTACTTCTTCCCTCTGCACGCACTGTAACAGCTAGGAAATATTGATTGATTTTTTTTATGATTTCCTAGAAGAATGCTGTGTCTTAAAAAAATTGATGAGGTGGTTTTATCATGGAGGACTTACTGTGCTAAACCTTGTTTAATGTTTCCTGGCACAAACATTAAAAATGCTGAGAAGTGGACTATGTGTTGCTTGAAGATTTTCTAAGCTTTACTTCAGATGCAGTATCTTGTGTTGCGGCTCTTCTGTATTTTTAATGAAACAATACAAACATAATGATCTGGGTGCAGACTATCTTTTTGTGTTGTAAAGCCTTTCTTATTTTTCCATGCTTTGAACAACTGACATAATTAAATTAGTATTGCACATTTCCGAATATTGTTTCAAACTGGGGTGAAACTTGGATTCGTTCACATTTATAAGCGGCATGTTGCAATACGTTTATAATTGCTGGGCCTGAAGAAAGCTTATGTCCATATTCATCACATTGTTCCTCCTCATGCTTAAGCGCTGTGTTTGTAATTCCATTAACAAACAAACAGCTTGACTGGTGCAGAGTAACGTGCAAGTCTGAAGCTTCATTTCCATAGGAATTTAACCCTCACTGTTTAGCTTTTGCCTTTGTCCTGCATGGCAAGGCAAAACTAAACTGTTAAATTGGCATTTTATCTTAATTTCGCAATAAAACTTTGATTCTTCATTGCAACAGTTCATCACTGTCATTCTCGATGCGCATATTTAAACCAGGGGACTAGTTCCCTCTTTATTGCCTGGGATGCAGAATTGACAGCTGTGCATCAAATTTCAGTCAAAGTTATCATGAATTTCAAATAATCCTATTAGCATCTGCTTTTCCCTGAAAAAAAAAAGCCCCTTTCTAAACACTCGGTGTTTGACTTTGTGTTTTTCCTTGTGTCGTAGGTCTTTAAATACTCTGCACCAGTTTTGCTGTCCAGCTCCATTGTACCATACCCAGCTAGCTGTCCCTGCCACACACTCAGAGTACAGGTAAGAGTAGATATGGTCCAGCCACTTGTTATTTTCGGAGAGAGATCTAACGTTACGATTTGACATAAGACAAGGCATAGGAGTTTAAGTTTTAGAAGAAAAAGAAGTATTAGAGGAACATATCAAACATCTGCAACATCTCCTAGGATAGTCACGTTCCCTTCTCTCACTTGCACGGTGAGATGAGTTTGTGCTGTAAGCAGCACACCCCTCTAGACTGGATGGTAGGAGGATGTTAGTTGTAGGATTAATTCTCACAAAAAGAACAGATTGAAATGTTTATTTAGTTTATGTAGGATATTGATGTTGTTCTGAGCAACACTTCTTGGAACCTGTGGATATTCCGTGACTGTACATGAGGAAAGGCAGGCACTGTGGCACTCTGAAGGTGAAAGGCATGGACCTGCAAAAGGCTTAGCCCTGCCTTTTGATTTCAATGGAAGAAAGGGTTTTTTTAAACAGATGCAAGCCCTTGATGGCAAGCAAAGTCTGCCCTGAGTATGTATAAAAATATATATTTTACAGCTAATAAGGCTTTGTTTAGCATAGATGTCTTTACTATGTGTTTTCCAAGTTCTCTTTGATCAGTAATTGCACATCTTAGTGCAATTCATTATCAGTGCCAGTGTTTATTTTAACAGTCATCTTATAGAAGCATCAAAGGACAGCTAATCTAAGTAATTTTAGATGTGAAAACTGTTAAGAAATTGTGTATGTCATGAAAAAATTGTCTCTAATTTTTACTTTTACTATTAGTGATTAACTTGGTGATAATTGCCAGATCATGAATAATATCAATATCAAAATATTAGAAGTCCGGTGCTGAAAAATCAAAGCATTTTGCAGTAATAAGGAAAGACAAAACCAAGCAATGAATCCTAAATCTGTAAATGCAGAAACATATTTCTGATTTGAGTCTTCCATCTCTCGGTTATCTCCAACCATGCATGTTTGGATCCATCTTCTTGTTTGACATTGCAGCATCTGTTTGTATGTTTGGGGTTTTTTTCTCCCATCAGAGCTCTCATTTTGTTTGGGGGTAGTGAATCCATAGCTGAGCTGTACATCAAAGCAGTATTCCTGCAGTGGGGACCAGGACCTGAACACTGTTAGATTCCCCATTTGTTTTTGAATGAACCTTTTGGTTTTTTATTTGCCCTTAGTTTACAATACATTAATTTTAAGGACTTGTTGAAGATCTTCCTGTAGGCCCGTTGATGGAAATAACAGTTGTTTCTTGAATACTTTAGTATCTTGCTCCACATAGGTTATTATTCTTATCAGTAGTATTTCTCCTGGAATTAAAACTGATAGTGGCATAGCTTTGTGCTTTAAAAATCCCCAACTTTAGGGGTTTTTTTTTTGTCTTTTATCTTTTTGTCTTCACAGTAAAAATAGAAATGGCCTAAGTGTAGCTTAATCTGTGAAGCACGTACAATTTTTAAAGTGTCAGTATGTTAAACCACATGTAGATTTGGATAATGCCCAAACATAGGCCATAAGACCTTCAGCTTTTGTTAGGGATTAGGCTGTGTGAAGGAATTCATTTCTGACCTTGTTTACTCTCAAGGATGTTTAGGTCTCCAGCTCTTCAACTGTGTTTAAATATAAAGCCATTAACTCAACTAGAACTGGTGGAGGTACGGGAACTTCCAGCAATGCATAATGTAGTGGTGTTGCCTGTATTCACCTCGTGGTAATGGAGCAATGAACAACCCGTTCACCAGCTGCTGGGAAACAATGTGCTCTACGTTGCGCTCATCCCCTTTTTGGCTACCCAGCCTAGGTCAACCAGCAGCACGATTGCTGCTAAGCTCTGCTTGATTTCTGAGTGATTAGGCAAGGGACTTCAGGCTTAGATATGGCCTTGTTCTCCCCGTACCTCTCTCCCACGGCCCAATACACCAGTTGCTTGGGTGTAAGATGAGCTTTAGCAAAATGTGTTAATGAACCAACAACGTGGTCTGTGGCAAAGGGAGCCAACCACTTCCAGGTCTGTATGAGCAAGAGTGGCCAGCAGGCTGAAGGAGGCACGTCCTTTGTTCTGTCAGCACTTGTGAACCTCCTCTGGAGCACGTCTGGCTTCATGAAAAACATCCAAGGTGTCTGGGGCCAGAGCACGCGGCAAGTGAGGAGAGGCTGAGGGAACAGGACCTGTACAGCCTGGAGAAAAGTGTCAGGGATGGTGCCGTCTTCAGCTCCTTCACAGGAGAATATTGAAAAGGTGCAACCAGCTTCTTGTTGAAAAGGTGCCACCAGCCTAGGTTCTGCCCTCTTCTAGGAGAGAACGGGACAGGATAACAGGCAACAAAAGCAGATTACAGTAAGGAAAATTCCAGTTTCAGGGGAGAGAGGGGAATTTCACCATGAGCATCGTTGAAGGTATCTCTGGTGGTATCTCTGTCTTCAGTTCAACTGGACACAGCGCTGAGCAGCTTGGTATGGTCAGCTCTACTTTGAGCAGGGGACTGGACTGTCTTCTGCAGTCCTGAAACACTCTGTTCTTGGAAAGGGAAAAAGAGCTGCAAATTTGTTCTGTAGAGTTCAGTTTCAAATTATACAGCGATATGAGTGCCATTCCAGGTAGTATCCTACACCCAAAAGTGGAGATGTGTTAGAGCCAGGCTGTTACACTCTTCCTCATGTTGGGAATTTGTTCACTTTACCTATGAGTTAAATTTCTGAAGCTGTTGTATCCAAACTGATTTTTGTACCTGGACATCACTACATCTGTAATCCCTACTCGAGTTCAATTATGGACCTGTTTGTTAAATGGCCTCTGCATGGGAGCCCTGTTGCTGTGAGTAAAATGCAGCTACTCCAGCACTATCAAGACTGGGCTTTAAATTTTCACATATATTCAACACTATTAAATTTAGATTTTAGTCTTCCCGTTTATCAACTTATAAATAGAAATCATTAGAAACAAAACGAACAGAAGCGAATGCTTCATTCTAACTTCAGTCTTGAGGCTTTATTTAGAAAATACACAGTGGGATTAATTTTGTAGCCCAGAATTAAAAATTAGATTTGTTCTGAAAGAAGCAATTAATGAATGCACTACAGTGAGCTCTGGAGCATTTCTGATTTGCTGTTAGCTAATTGCTGGGTGTTTTATTCACTCCAGCAGTTTCATTTCTAGTCAAGATGATCTTTGGCATCTGTTTTGAATTGTTAATAGGGAAATAATGCATTTTTAATAACTGCAGCTATTGCAGTAATCCCTTGCTCATTTTACAGTGTTCAAAATAGACAGAAATAATACAAGTTCTCTTGCATTCTCTTATTGTAAGAAAAGTCTTAGGAAGCTGAAGCTTATCATGTACTGACAGCTAGTTCCAGTCAGCCCATGGTTGCCTCCTGGGTTTGCTGCTTTTGATTTATTTTTGTTTGGAAGTTAAAAAAAAAACCACCAAAACCAACCCATTTCCTTCTGCAGTTTGGCTTCGTTGAGTCCCTTTCCCTTCCAGCCTCCCAAAGGAGAGCCTTAAAAGCAACGGGCTTCAGTTTGAGGCCACACGTTCCAAGCAGTGTTCCGCGTTAGAGAACATTTGAATACAGGGTTTGTGCCTGGTGGGAAGGACAAGGTGCAGGAGATGCTGGTACGCCCTGGAGAAGCTGCCAAAGGCACCTGCATCATCTCGGCTGAGCCTCTTGCTTGACGTGGCTTGCGATGTCCCCGTGGCCTTGCAGCCAGAATATGTGCAAAGCAGAGCCCGGAGCCGGAACGGCATTCAGAGAAAGTCAGTTTAATCATTATTATTTCTTATATATTTATTTTTTATGTATTTATTTGCTAAACACGTCCATGTAAAACACTTCAGTGTGTATTCCAGCCTCCCTGTGTAGGCGCTAAGCTGCCTTGCACTAACGCGCGCACACTTGTGTGCCCTGCTAGCTGGACATCACTGGAATCTGCAGGTACTGAGCTGTTTACGCCACTCTTGAAGAGGCAGGGGTCGTGCACAGCCTGAGGACAGTTCCCCAGCCCAGCCCTGGAGAAGGCCTCCTGCTCTGCCGAAATCCAGAGGCTGTTTTGTTTCATTTTTAGCTTTCAGCCTTTCAGGCTTCTGCGTGAGGAGTGTTCCAGCAGAAATGGATGTCGGAATGGCTCCACGCAGGAAGGTTCCATGTTAGAAGAGTGTCCATGCTTGGGAAAACAGCCTTATTCATATCCATATCCTTTGTATGGATGTGAGAGATTTGCTTACCACTAAAAGCACAGCATGATGCATTTATTCATAGTTATGATTTCCTTGTTCTGATTTGCATGAGATGTTGGCTATCGCTCATTCCTTTCTCCATCCACTTTACTTTCCATCCTCCTAATATTAAACTAGACACCCTTATCACGTCCAAAATCTTGAAGCTAGAGATTTTTCTTTTTTTTTTTTTTTTAATTTTCCCCAGAGATACCTGTGAAATATTACAGTACCAAAGAAATCCCATCTTTTTCTTGCAGTCTCTGCCAGCTTAATGTTTAATCACCACCTCTGGGAGGTAAAAACATTATTCTGAAAATACTGTACTTATGTGAAATTTTAATGTGGAATCTTTGTTTCACCAGGTAATCTTGGCTTACATGCAACAAACCACTGTATATAAGGTGACAGAAGGATTGATTGGGCTATTTCTTTTTGTCTGAGCCACTGGTAGGCATTGTGGCTGTTTTGTTACCGTAACTGGTTAACACAGAAGCTTAACCTCCAACGAAGTCCAGCTGACGGATGCTTCTATATTGTGCTAGAAGGATTTGGGTTCTCCTAAGTCTTTTGAAGAGCGCAGTGGGAATTCTCACACGATGGACAGAGGCAGGGAAAAACTGGGAACCTTGTGCTTAGATGCCTGAAAGTGAAAAATATCTCTATACAGGTCAGTTTGGTTCTTTGCAACTCTCCGTTTACTTTTTCCCTGATGAACACTGAACTGCTTACAAGGCTTTAGACACATGGCAAATATTTCACATACTTCATACCGGCGTCTATAAAGACACCCCACAAGACACAGCAGACTCCTCGGTCTTGTGGTAGTTTCCCAGTCAAGTACTAGTCACAGGTGAAGCTGTAGCTACACAAACTGTATTTTAGAATCCTTTGTACTGTCGATATGACTATCTATTAAACTTTCCTGCCCCCCAAAAATTAGAATAGGAATCTTTTATCTCTAATAGAATAACAAATGCCTACCTGTATAACTTAGCACTGTACCCTCTATTATATGCAGAGATTTAGAATCATGACAATATTTTTTCAAACTGAGCAAAGGAGCGAAAGCAAGATAGCTCAGAGCAGCCAGCAGATTGCAACCAAGATGTGGTATGCAGGTGAATAAAGCAAAACAGATCCAAGCTCTGACCAAAACCTACACTCTCTGCTAAGTCAGTGTGAGGTTTGGATGGTTACGTAAGGCATCTGTGTTCAAACCCTATGGCAAAGGAAAACTGGCATAATTATAGTAATACTTGGAATTTTCCACTCGATGCCTACGTGATCTAGAGATGCAAAAATGGTGAATTATGCTCGTACATGGCAAGCTGTTGGTGGAATAGCATGAAATTTACTATTTGTTTTTGGATTTTCTTGTTTTTCTTCCTTCATTATGTTCCTTTCCATCCTCCTCCTTCAGCTTGTTATTTAGTTTAAAGGAAGTGACCACTCGTGGTTGTGTTACTGATAAAGAAGCGACCTCGTACAAGCTTCCCGCTAAGCCGGCATCCCTTCCTCCACCCGCCATAAAGCACATTATAGCATTACAGATGTAGGTATTCCAAACTGCTTCTTTGATAGCCTTTGTGCCTTCTGGTTTGTAGCACTATTCATGATGCTGGCAACTCTGCATGGCAACAGAGTTCTTCCTTCTACTTTAAGAGAAGATAGGGGGAGAAGTAAAGTGCAGGTCTCTTAATCGTCAATATTTCTGTGTGTAAATCACCAGCAGAAGTGGGGAATGCATCCATTCTGCATTTTTGGTGGAATATGGGCAGTAAAAATACCTGTGGAAAGTTTCTTTTAAAGGTGTTAAAAGTAAAGGCGCTGTAGCCACAGTATACATATACAGGTTATGTATATGACTTAATGTCATTTTTCTTTTGGGAAGAACAGAAATTGCCCTTTCAAAAGAGCTTTTTTTCTCAGAGTTTTAACTCTATGCGTTGGCCTGGGTTCATTTGGTTGTTCTTCATTGTGTTGAAAGTCTTGTCTCTGAGATTGTAATGGGTTAATCAGATGCTACAAACAAGTAAAACTATTTTTGGATTTAAAAGCAAAACCAAAAGAAATCTCAAGCTTAATTTTCCTAATGCTTTTCCCTATGATTCTGTTCCTCTGTCTCTTTTCTTTCTTGCCCTCCCTCTTCCTTGGCAGGGAAGATAATGTTCTGCACCAGTTCTGCTGTCCACCTTCGGGGTCTAGTAGTCCATCTTCAAGATAACAGAAGCTCGGGGTCGCTAAGTGTGCAGTCAGTGCCACATCTGTATAGTCCATCTCTCCTCTCCTCTCCTCTCTTACTGGTGTGTATGGGACTGACACTTGCATGGATGCCATAGGAGTCTGATTCATGTCAAGTTTGAGTTATTCCGAATACAGCTGTAAATTTTTTGCCGTCGACGCCTAGTAATCTCTCTAAGCTTTTCTACAGCTCTCTTCCTTCTGTTCAATATTTAAAACACACACAAACTGTAAACAAATCCATAAAATGCAGTTTGTTTACCACTAAAATAAACAGTACCATAAGACTTTAAGTGTACTGTGAGTTTTGTTACTGTATTACTTGGTCATGCGCTATGAAGGGTACAAACTAGAGTGATTTCTTCTCCCCTAAATGTTGAGGATATGGGATGGGAGGGGAGCTGTTTCTTATCATCTCAGTTAGGCTGGTTTTGCTGCTAACAGTCCTGGAGACTTGTTTCAAGGTTGGACAAAACCCTACGTGCCATTTTATGAATGCTACTGTATTGAGATTAACCATTCTTTCTTTGCTTTTCTGAGGAACCAGCACATTTACATTGTTGCAGTAGAAACTCCAGCTACCAGTGATTACAGTTTGAAGCTTTCTTGAGGCCTGTCTTCTAATTCCATTTGCCTGTGTTTGTGAGTCTTGTACTAAGCATTAGCAAAAACACTGGATCATGACTCATGTACCCTTACTTAATTGATGACAATATTATTCTCTAGGCTGTGCACAAGATTGTGGTTAAAGGAAGAAATTTGGAATGGAGTGGTCCTGTAGCTGCAACCAGGTAATTGTGGACATGCCCACAGGTGTCCAAGTTGCCGCTGCCCAAATGGCACTTCGATTACATCTTTCCAGACGCAACTTGTGACTAAAATAACTAATTTCTACTGCTTGGATATTCCAAACTTAAACATCCCAAGCAAATACACTAGGAAACAGAATTTCAATGAACTGGCATTTACTAGCCCAAAGCTAGCAAGAAATTAAAGCTGTCTGGGGGGAAGCGGCTTATGTAAAGCAGAGGTGCTTGAGTACTAGGTGAAAAGCTAGTATTTATTTGTAGTTATATGCGGTACTGAGGATGGGAGAAAAGGAAAATCATCAGGATCAAGATGGGAATAGCTGCCAAAGTAGCGTAAGGCTCATTCTCCTCCTGTATAATGTGCTTTTTTATCACCCTGAAGGAATACACGTGAAAAACAGAATATGGGTTATTTGCTTTCCAGTGAGATTTGATCTACTATTTCTTAAGATTTCACCAATATTGTCCTTCCTGTGAAACGTTTCCTTGCGCTTGCTTAGATATGAGTGTGAAGCGGCCAAGGCCTAAGGAAGAATTTGCTCACTCAAGGCTGATCTGCCTTGACGATTTTCTAACAGTCTACATCCTTTATTCTGATTGCACACAGTAAGCAATATACAGATTCTTCTGTTATTTGGTATTGAATGTTCCATGGCTCCATGTTTTTCTCGATAACTTGGCATTACAATGTATATGAAGTGCTTTCATTCCCACTGTAAAATGTGCAAATTATGGATGCAAAAACTGTGTCGTAGCTTAATGCAGCTGAATACATCCCTGGAACAGCTCAGATGTTTACTGGGCAGGGTAAACCACTGACATGTTTGGATGTTGCTGACAATTTAGGTCTTTTACTGCTATAATTAAGAGTTGCTTCCCAAAGATAGAAACAGTAGGGATTTCTGATATTTTGACTTGCTTATCTCCCTCCCAACTGTAAACAGTAATTAACTCTCTCTACCCAGTGTACTGAACTGAAGCAGTGTAATTATTCTCTTCCATGGAGTAGGATTTGTCCAATCTTTCAATAAATTTCTTTTATATATTTGTGTAAAGGAAAGCAGAGAAGAAATAATACTATTTAAACATGAAAATTAAAGCCACCCATTCCAGTGCCAACCCTCTTGCCTTGAAGAGATGGCAGTTGATTATCTGGAATGTGGTTATAGTTAATGATGCATCTCAGGGGAAAATGAAGTCAAGGACTGATCGGTGCTCGTTAGTTGTTTTCTAGGCAGTAGTTTTCCAGTTAAGGGAAAATAGAGTCATTACAAGTTGCTGCCATTTGGAACAATTTGAGTTGGTATCCATAGTATCATCAAATCATGGAATTTACTCTTTGTGGAGCAAATAGAGGAGCTGACCTTCTCTGATGCAGTGGAAGTCAGAAATGCAGAAGTAAACATTTTCCTATTTAATGAAACAATGACTGGCTAAATAAAACATGCTGTGAATGAAGGATTTAGCACTAGAACTTAGTAGGTGTTCTTTTTAGTTAACCAGCTTAAATGCGTTGACCTAAATTCTGTATACCATTTTATAAAACAGAGAAACGTACCAGTGGAAAAGTTTCCTCTTTCTCCCAATTTCTAAATGGATTTGCACTTACGAAGGGTGAAAACTGTCTTATTGTGCATTCTGGTATAGAAGGTGGAGGAGAAATGGCATTTTTCATATTTTTATAGATCAGATTTCTTCAGAGCTCAAAGGACTGAAGCAAAGCTGCTGCTTTCAGGGTGCTCAGTTAGAGAATTTCTCCTTTGGCATCTTTTGGCACTTGCACTGATGAGGATCGAACTATTTTGGTTTTCCTCTGCAATGTGGAGTTCTCCTTTGCAAACCTGTTGAGGTCTTAGATTCTGTTGGGTGGCTCTGCCTAAAATGGGTGGGTGAGACTTCAGATTTACAGAGCAACTACTGACTTGTCATTATTTTCTGCACGTGTTTATGGGAAGTCATGAAAGCAGCTCAGAGCAGCGTGTGCGGTCATGGAGCGTGAATGGGATGGATGTTTATGCACCACTAGATGGAGCAAAAACCAGTTCAACTGTGACAAATTGAAGACTCATCCCCCAAAGCAGACTTTAAAATAACTCTAACTAGCTGAAGCAAAATATGATGTAGTGTGAGGAGAAGAAATAAGCCCCTGAAAAATGTAGTAGAGTGTTGATCTTAAGTATGACTGAAATCAGGCTTTTAACAATGTCCCTCTTCCATTCCACCAGCTAATTAATTGAATGTGGATTGCCACGATTTCAAGCAACTTGAGATTCATGATGAATTTGAATTACGTGTGTGGTTTTAAGGTTAGGGCAGCTCCTTACTTGAGCAGGGGATGGCAAGATGTAATCTGCTGATCGGAGTGAAGCAGCATTAAAGTAGCATTTCAGGTAACTCAGGAGAGGTCATTGTCAAGAGGCAGGAGCTTGGCTGCTCAGTACGCATGTTCAGAAGACACAAGAAGGCTTAGTCCCACTGACACCTTCTGACTCATGCTCTGGAAAGGGTGACATTCACCTTTATGTAATGCTGATTTGCCTAACTGACCGCTTTGCAGTGCAGCACCAAGTCCTTTTTCACTTCAAATGCTGAAACGGAGTCGGAAGTCGTCAGAAAATGGAAACCCCAAAAATATCTACACAAGCACCTGTGAAATTATTTACGATCTTCACTTTGGTGCCAGGATTATGAGTGTTAGAATTTTCTGAGATTTTTGCAGTAGTGATTGAACAGTTCCCCAAGCAGTGGCTGGAGGGAGCTCCGATGCAGCCTGTGTCCCAGCTTTCTCAGTAAGTCAGACATTACAAATACGGCCTCTTTTATTATATGAAGCTGTAGATATGAAGCTGTTGGACTCGATAATCCGGTGGGTCTCTTCCAACCAGGTTATTCTGTGATTAAAAAAAAAATAAAATAAAAAAGAGGAAGGCTCCTCTATTTACTTCTGCATGCTATTAGCACTGGAGATGGAGAAGTGTCTGATCATGTGGAATGGCATAATGGATATATATGCCAGCATGTCCTAAGCTTGCAGTTGTTTTCATATTTTATAACTATTATCATAAATACATCCCTTGCTTGTCCAGTTCGGTCTGCCTCTGCCTTTCTCAAGTGCAGAGTCTGTTCCGGGGAAGGTGCGTGTGTTTAATAGTCCGTGGGGGGTTTCCCACATCCTACTATCAGGTGTCTGCTGGCTATAGAGAAGAAGAACGAGACAAGTATGCAGGGATACTTCTCTGCTCTGGTAGATCGTGCCAAGAAACTAATCCATAGCTGATGTCTGGTGAGCTTTCAAATGAAGAAATTGATAAATACTCTTTTTTTTTTTAAAGGCATAAAATAATTTCAGGACTACTAGGTAGGTGTTTTTGTTGTCAAAGCAGCAGAAAGCCTAGTTCAACTGTTCCACCTCTGCTGAATTATTATCATTAATTCCGTTCAGGTTCCACACCTGTAATTGCAGGGCATTTTATGAACCTCTTTCATGTACAGGTACGTTCCACATTTTCTTTTAACTTAACAGAATGCGCACAGCAGTTGTTCAGTCCTGGGTGGGGAATCTGTGCTGTAGCACAGCTGCATGGAGCATTTGAATCATCATCAGAGCTTAATGTGACTCAGCTGAACAGAAGCTGGTGTTTTATTCCCCTCTTCTGCTCCTGCAGTGTGTGGTGAAGGGCATTTTGCCTTCTTTTCTGAAAGAAGGTCCTGGGGCAGGACAGGGTTACCCGTGTGTGCTGGGGACTGAACTCAGTGCGCTTAGAGGATGGTTCCCAGCTACAGTTGGGGGTTCACTGGTGCTGATGAGCTGACAAAAACAGGTAAGTAAAGAGGAGACAGACCTTGATTGAGTCAATTCACAAGGTGAAACAGCATCTAATGAGTTCAGTAAGTATTTTTCCTGGCTATGTCTGGATCAAATTCAGCCTCCTGCTCTCTGTTACTCGATGACCTTTTATGACCAAGTCCTGCTGCCATTTGCTTTCCACCCTGTAACACAGAGATGTTCATTCCGTGATCCTTAAAAGAGGCTCTGGAGACTTTCTGGGCATGGGAGGGACTCATTCACAGTGAGTTATTTTTGGTTTTTCACAGCAGAATGGTTCAGGTTCCAAAGAAACTAGCTGTAGAGCCAACGTGGTCTGGTTTGCCCAGCAATTGGATAGCAAAAATTTGAGTACCCAACTTCAATTAAATGAAGATGCTAATAAAGGTGAGAGCTTTCAGAGTTCCCAGGTAGATTGGGATCCACTCAGCTAGCATCTTTATCTGCAGTTCATGCCTTGGTCTTTTCTGTGAAATATGTGTATTGCTGGTTTCTGTTAGAGCTGGGGATGAGATTTTTAGGAATTATCATGGTAATTATGTGCATTTACTAAACAAACTGAGAAGCTGAAATGTCCCATAACCAAAGACCGTTGTTTCCCATAGTTACATTTCCTTTCCATATTCAACAGAAAATATCTGCACACTGTATTTTTTCATGAAAAATATGTCCCTTCCTATTTTCTCATGTTTCAAGTAAGCACTTTTGTTTCCATATCCATTAGATTGGGGAGGGGGTGGGGTTATGTTATTTGTATGATCTTTATTATCTCTAGCCCTTAGATTTTTTTTTAGCTCAGGCATTCATAGAACAAATGCATAAAATCAAACCAGTTCATGGCCCGTTATCAAACGGTAATGTAAGCGTTTTTTCCAAAAGAAATCATATCGCATCTGAATTTTTTTTTCTAGACAATTGCTGGAGCATTGCACACCTGAAAATGAGATAGCATTGAAATCAGTTGTGCTCTCTTCCTCAATTAAATTCATCTTTAAGGAGAATTCAATTAGTTGTAATTGATATATTATGACAAGGTTTTGCCAGAGGCTGGTGTATTACAGATACAATTAATCTCAGTCAGGAAATGTTAGTTAAATGACTTTATTTTGTAATTCTACAAGCAGGATTATTAATGAGGTGACGTATTGTGACACTGGATAGGACAGGCAGCTAGCCCACTGCTCAGTCTCTCAGCCACAGCAGATGTTTCTGACAAACAAGTTTGTTTGCTTGTTGGTCACGAGGTGTCTGATTAAAGCAGTTTTGCTCTGCTTTGTTCTACGTCAGGGGTGAGCTCTCAGCTGTGCCTGCTGCTGGCAGCTGGCCGTGGAAGGCACAGGAATGCTGGGGGTGTCCCTAGGATTTAGGAGGAAACTGAGGTGCTCTCCATGTCTGTAGCTCTTCCAAAGCCCCCAGAGCCAGGTCTTCTGCTTTATAATTAGTCTTTATTACTGAAAGCTGCCCTGGGCAATCTGGGCCAGGGCTGCCCCACCCTCATAGTGAAGAAACTGCTCCTTATGTCTAGTTTAAATCTGCCCCTCTCCAGTTTATACCCACTGCACCTCATCCTATCGCCACAAGCCTTTGTAACCAGTCCCTCCCCAGCTTTCTTGTAGCCCCTTCAGATACTGGAAGGTCACTAGAAGGTCTCCTCTCAGCCTTCTCTTCTCCAGGCTGAACAACCCCAACTCTCTCAGCCTGTCCTTGGATGGGAGCTGCTCCAGCCCTCAGATTATCCTTGTAGCCTCCTCTGAACCCGTTCCAACAGCTCCATCTCCTTATGTTGAGGATTCCAGAACTGGACATAATACTCCAGATGAGGTCTCACAAGAGAGGAATAGAGGGGCAGGGTCCCCTCCCTCACCCTGCTGGCCACGCTGCTTTTGATGCAGCCCAGGATGCGGTTGGTGCATGTTGCCAGCTTGTGTTGGGCTTCTCATCAACCAGCATCTCCAAGTCCTTCTCCACAGGGCTGCTCTCACTCAGTCATTCAAGTTGTTCTAGTTCCCATGGTACCCTGATCTGTGCTACTGTAATACCAATATGACCATCACTTTTGACCTGTGTAGTTATGTAAAGCATGTGGTCATCTTATCATGCTTCAGCTGACTCCTTTTATTATGAAAAGTCAAGATAGAGAGAATTGTTAGTGTGGTACATTCAAGTTTTATATATACTATACTATATGAATGTATGTGTGAATATATTTGAGCACTCACAAATACGTAAATACATAGTTTTTAAAGATCCAGTGCTTAAACTCTCTGGTATTTGCATAACTTCCTGAAGGTGGGGTGTCTAAATGTTGGACAAGAGCCACTACACAGTGGACCTGTGGTCCTGCGGCTGCCCATAGTGAGACCCAGCCATGGTGCAGAAGAGTTGTAGCCAACAGGAGCTACATAGGTGCTGTCAGTGCCTGTCTCAACTGCTCAGGCGTGTCTAAAAGCCAATGTGACTCTGTAAATTTGCTCTGCACCATTGAGAAGTGTAAAGTACCTGTCAGCTGAAAAAACATGTTTTCTTTCTACGGATGTGGCTGCTCTGTAACGTCCCCATCCTGCTTCCCACATGCACACTGCTAACCCTTCTTTATGTTGTGCTGCCCCAGACATGCTGACGTAGCTCCCGTTGTGCTTGGTTTCAGCCTCTGTATTGCTTTGCTCATTGCATGTTATTTAACTCACGTTTGTAAGCCTTTTCTTCCAGAAAACAATGATGCTTTTAAACAGATTGAACCCCAGTTGTGGTTCCCTAGGTTCACAGCCTGCAAAAGGAACAGAATTCCTAAAACATTTACTGTGCCTGTGTAGCAGTAAAAGGTTGTTCTCTCTTTAAAAGAAGCATCGCAACCTCTGGCAGACTGATATTGTGCACTACAATTTGGATTATTGGATCTACTTGTGGGGATATCTCTGTCCATTTTCTTTTTCGGAAGTGATGCCATTAATGGATGCAGCTTTACCGAGTGATTAGGGACACAGCACAGCGATCGTGGGTCTTTGGATGCCCTTAACAGCTCGTGTAATTCTGTTCCATTTCCCAGGAAACAGCAGGGTCATGTACGTTGATCTACAGCATCTCTTTTGTAATCTGCTGCTTCTTGTTAAACGCTGTGTAATCGAACTAAAATATCACTGACATGCAGAGGATGATCATTGATTGTAAGGGAAGGTATTGAAATAGGTGGGAAGTCATATGGATTCTTAAATTGCAATAATGATGTATCCGGACGGCTACAGGAATGAATAGCTTTGTCATGGTATGTGATAAATGAGCTTCTGGCAGCACAGCAGTGGCTTGTGCTGCCTGCAGATCTGTGCGAGGCATCAAGGCTCCTCGTTAAGCCTCTTGTTTTTCTCCATGTATTGTAAGCATTGCAGTATGCAAGTATAGGAGAAACCTGCAGCCTGTGATAACACAAGGGAACTACTTGAGCTGCAAACTGCTCCCGGGACACTCATTCTGAACTGGGGATTTTAAATCTGCCAATGTGAGGGTGAGAAACAAATTAATAGTCTATAAACCAATATGAAAAGTGGAGTAAAGTCTATCACTGAACTGCTGCTGTGGAGCCACGTACAGCTTCATGCCAGCAGAATTTTTGGGCTTTGAACTGTCTGCAATCATAATGTTCTTGAGCACGCAGGAAGAAGATAAACCCCACAAAAACAGTCTCCATATTTTAAAGCAGGAATTCATAAGCCTCTGCGCCTGTGAAGCAAATGGAGCTGATTTGTTGTGTTCATTTTTATATTCGATTGGATGTGGGGTTTGACTTTGCTGCATTACTCTTGTACGGAGCTGTTGCTGGCTGGTTTAGGACAAGAGTAGCAGCACCAGAGTTTTCAAAGACACGCCTGATTTTCAAACACTTGTTTTAAATTACGCATGCATTTCAGTTTTACTCGACAGCCCTTGTTTTCTGTTAGTTTTTAGTCAAGTAGTCTCAAACACTGAGCAAGGATGCTTGTAGAAATTAGTTGTGCCCTTGTGTCCATATTGAAGCTCCTGTGCTTTTTCCTTGTAAGTGATGTGATTTTGCTTACACTATGGGTAACACAAGGGATAGCAGTTAGCCTGACTTTGTTCCTTTCTGTGTGTAATTCAGCGTAACCAAGAAACCTTAGGCATAATGTTTTCAGATTTGTGACTTCCATAAGCAGCTCTTTCTTTGCAGATGATACCCAAATGAAAAAAAAGGGAAAGGTAGCTGCTTCTGGTCATGGTAGACACAAATGAGAACTTTAAACAGAGAGTAAATTTGTCCAGCCATGTTGTTGAACGAGACGTTTTCAAACACTTCAGTTGTCAGATTACATTAGCATGCTGGACCTTTGCCTCGCAGAGGATTAAACATAGATCTGGGAACTTTAATGTCTTCAGATTGAATTATATACAATTACAATTGGCTGCTGCTATCAGCAATGCACTTTCTCTTCCTTCTTTGGAAAACCTCAATTCCCGTGCTGCATGTGTGGGTTGGGTTTGTTTTGATAGCTCTAAATTTGAGCTGCAAATAGTAGTGAAGCTTGTTAATAAACATTTGATCCTTATGTAACTCAGGGAATAAGTGTAATTTAAATAATGGGCTTTGTTTCTAACAAACCCAAATGCACATCACTGCAGTATTTTAATATGAAATCAGTTCTTCTGGCAAGATATTACCTTGAAAAACAATGCTGATTAGGTGTTCAGTGGATAATAAATTCTAAAGCATTTGTTGTCATGAGGGTGATTCCTTGATAAAGGTGGGGTAGTGGTTTTTTGAGAGTTCAAGACTTAAAGATTTGTAGCTCCTTTGGAAAACCCGGTAGAAGGCTATATGGTACAAGGCGTACGTGATTGACGTGAACTCTGAAACTGCACTGTAAGATCTTGTGGTGGAGAGACTTAAGTGGCAAAATGAATTGTTCAAATAACATCTCTCACTGCACCAAGTGTTACTACAAAACTGAAATGAGAGCATTTCTTGGAAAGGAAGCTTCTCTGAGTCTCTCCCATTGTTACTCTTGCAGATCATTCTAGGAATGCAGCCTCCAATTTTCTAAGCAGGAACTGAGTTTTATTTAATATAATACCATCATCTCTGTACAGAAATTTAGTTGTACCATTGCACAGTCTTCTCAAATCCATAAAGCCAACCACGCTTCCTAGCCTGGCTATTTCCTCATGGCTTTTAGGTTCACGTTGGGTGACTTTGTTCTGTAGATATTGCTTTTCTTACCGACTTAAAATCTCTTTGAGATGCTCTGGTTAAATTTTGATTTGGAAGGCATGTTATAAAAATGAGTGTTTGGGAACGCTTCTGTGCTGAACACTCCCTAAATTATGACAGAACCCTGTGGAGCCAAGGGGAGCCTCCCGAAGGAGGAAAGACCAAAGGAAGCTTGTGCGTATAGCTTGCACGCAGCCCAAATCCAGCCATATTTTTTTTAGTATGCCAAGAGAAAACGCATGCTCAGTTTTCCTAAAGCTCTTGTTTTCCCTGATCTCTTTCTGTCTTTGAAGCAAACCTTTTGGTCACTTGGCCGTGTCGTGCCTGAAAGAGATCTGACAAAAAAAACCCCTCCTTTCATTCGGTTGGCTTTCTGAACAATCAGTTGCCTGCTTAAATTTGTGACCCAGCTGTAACTGTTAGAGACTCGGGAAAACGTGCTGCCCTCTGAAGTCAGGCCTTACTTGGAGCTGAACTCCACTCAGGAATTAAGTCATTCAAGCCCCGTGTGAGGAAAGCCTTTTATTTCTAAGAGCAGCATTAAAGATGCATTGAAGTACTTTCTTGCCTAAATGGTTCATTGAAATATTTGGAGCAAAACATATAAGAAGAGAAAATTAAAAGCCAGGACGGTATTCAGTGGTATTCTTTAAAGTTCCCAGTCCTTCATACCGAATGCTGCCTTTTTGTGGGTGAGCTGCGCCAGTTACGTCATGGAAGCTATTAAATTGTATAACCAAAAGACAGGCTTAATTTGAGCTACAGTTTCATCTTGTGCAAGTTTTTATGCCAATGATTGGTGCCAGCGGAGGGATGTTCAGTTCTAGCCTGCGTACCCGCGTGCTTCTACAGAAACCTCTGGAACTGGGCTGCTCTACTTTTGTATTTATGGTTCAAACAGGTTCTCTGTATTGAATCCACATGTGAACACAGCTGTCAGAAGCATTACTGGCTTCCCAAGAACTTCTGCCTAGGTAACCCGCCTGGTTAAGATTGCCATGTGTGTCCCCCAAAACCAAACGGTGACATGTTAGTGTGCTGGTGGGAGCAGTGGGTCAGGACAGCCACACCACAGGAGAGCAAACATCTGTCTGGGCCAGTTCCTCACCCTCAACAGTGTCCACAGCAGCAGATATGTAGGAGCAAAACAAGCGTGCTGGTGTACGAGTCCACCTCCAGTTCTTGAGACAATCTTGATTCACTTGTATTGCACTATTTAATGCAGGACACAGCTGCATGTCTGATAAATGATGCTCCAGTCAGAAAAGATATTACAGCAAAGCTTCTAGCTGAATATCCATCAGATTCTTCCTAATTTCAGGGAGGAAGCTTAATCTCTTCATTAGTTTCTGGTCCATGATATTCAAATTAGTTTCCCACAGCTTGTTCCTTCAGGGCCATTTGTGGGGTCATCAGGCAAAGGGCTGCATTAAAAAAAGCAGTTGCTGAACTGTGAGCTGCCGTGCCCCTTTAGCATGCAGCACTTAAGGGGTTTTTTTCAGGACTGTGTCCTCCCTGATGGTTTGGCAGCTCTCTGGGCAAAGCCAGGCTCTGCTAGAAGGGATCTGAAGCTGAGGTGATGTGCTGAGCAAAATTTAGAGGTGGGAGGCTGAAATTAAATCTTACCTTGTTATTTAACACAGAACTAACAGAAAAAAGTAATTTCATGGTACTGTGGGTGCTTTGGGGTCACTGTGCAGCTAATGAAAGAGGAGCACACAGAGGATGTCCCAGCTTTGTTGAACTGCAGCGTTCTGATGAAGGCACAACACTGCGGTGCCGGATACTTCAGGGATTACGGCTTTCACTTGTTGCTAAAGCATGTTGGGTGGCAAGCTGGACATCGTGGAATCCTATCAGTGCTCGAAGAAGTGACTTACTGCAAGTTCACAGAGAATATGAAGGGGTGATCTCTTCTGTGTTGTTTGATGACAGGCTGAGAGAGTTGGGGTTGTTCAGCCTGGAGAAGAAGAGGCTCCAAGGAGAACTTATAGTGACCTTCCAGTACCTGAGGGGGGCTACAAGAAACCTGGGGAGGGACTGTTCACAAAGGCTTGTGGTGATAGGACAAGGGGCAATGAGGGTAAACTGGAGAGGGGCAGATTTAAACTAGATATAAGGAAGAAATTCGTCACCACAAGAGTGGAGAGGCCCTGGCCCCGGCTGCCCAGGGAAGCTGTGGCTGCCCCATCCCTGGAGGTGTCCAAGGCCAGGCTGGATGGTCCTTGGGCAGCCTGATCCTGTGGGAGGTGTCCCCGCCCATGGCAGGGGGTTGGAATTGGATGGTCTTTAAGGTCCCTTCCAACCCAAGCTATTCTTTGATTCTGTAACAACTAGAATATAATTTCCAGTTTCCTTCTGCAGGAAGGTGTTGTTCTGGCTGAGTAACCAGAGGTTACTAACGTAACCTCCTGCTACGTTATTTTTGCGTGTTAGGATTAGATGCTTTGGCCTTATCTACCAAATGGAGTACTAAGACTGGGATCCAAAGGGTTCAGCAGTGCTAGGTTTTAGACAATGCTAAAGCAGGGGTAAATATTTCCATCTAACTAAGCTTTAGAATACAAAGATGTAATTTGACCCTTCTTTGTAACTAGACATGTCGAGTATCACAGCATCAGCCTGCAGCGAGCAAGATTCCCTTTCTTCTGTGTGCTGCCAGTTCAGACGAAGAAACTGTGACAAGCAGCAGCTATTCACTGAGCAATATTTAGCACAGTGTCTTAAATATTTAATCCGTTATTCTGCATTCCTTTCCTCAGCATTCAAAAGATGCGATACCTTGCTGCTTCTAGCACCAAAGGTTTGATCGAGCTCAGAACTATCTCCTTCCCTCATGCAGACGCTCTCCAAGTTGTCATTTGCAGATGGTGTATTTTGTACTGCGCTGCTCCAAGTGGGCTTCACTTCTGTAGCCAAAAGATGATATATTTAAACAATCTTTAATTGGCATCAAGCTGTGGAGTTGCTTCAGCTACAATTACTTAATCTGCCTCCATTGTGCGCGTTCATGCGAGAATGTTTTGGCTCTTTTCAAACTGGAAATTTTTCTTGCTGTTTGCAGAATGTCTGCATAGGATGTGTAGTTATTTGCAGCCTCTGTCAGCAGTAAGATAGGTAGTTCTGTGGCCTCATTTATCCTCTGGCTGGCAGATAATGAAGCAGTTATGGCCATCCGCACCGATGGGACTGGGCTGCCCCTATCCCAATAGTGTTACTCCGTGAAATTGAGCCTGTAAGGCTGGAAGTTGCCCATGGGACACTGAGCACAGGAGGCAGCTGTCACGGTGTGGGGATTCACCAGATGAACCACCTGGTGCAATAAGAACCTCAGCCCAACTTTGCACTCTCAAGAGGTTTCACAGCCTTGAGAAGCCTCAAACGCTTTGTAAAAGGCTCGTAGCACAGACGCGATGCTGCGCTGCTACAGTTACTGTGTTCTGGTTTTCCCATCAGGAAAAGCATAGTTCCTATGTGCTTGTGCTACAGTAATGCTTGCTGCAATCGCGTCAACCGCTTTCTTAGCGATGCCTTAATGGTTTACACTGTCACTGTTCCATATGGAGAGACAGAAGAGTTTAAGTGCAGGCCTCTGTAATGTGGTCTCCCAGATCAATAACACCCCTTGTCTGTTATCACAGCTGAGGAAAGCAAGATTTAAGATTATCAGCTCTTCAAGGTATTAATTCTTCATCTATTCTGTCTGTCCCGATGGTATACGGAACTCCATCTTAGGCAGTTTGAGAAGTAACCTTCAATAAGGCTGCTTTTTTTTTATCAGCAAAATAAAACAAAACTTGTATCATTGCTTGAGGAACCGAAGAAGCTTGTTGTGTGTCTCACTTAAATCTGCTAAACCAGTTTGGAATATGATCTTTAAATACCCAATTCCTAGGAATCGTGTGTGCCCGGGTTTGCTCCCTGCACAATTTTCATGAGTAACTTGTATACAACAGCATGAATAATGTGTTACAGCCCACAGCCTTGCTCTTTGCCTCAGGACAGAACTCTCAACTGAAATTATATTTACTTTTTTGTCTATGGATATTTAAAGCCTACCAAATAGGACAGCAACTGTCTGAATTTTAGACCAGTGATTTCTTCTCCTGCATAATACACTGCAGAAGTGAGCTATTCATGATTTCTGTGCTACAGATGCAGGCTCCGAGCAAGTTTGTAGTTCAGGGCTTGTGCGTGTCCATACTTTGTATAATTCCTTTTAGCCAAAGAATCCGGCTGGATACAGCCTTGAGAGCCAACTTCAGTTACAGTTCACGCAATGATTCCTCTGCCTTTTCTCTAAAACATCAAGAATTTGCATGACGAAGAGATGTCATTCATCTCATTGGTGCAATCAGTGCAGATTTCCTCAGCTTTACCTAGAAGCGCTTTGCTAAGTCCATGGAAACAACCTTGAGATACCCTGCAGGCTCTTTTGTTGTTTAGAGCATTTTCTTGAGTTTACACAGAATAGTTATGTGGGGTTTTGCTTCTATTTAGTCATGGTCTAAGTCTCTTAGCTCAATTTTCAACCAGCTCCTTAGTCATGGTTGTATAGTTAGTAGTAGTTTGCTAATTCTCTTTTTTATGTGTATGCACAAAGTGGAAATTGTGTGTGCACAGACAAGTATTATGCTTTTAATAGCGTATATTTATGGTTTTATCATTAGATGGTGTATGGATGTCTTTCTAGACTAAAAATGTACTGAGTCAGTGTCCATTAGGAATAAACAGACAGGATTCTTAGACCTTCCTCTTTGCGTTCTTTAGACCAGTGCAAGATTATTTTTTCCCTGACCAGTTAATTTGTTAACAAGGTTTTCTTGTTTGTTTGGTTGGTTTTTTTTCAAGTAAGCTAGAATAGATGTATTTTTATTATTCCTGAAACAGACATTTCTGAAATTCCTTTGTGTAGGATGAAGTATTTTGTTGGCTGTAGCTTAATGATACTCTGTTCAGGAATTGGGTTATTTATATGTTTTAAATTAGCTTTCCATCCTTGAGCAGTGCTTGGAATGAAACCAAAAGATTTAAATGGTATTTTAGATGTAAAGAAGGGGAGTGATTATGTGATTATATGAAAATTATTCTGTAAATTCAATAAGAAGGGGAAATATTTCTGTACCCCAAATCCAGCTCTTTCAATAGATTGCAAACTTGATTTCTCCTGTCTCAACTGGCTTTTTTCCTGGCCATTAAACTTTGCTCTTCATGTTGTCGGTCTGCTCCTGAGGTTTCCCACAGGGGCAGGTTGAATCTGTGGGAGGTGACCTGGTTAAAAGGCTGAGCTGTGGCTTTTTCTGGGTGTGTAACCCTCTTTAGCAAGTGTCTCGGTTTCTGCTCTGCTCCCCAGTACTGATCTGTGTGCAGATCTCATCCAGGGAGACTTCCTCAGCCTGTTTAGCTCATCCAGTGTTTATGCTGGTTTTGTATCTGACTGTCATTAAGAGAAATGGTGATGGACCTTCCTCCACAGGGTTGCTTCTATTCTGTATTTGACTGAAAAAATCAATTGTGAGACCTCGCCTGGAGCCCTTCAGTCAGTTCTAGAGTCCTTAGCACAGGAAGGATGTGGAGCTGTTGGAGTGAGTCCAGAGGAGGACACGGAGATGATCCATGGGCTGGAGCAGCTCTGCTGCGAGGACATGCTGAGAGAGTTGGAGTTGTTCAGCCTTGAGAAGAGAAGGCTCTAGGGAGACCTTAGAGCGGCTTCCAGTCCTGAAAGGGGCTTCAGGAAAGCTGGGCAGGGACAGGATGAGGGGGAATGGTTTTCAGCTGAAAGAGGAGAGACTGAGATGAGATCTTGGGCAGAAATGTAGGCTGCCCAGAGCAGGGGTGGCTGCCCCATCCCTGGAGGGGTTCAAGGCCAGGTTGGATGGGGCTTGGAGCCCCTGATCCCGTGGGAAGTGTCCCTGCCCATGGCAGGGGTGGCACTGGATGGGCTTTGAGGTCCCACTCAATGCAAATCATTCTGTGAAGGCTTGGAAGTTTCTAACATAGAGACTTTACCCCAAGAGACCCCACCTTGGACCCCCTGGGGACCCCCTGTGCCGCTGGCAGAAGGGCTCCCCGGGGATGGGGGCTGAAGCTGCTGCGAGGTCTCCCTGTGATGGGTGCTGCCCACTGCGTGTGACACTGCAAAGACTTTGGAAGCCCTTCCACCTCGATGGTGCCTGTGGGATTTGCTGAGCACCTTGGCAGCTATTGCAGGTTGGTGTTACCAGCTCCCACACTGATGAGATCTATGGCTTTCTGTGGTTTGAGCTTTTGAACTGTGGTTACCAAGTACAGAATTACCAATAAAAAGCATGCTGAACTGCTGTTAGCAGCAGGGAAAGTTCTAGAAAATGATCTCCGTAAAAAGTAGAACCTTTTAGGCATGTTTCAGGTGAGCCCCAAAATGTGGATTTTTGCTGTGGGACCTGTGCTTTGTCCTATATAGTTGAATACCCATGAATCTCCTCCCTGGAGATGTGGTTGTCGGGGAGTGAACCTTAGGTTCTGTCTCCAGAAAGAAAATGAGGTGTTTTTAATGAAGCTGTAATCCTGTGACTTGCGATTGTCTAAGGAGTCCCAGAGGTCACAGCGTGCCCAATGTCATTTGGCACCACAATCAAGGTTGCGCTGGGGTGGAGGCTAATCAGCGCTGCCTCCTGTCTCATTTCCATCTCTTCGTTATGCACAACGTATGGTCACTGCACAAAGACCGAGTCTGCTGAGGGCTTATTTATAGTAAGAAGGGCCAAAACAGTTGAGAGAAGATTTTCTTAAATCTGTATTAAAAGCAAGGCAAAAAGTCAGGCTCAGTGGGCACGCTGGCACTTCACAGCATGTTGTGTTAAGCAGTAAACTTAATTATAAGTAAATTAAGTTCACCCTTTTCTGTTGTTGAACTAACAATGAGGCACAAAGCCAACATATGTAGGCCACCCCCTCAATATTCATCACTATTCACAAATCTTGAACTCTGAAAGCAAACAAATTACAGGGTGGAATAAGCTCCTAAAAGCTATTTTAAAGCTTTAGTGCTTTAGTTAAAAGATATTTGGACAATATGGTTTGTTTCCATCCCTGTGCAGCTAATTCTTGCATATATTCCTCCCTTCGCCAGACCCTGTTTATTTTAGTAAACATACCAGTAATCTTGGGATTAAAAGTAAAGATTTGCAATGAATTTACAAGTACCCACTGTAAATATAATTAACATAATTCTAATGCTAATGTTATCAACCTCCATAGACCTTATGCATTATGACAATATGAGCAAAGCTTGCTGTAGGGCACTTTTTGTAAGGGCTGGAAATGGATCAGGACAAAGAACCACTTAAAAGTTCTATCGTGATGGAGTGTTCATTATGAAGCTTTGGTTAATATTTTATTACAGCCTCTGGAAAAACTGTTTTCACCCTAAAAATTTAACTCTATATCATATATATCTTTATGTTAAACCTGGAGTCATTCACAATGAGACTAAGTCTAATCTGTAATACCACCCTACACATTAAAATATTGCTGTTTGAACATTAGTGTGGTTGTAATCACCCATGTCCTGGCAGCACCTGAACTAACCGGCTGCAGTAATTCTTCAGGAAGGCGCTGTAGTTGCCTTTTGGGGTAGAGAACATGAAGCCACAGAATGCAAGAATGACTCTTCTGTTGGTGGGTAAATTAAGCAATCCGACACCTGGTGTGAGAGAAGCCAGCGAGAGGGTAAACTGTAAGAATGGAACCTAAAGAGGATCTCACCGAACGTTGCCCAGTCCCTGTTGACACAGCTGGGCTGGTTTTGCTCAGTGGCTGAACTGAGGATGAAAGCGATGCGGCCAGGTGGACATGCTTGTGAGCTGCCTCTGGGATAATGGTTTGGTTTCTGCACCCTGCCCTGTTCGGGTGCTGCTCTTTGCCAGGGAGACATCTGGTGAGAGCACGTCTTGCGATGGCGTGCACACCTAAATTAAGCTTCAGCCCCAACAACGTGCTGCCAGGTGGTTTGTGCTCCGGATGAGTATCGGCAAGCGTGATGGGAGTAACGTAGATGTGTCTGCTGTGGAGCAAGCCTGCTCCTCCATGAAGGATGTGTGCTCTGCTTGAAAGTCTTGGGCATCTCCCGTGTGAAGGTTTCTGACACTTCCTAAGGCAGGATGTGATCCGTGAATGAGGTTCTGCATGAATACTGGTGAATAGAGCTGAGATTTTACTGCCAAGTGCATACAGTGTAAGACTGAAACTAGAAGACGGGCTCTGGAAATGCTTGCTGTAATGGTGCATACAGCAGAACTTGTGTCAGTCATTCAGAAAACTAAGTGTTGTCATTCATGTATAACAAATACAGAGGGGTAGAGTGCTTTGAGAACATTGAAAATCGCTCAGCAAAAATGTTTCTGTAGTTCCCCTTTCTCTAGTGTATAGGAAATGTCAGCTGGGGTTTTCTACATCCATGTTTAATGGCATGCTAAGTATTACAAAATGTCAATAAAAAGGAAGAATGTAAAGTTATTGAGCATTTAATGCTTAAGGACATGGTATTCTTGAATAGTTTTAATACTTCATAATTTTATTCTTTTACTGTCATCTCAGGACCTCACTGGAAACACGAAGCAGCACCTCAACTGATCCGCTCAGGTACTGTCCTAATAGAGATAATAACTTTAGCTTTGAAGTAATAGAAATTACCTCTGTATCTGCTGTACATCACGTAACTTTATCTTGGAATGCATAGCCAGTAAAGGCATTGAACTAATAGCTGGATTTTTCTGTTTGAGATGGGATAGTTCTTTCCCTTCCAAGACTTCCAGCTTGAAATTCAGTTCTAGTTTCAAACACTGTGTTCTCAAAGGAGAACAAAGGGGAGGAGGGGAAGGTGTGTTTGTGCACGCACATGGGCAAACCATCTCTCTCCCAGGTTTGTATCATCTTAGATTGTGCTGAAAACATTTGACCTTCCCTGGCAGTTTTGTACCGCTGTGCATGAACAATACTGATTGTGTCGAAATGTCATTCATGGTTTCCATTGCTCAGCGTTTTGATAGAAGCACGTGTATAATCTTCAGAGAGTACTGCCACAGGAGTCATTGCAGTAACTGAGATCTTACTTTGATCACTCAATTTGGGAAAAAAAATGCTCGGCACAGTTAACACTGCATATCAAACGGGCACCGTGCATCTTTTATTCTCATAGATGCACATTAAAGGGGCATCAAAGTCTCAAACTTGCTTTGATTAAGTTAGGGCAGAGTCCCTTCCTCTCAACTTGACAGTTGTTTTGCTAAGTCTTCCTTTGGAGATGTTATGAATTGAGGATGTGACTTTTTCCCCACATTGTATAGTGTTAACCTTGCTCGAACAAAACATTAGTGGGAATTCTTCTGTTGAACCTTATTCAAATTAAAAGGCCCCTCTATTATTAATCTTATTTTTCAGTGTATGGTCTTCGGAAAGTGAAATGTATGCCTTATTATCATTTCCTGAACACACCCACCCACCAATCTTTGTCTTCAGCTCAGCATAGCAACACTGGACAATGTTCAGGCATGACTGTAGTTTTGTTCCCATCTCCTGGGTTGACTGGAACGCTATTTCTTTGTGTGGCAGGACAATGCGGGAAACAATGTCAACTTCTCCCTGCCCCACTTTTTGTGAGCTTATTAAGCAACAACATTGTGTAGCTGGTTTGTGATGTACCCTTCTCTGGGATAAGGTTCCCAGAATCAGGTATTGCTGCCACCTTTATTCCAAGCTAGAGAAGTCTTTGGAAAAAAAAAAAAAGCAGATTTTTATTACACTGTTTTTCTTTCTGATGGTATTTTTTCATAGTAGGGTATCGGTGAGAAAGATGAAGAAGAATTAAATAGGTGCAAGAAGTGTTTGTTTTAACATTTAATGGGAAAAGGAATTGAGAATACTCTGAATAGGTTTAGTTGCACTGAATAGATATGTTTTCTAGAAACTGCAATAGTTGAATCATTCTAAGTTGCTACAGGATCATAAAAACATATGAATGCTCCCTTGTTTTGAACTATTTTGAATAAAATGAGACCGTGTGATTTAATAACCACCAGTACAGCCTTGGCCATCGCTGCATGGCCTCATGAACCACACAGTTAGTATGCACAGTACATGGGTAAAGTTTGATGGCATTGTATCTCATCAGGATGCATGCAGTGGGTAGCTCTTTCTTTAAGCCTGTGACAGAAAGATGCAGGCTGGTATGGAATCCTTGATTGTGCTTCTTTATGGTTTTTTTCCTAGGGTTAAATAATTGCTGAAGAAACAGCACGTATGGTCTGGTTGAATTCAGTAGGGTGAATAAGCCTGTCTGGAGCTGTAATTAAACAGAATGAAGGCTGATGTTTTTACATAAAGTGGAAGATAGTAGAAGAGTTATTGTTACTGAATGTGTTCACGTGAACCTGTTGAAAAATTTGTCTCTGAATAACCCATAAAATGGAGTGTGCCAATTCATGTGAACCCA
The DNA here is from genome assembly GCA_033459285.1 of Clamator glandarius. NCBI lineage: Eukaryota > Metazoa > Chordata > Aves > Cuculiformes > Cuculidae > Clamator > Clamator glandarius. The sequence continues at coordinate 1,408,384 of JAUNZM010000464.1, read as the reverse complement.
CCTAGTATTAGCAGTTAGTATTTTCTAGTTAGGCTGCTTTTCTTGTGTGTCGCTCACTTTATTTTCTGTCCCCATCAACAAGGTAAGTTTGCCCTCAAAGAACCACTCTTCTGGTTCTGGCCTGCTCTGGAACACCATAATCCAGTCTTCTGACTCGGCTAAATTTTGTGTGTCGATTCCCCACTAGACAGGTGCATTTGTTTCCCCCGGCTTTACGTAGACTGACTTGGATTCTGAAGGTTTGATTTGAAAATTACATGGTTATGAGATCAGAGAAAATCCTGGTGCTGTACAGAGTAAGGGCCAATATGAAAAATGTATGTCGTATGTGCATTACAAAGAGAAAAGTCAGTACCAATTGCCACGCTATATATGTGTGTGTGTATTTTGGGTAGCACGATTTCTTTCAGTATTTGTTCAGGATATTCTGAGTTGGACTCTGTCAGTGTTCTGCTAGTACCTGGAAACGCTTTGTTTCCTAATTCCTAAATCCTCACGTGGGTCTTCTGGAGTCTTGTATTACCAGACTTGTTTCAAATGATCCAGAAATTCAAGTATTTAAGCTTTGTAGATGTTTGTAGCATATTTGTAGTCTTCTGTAACAAATCAATCAACTAGTGTTTGCATGAGATTAGAGAACAGACAAGCAGAAAAGATACTCAGCATTACAAGACCAGCAAACTTCTTGCTCTTCTACTTTATGAAATTTTGGCAGCTTAGAGGCTTAATAACTGGAAATGAAGGGTGGTATCAAATGGTGATTAATATTAATCTGTGGGGGAGTGCATAAATCTGAGAGCCATTTGAAGCAAAATAACTTTGGTTGGAATTACCGGAGTGTTTCTAGGCAGGAGAGTTTCCCTTCGAGTAAAGCAGGAGAGGCAGGGAAGAGGGCTTGATTTTTATGTCCCTGATTCTCTGGGCCTCTCTGCAAAGCGTGTCACCAACGTGCTCGGATGTCACAGAAGCGAGCAGAGACCGAAAGCCCTGTGTGAGCACAGCTCCTCTCTTTCCCTTGGCTGGGAAAGGGTGGTACCTGCTGAAGCAGTACCCAGAAATGCTTAAGAGGGCCAGGAAGAGAGACCTGGTTTGCCAGAGCCTTTAACATGAAAGTCTTCCCTGTTCTTTGTCTGTGCAACCTAGGAAATTTTCCCATCCACTTACATGTGAAGACTGTTCAATTTCCAGTTTGGAGAAAGGGAGCCAGTGCACAGGAGCTTTGTCGGCTCTTGAATTCCGTGAGCAGTAAGAACTTTCTCCCAGGAACTAGTTCAGCATGTATTCAGTTGTATGGATTCCTCGTGTGATCCTTACTTTTTAATGTGGTGGGCACAGGGAGTATCGTGGAATTAGTGTGGGAGTGCAGGCATAGGACAAGGGGGAACGCTTTTCAGCTGCAAGAAGGGAGATTGAGATGAGATCTTAGGGAGAAATGTTTTGCTGTGAGGGTGGGGAGGCCCTGGCCCAGGTTGTCCAGAGCAGGGGTGGCTGCCCCATCCCTGGAGGGGTTCAAGGCCAGGCTGGATGGGGCTTGGAGCCCCTGATCCCATGGGAGGTGTCCCTGCCCATGGCAGGGGTGGCACTGGATGGGCTTTGAGGTCCCTTCCAACCCAAACCATTGCATGATTCTATGGGAACCACACTGTCTTGGTCTCTTGATGCTCTTGAACTCCACAGTATATGAATCACTAGCATGAAGTTTTTGTGTGTGGCTGTTGAAGTATTTCACCATGGAGTCACAAAAGACTCCTGGAAAACAATTTTCATCCTGCAGGCTTACAACTTCCGTACTCGGGAAGCAGGAGGATACACTGTCTGAGCAAGTGGAATGCTTTTCAGGGCTGTTCCTCACATATCGCTGTCAGGGTGTTAGGAAGTAAATGACAGGAGTTTAAGCTATATATTTTATGACGGTTTAAAGATATAGCTAGGCAAGTTGATGTTCCCGAATACCCCAACCTCAACACTTGTAGTAAGTCCACGAGGCACTGGCCTCATGCTGGGGTTGTCTTATAAACTACTCTCCCTAATCAGAGGATTGTTTTAACTTCAGCCTCAGAGCTCCATGGACTGATAAGCCACCCCTTCCTAAACCTGGAACCACTGTACTGTAGGATTTTTGCTTTGCCTTATTGTTACTGTCTGTTTCTGAAAGGCTTGTCGAGCACATTGCTGCCAGCGCCGCCTGCACGACCAAATTCTAACAGGCTACAGAGATTTCTAGTGAAATGCTCACTTAGGGTGCCAGAGCTGAAGCTGCAGCACATCCCAAAATCCCTAGTCTGATTAGGCCTGGGAATTGTAAGTCAACTAGTTCTAAATCCACGGTGAGTGTGAGATGAAGCTCATTTTCTTTGTTGTTTTCCTCTGGAAGACATGTAAAAATTAAGAACATGTTGAAAGCGCAGTGCTTTTCATTTGCTAAAGTCCTAATTATCATTTTCTCTGCATGCAGTGCAGAATAATCAGTGTTGGATGCTGTCAGAAAATTCACGGGTACGTAGCTTCTACTCACTGAAAGTCCAGTGTTTAGACACAAATAATTAAGGTGACAAATAGCTTTTTTTTTCTGGAAAAGGTATGATGGAGAGAAACAAACTGCTGTGCAGTATGGGCAGTCAGAGGGTGAGTTCTGAGAAGTCAGGGGCAAATCTTTAGACAGTATCTCTTGAGCTTAATTGGCTTTCCCCTTCTTCCTTGATCCTGAGAAGAGCTGTTCTTGGTTATGGTGTGAGGCATTCTGTACTGCTCCTGCTTTTTTCTTTCATTTTTCTCCTTTTTTTCCTTTTTTAAAGGAATCTCAAGGAATTCAGGCAGAAGAATGTTCCAATAGGGGAAACTCCAACATATATAATTTTTTCTCTATATATGTTCTTGGAAACAAAGAGGAACGGTTTCCATGTTATTCTCGTGGCGGTTTGCTGTGGCCTTTGTCGTGGACCAGCCCAACCCCAGGGTGGCCGAGGCTCACCAATAGGCTCTGGATCTCAAGGGCTTTTCCTTCAGTTCCTCTTTAGATGAAACTGTCCCTGGGAAACAGGGGATCAAAAGCTGGAGTGGAAGATGTTGATATGACAGTCTAAATATCTGTAGCTTGATTGCATCACTGTCTTGAAAACTGCCAAGCTAATGAAGCCCTAGGGAATATCAGCTCAGGAAGAAACATAGGCCTGAACTCTCACAGTATTTAGTGTTGTATGGGGACTTGCTTCTCGGAAATAAGCAACAGTGTTTTCTTAGGAATCACTTCCATGGCACCAGCTCTGATGCTGGTCTGTAAGAAATGGCACTGCGGAAATGCAGGCATCACAGCCAATCGATTATTTTAAAGAGGGTCTTTAAAATAAATGCTTTTTAAAAGGCTTAAATCAAATGTGTGTCACATTCATACAAGTTCATACGAGTTGTTTTGCTTATGATCTGCCTCCGTCACTTGCCCTATTAGGTACTGTGGGGTTTTAAGGGAATACTGGGCAAAAAAAACATGAAGAACTTTGAGTGTTGTCCAGATATAATTTACCTGTTTCTCTACTTCACTAAAGAAACTGTCAATTCTTGCTCACATGCATTTGTAATTTCATTTCAAGTGAACTCTCACACACCCCCAGTTTTCTGAGAAGTTGTGAGGCACTTATGTAATGGTGCAGTGACAGTGAGGAAAACCAGAAGCAATAGGATCCCTAAAAATAGCTGGTTATCCAGGGACTTGGGGAACCAGACATGTCTGCAGGGAAAAGAGCCTCAAGTTCAGCTTTAGGGGTTTGCTTTGCATTTCATATTCTTTTTAAAAGTGTTATTTAAAAAAAAAAAAACAAACACCAACCAAGAAAAGCCAAACAACAAAACACCTAAACAACCCACCTGCCCAGAACCTTTGCTTTTAAGTAGTTCTTCAGATTCTGGTTTTGGGTTTGTTCTTGTTTCTGTTGAACTCTCAAGTTCATGTCCAGCCCTCTTGGATGCATCCTGCAATAGTATCAAAGATGTTTACTGTTAGTGATTTCCAAAACATCAACAAGAATGAGAAATACACAAATAGTAGCTTCTAGAAAACTGAGTTTAACAGCTAGCTGGATGGGACTCCTCTATGAGGACAGACTGGGGGAGCTGGAGGTGTTCAGCCTGGAGAAGAGAAGGCTCCAGGGAGACCTTAGAGCAGCTTCCAGTGCTGAAAGGGGCTCCAGAAAAGCTGGGGTGGGGCTCTGGATCAGTGAGGGCAGGGAGAGGAATGGTTTTCAGCTGCAAGAGGGCAGATTGAGATGAGATCTTAGGGAGAAATGTTTTCTGTGAGGGTGGGAGGCCCTGGCCCAGGTTGCCCAGAGCAGTGGTGGCTGCCCCATCCCTGGAGGGGTTCAAGGCCAGGTTGATGGGGCTTGGAGCCCCCATGGCAGGGGGGTGGAACTGGATGGGCTTTGGTGTCCCTTCCAACCCAAGCCATTCCATGATTCTGTGATTGCTTAACAGCAACACCTTTTTTTTAAAAAAAATGATATGTTGCTGTTGAAGTCTCCCCTTATGCCAGTAACACTTCCCACGAACCAGCGGTTCTGTGCTCTTCACTCTAGCTCAGAGCATCCTGCCAGGCAGAGGGAACTCCTGAAAAGCAAGCATGTGCCTTGGGATGGAGGGGGAAAAACATGGTATAATTAGGCCAATATTTTCCATAAAAGATAGGCACTGAGTTTGGAGACCTGTCTTTTCAGAAAAAAAGCAATCTGAATTTTATCACGTCTAACCAGAGATTTTTAAATAGCAAGCGCTGCTAATTTTGTGGTTTCCTTTACAGCAGCTCAGCCCTAATTGCTCTGTGCTCCCTGCGGAACGACATTAAGGCTTGGGACTTGGTGTGGCCCAGAAGCTGCCCCTTTGCTGTGCCCTGTGCCCCTTTCCCTGCCCTATTGCCATCCCCTTTGGCCGTCCCCCTGCTCCTCCTGCCATCTCCTGTGCCCCCCTCCCTGCCACCCCTTTCTCCCCCCCTTCTTGCCCCCCAATCCCCTTTCCCCCTGCCCAGTAGCTCAGCCCACGGGGCGGCTCTCGCTGCAGAACTGTCTGGTCCCCAGGTCCCCCCATAGGCTCTGGGCTGTCTCCTGGTGTCACCCCAGCTCCGGGCTGTTCTTTGCTATCACACCCCCCACCTTCCAGCTCCAGGCTGTCCCCTGGTGTCACCCCCTCTGTCAGCTCTGGGTTGTCCCCCAGTGTGTCCCCCTATTCTGGCTGTCTTCCGGTGTAACCCCTTGTCCCCAGCTCCATGTCGTCGTCCCCCCAGTGTCCCCCCTCCCCAGATTTGGGCTGTCCCTTGGTATCGCCCCCCCGGTGACACCCCCACCACACACACACCTCTGGGGTGTCCCTTGGTGTCACACTTCCCCTGGGTCTGTGTCCCCTGGTGTCACACACACACAGCCCCAGGGTGTCCCCTAATGTCACACACCCCCTGGTCTCTGTCCCCTCGTGACACCCCCTGGTCAGTGTCCCCTGTTGACACCCCCGCCACCCCCCCAGCTCTGAGCTGTCCCCTGGTGTCACACACGCCCCCAAGCTCTGTGTCCCTTGGTTTCACCCCCTGGTCTGGGTCCCCTGGTGACACACCTCCCCACCCCCCTCCAGCTCTGAGCTGTCCCCTGCTGTCACACTGCCCCTGGTCTGTCTCCCCTGGTGACAACCCTACCCACACACACAGCTCTGGCTGTCCCCTGCTGTCACACACCTCCGCCAGCTCTGGGTTGTCCCCTGATGTCCCTCCCCACTCCTGGCTGTCTGCTGGTGTCCCGCTAGCTCCTGGCTGTCCCTCAGTGTGTCCCCGCTGTCCCCCGTGTCCCCGCAAGGGGCCCGGGCGGCGGGGCAGCCGCTGTCAGAGCTCGGTGACACCACCACCCACGATCGCCAGAGTTGTGGGAGCCCCAGGGGTGCCCCTTCCACACCTGGAGCGTCGTGTCACCAGGGGGCCTTTTCCAGTGGCTTAAAATAACCAAAAGGAGAAGTGGGATTTCTGTGTAATAACAGTGATCCCGGTAGTATTTGCGGAAGACAGAGCGCGGTCGGGATCAAAGAGGAATACAGAGATCCCGTATCCTTTGTGCGCTGCCTCTTTGTATGAAAGTGGGAGCGTGGAGCTGCAGGTGCCGTGTGCCGAGCGGCGTGGATTGGCAGCGGTCACAAACACTTATGCTGCGGCAATAAGGAAACCCGAGCGTTGGACTGGATTTGAGGCATTCAGTTCCTAACAAAAAGGAGTCCCGCGTTATTAAAACCTAGCTCCAGACTGCAGCTGCTGCAGGAGAAGTGCTTGAAAATGCTGAAGTTAAAGGCCTTCTGCTTGGATTACTGGCAGGTTTTGTGTCTCCAGCCTCTTCACGGTTTCTATAGAAGGTAAGAAAACGTTAACTCCGAAATGCTTTTCAGAACTGGGTGGCTGCACATGATGCCACCGGAGCTCTTCCTCGCTCTTCTGCTCTGTTGCTGAAAGGCAGATATATGGGGGGGAAAGGGAGTGCTGGAGAATTAATGAGAACTTGTGGCAAAGATCATAAAGCTGCTTTTTGAATCGCAATGACTATCAGCCGCTTTCGTCTCTGTGCAGGCAGATGTGAAAAGCGATGCTGCTGTTTGGATTTAACGTTTACTTTAAGTCACAGCATCTCAGCTGAGACTCAATTAGTACTTTTTCTTCTCTGATATTTTATCCCTGGTGTGGTAGGTATGGTAGCTCGCGTTGTCTAGAGCACAGACTGTAAATAGCGCTAGGAGATTAATTGAAATGTCATGGAAATTTATGTAATGAGCAGAAGATCCTTTTTACCCCGAGATATTTGGTAATGTAATAGTTCATCTTCCCTCTCCCTCCCAGCACAAAGTGCACGTCACAGTCATTCAGAGCAGCGGGCACTTCACCGAGGCAGGGCTGACACGCGGCTTAAATGATTGATGGTGAATAGCGATCATAAAGAATGGGGCTGGGTGTCAGATGCATTGAGCTCGCCGATTTAATGGAACAGCAAAATAAGCAATTCTATTTAATGTGTCCCTGAACTTACCCTGATGCTTTTTAGTCTAAAGTTCTGTTTTCTTGCTCTTGATTTACGCTGCTAAGCACAGGGAATTATATGTATTTGAATTTTGGGGGGAAAAAGTGGGGATCCGTTCATTGTCAGTGAAAGCCATGCGGTTCTTTAAAACGGGATTCTGTTCTTGTTATGTACACTTTCTGGTCTGGCTACCTATTGTCAGCCTACAGAAAGTGCTTTGTACTAAATGCTAATTGCAGTTGAATTTTTCATGCAGTGACTGAATGAAAAGGGAACTGTTCCAATCTTTTTCAGGGTTTAAGGGGTGCTCTGCACTTTCTGGCATTGAGTAATACAGGACCCTCATCTGTGACCATTGGCTTGCGGAGTTTCAAAAGATAGCTTTATTCACCCTCTCTCGCTGCCTTTCACAGGTTCCGTTTCTAAGCCAAAAAATGTCCAGCCTATTCCCAGCCCATTGTAATGTCTTCCTTGCTGAGAAACCATATAAAATAATGGAAACGTAGCCAGACTGTTTTGACACAAATAATTACAATGAAACTAAAGCTTTGTGTCTTGGGTTCCTGCTGAAATCCCAGCTTTGTTGCAATTGAATTACTGTTGAGTTGTTCTCTGTCTCCTGGCGGAAAGGGCTGCAGTAGCTAAGGACAGCCCACTTATTTTCTTCCAGATAGTTCATTTATTTGTCATCACAACCTCGATGTGCTCGAGCCCTCCTCCTGGAGGGTGTTTGCGGGAACAGAAGAAAAAAGAGAACTTAAGCACTTGGATAGAAGAGCTTTGCTCTCATCTTTTTGAGAAAAGGAGAAATGAAGGAAAGTTGTGACCTCCTTATGTTTTAAGCAGGGTGATTTCTTGATAAAAGCACAGTGACAAACAAGCATGCAAAGCAGCTGGTGCAGAAGAACAAATGTAAATGCAAGGAAGTTCATATTAAAAAGAATTGTAATTGTAGATTATTTAAAATGCTGTTGGAAAAGAGCCGAGGGCAGAGAAGAGGTTTGTGTGTGCCTGGGGTGTCTGTATTTCTTATTTTTATGCATAAAAGGAGAAAACCAAAACAGGACTTGAGTAAATTTCCGTTTCACAGGTCTTAGCACATGTGTTTTTATTATTAGCAGTAGGATAATTCCTGGATGGTGTGAGGGAAGATGTGTCAGAGAATGTGGGCAGGAGCAAACTTGGGACATCCCTGCGTGGCATTCCCACGTGCCACTGCTGTTACCTGTACCTTTGGGTGCAGAGGTGCAGGAACAAGTTGTAGAGGAAGCAGAACCCGAGCCCAAAGCCTTCTCCTTGTACGGGGGGTGTTATGACAGCTGAGAACTTCACAGAACAGACACAGGGACGGTGTGGAATAGCTGCCCGCCTCACACTAAAGCCACATGTTCCTGCTCCTGTGGGGTGACTCAGACTCACTGCTTGCCCATGGGAGCTCTGCTCATCACTCCTCGTACACTCACCCTCCCCAGCAGCGCTTAGCAAGCCGCCCGTGACAAGAAATGTGACTGTTCTTTCCTTTTGTGGGCTGTCTGGGAAGAGCATGACTTTTATTTTCAGTTAGTGCTCAAACTGTGGCAAACGTTTCTGGTTGCTTCAGGACGCTCTGTGTCTTGCTGCTCTGCGTTCAGAGATCAATTTGTAGCTTCAGCTTTCCTTACTCGGTAAAGCGTAGTGGGATCACGTCAGTTGCCTCACCTGGACAATTCCGATTTATGGTATAATTTTGTCTCACACTGGGAGCTACTTGCGTGGAGCTGCGCACTGAAATCCATGAGCTCGAGAAGTCTGTGTTATTTCTTCAGTTCAGCAAGGGAAAGGGAGAAATAGGACAAAATAACTCAACTGCACTTAGGTCCCGGCTGCAGTTGCCAGGACTTGCCCATCACCTGTATATTCACCAAACAAGATTACAGCGAGGTAATCCTGCTGATACTTCCAGTAATGTGTATGTTCACATATCAGCTTGCTTTTATGCAACTTGCAGCAGAATTTATGCAGCAGGCTGGGGGGACTGAGGTAGAATCGTAGAATCATAGAATCACCAGGTTGGAAAGGACCCACTGGATCATCGAGTCCAACTATTCCCATCAATCACTAAACCAGGCCTCTCAGAAACCTGGTCCAAAATCTGTTTGGTAATTCATTAATGTACGAAAAGCAAATTTCAACTCTCTGTTGCCACTAACCCTGAGTGCATTTTGGTCAGTGCTGTCTAACCCCTCACTTAGGTGTGGATTTCCAGTAACCTTTGAATACAAAAAAACTAAATGGTAGATATGAATTTCTGTAACAGATTAAGGTGTGAGGTGAGCAAATCGCTGCAGGGTTTCTGTGCATTTTGAGGATGAGTGTCTCGTGCTTTGCTCAATGGATTATTCTAACATCACGTGACTCCAGGTTTAGCATGTGAAAGTGAAGATTTTCTTTAGCCCGTGGGTGCACCGTGCTGTGCTTCTGCCAGCTGGTGTGTAATAGCCCGAGCAAGAAACTGGTACCATTAGCATCGCATTAAAGATAAAGCATGAGGTGAGAAAATTTATGACTGGTGGTGAGTGTGACTATAATCTTTGGGATTTTTCCTCCCAGAGTGTTTTCTCTTTTCTTTCTAAGATAAGAGTGTTTTAAAAAAAACATACAGTGCCCAGTTTGTGCAGGATACTTTACTGGAATCCAGTTCCTTGACAAACAAAACAGTTTTTCAGTGATTTCTTCTCACTCTTCATTTTTCTTTCATCAGTTTGGTGTCTCTAAAGGAGGTGTTAGTCTCATACAAAACAGTTAGGGCCATTTCTAACCAGCATCTGATTCCACCCACCCTGGTGGAATAAGATAAATGAGAGGTCACTCTTTTTTTTTTTTTTTGAAGCAGGGATTAGTTGAAATTGTTTCTGCTAGTCTTCAGCTGGGACAAGCAACTCCAACATTGTGGTTCAGGATAGATTCAATCACAGCCTCTTCTCCCAAGGGACCCGGGCAGGACAAGAGGAACTGGCCTCAAGCTCCACCAGGGGAGATTTAGGCTGAACATTAGGAAAAAATTTTTCCCAGAAAGGGTCACTGGGCACTGGCAGAGGCTGCCCAGGGAGGGGGTTGAGTCACCTTCCCTGGAGGGGTTTAAGGGATGGGTGGGCGAGGTGCTGAGGGACATGGGTTAGTGATTGATGGGAATGTTTGGACTCGATAATCCAGTGGGTCTCTTCCAACCTGGTTGTTCTATGATTCTATGTGCTTGAGCCCTTCTCTGGACAAGAATAGGTCTCTCTTTTGGTGTATGATTCAGTCAACTTAGGATGTTTCAGTGGTGACTGTAAATGAAAATGCTTTCATGCATTAGCTTGGTAGGAGCAGCTTCTTGCTGCCGTAGTAGAATATGGCAAACTGTGTGTCAGAAGCTTCTTAACGCCACTAATATTGCACTCTGCAGGGCACCTGCAGCTCTGTGCTCATCCTCTTCCCCCTCTGTTATCCAAGACAAATTTGTAGCGTTTGCAGCCATTAAAGGAGTTGCCAGCCTTAATTTAGATGCAGTTTCAAAGACAGCACATGTGCTTTAAATGATCTGTATTAGGATTGTCCTCGAGGTTAACCCTTTGTTAAAAAGAATGGGCTTTGCTCTTCTTTGTTCCTCCTTTCTGGTGTTAACAGCATGGTCTTTGCTTCCAGCATTATGTGTGGTGGGTTCAGATGTGCCAGATAACCTGCTTGCTAACAGGCACAGAGCAGCATGACTGCTCCCTTTAAGCAAAATTCTGCATAAAAACAGATGCAAAGAACTCAATATTCATGTGTTATGACATAGTTAAAGGGGACACTCTTGTTAAATTCATTGTTTAAAAAAATCATAGAATCACCAGGTTGGAAAAGACCCATCGGATCATTGAGTAAAGAAAAAAAGTTATAGGTAGTGTTATATATAATATTATAATCCTGGAAATAATAGCTGCATGCTGGTTACAAATCTCCCTTTGGGGGTGGGGTGGAAATCCTTAGGTTCAAGTTCATAAGATCAGGGAATGTCTTTTGTGCACTGAGACAGTGATGTCAGTTGGTTTGGTTTTCTTCTTGCTGTCATTTAAATTATGAGCTGCTTTGCAACATCTGGAATGTAGCAATAGCAGAGTGGGTGAGGAAAAAATAATGATGCTTTGTCTTGAACTTGGCGTTTCAAGTTCACCGTATATGTTGTTAGAAACAAATAGTTTGCTTTCACTTGACAGTGACTTCATCTAGAGCAGGGCTGAGTCATATGCCTCTCGTACAGCGCTCTCTCCCGAGCTTCATGTTGGCAATGCTTGTGCAATTGTGGAGCAGCTGAGAACATAAAATTCCCTCCTTCTCTCTATTCCCCCAAATCCCCCAGCCTCTTGAAGCACAGCCTGCAAACGGTGCAGACTGTGGTATTCCCACATTCAGCATAAAAATAAAGAGGAAACCCTAAAATAAATAGACCAAGTAGCAAAATGCCTTAGGAGCAGTCAGAGGACTTGTCTACAGCTGGGGAAGTAAAATGATTTCAAGAGGAATTTAAATTAAAATACCCAAAATAGCAATAAATCTGGTGGAAGCCTTCATTGTAATGTACTTAATGCTGATTTCTATCTAAAAGAGTCTGTGCAAGTGTTCAAAATGCGTTGTTCGTATACCTTAAATTCACTTTTCTGGGTTCTCTTAGCTTTCTAGAGTGCTCCTCCTTGATACCTGGTGGACATACATCTTACAGGATCCTTTAACCTCCCGTCCCCTGGTCTCACCAAGGTGTGCAGTGGGACTTGGGCATTACTGAGCAAAATCTTGCACAAATCTATAGGGCTGGGTGATGTCTTTCCCCTTCCCACCGCTGTGACTGCTGCACTGGGTTTCAGACTGCAGACAGCTCTTTGTGGACAGGCCTTTTTTCTACCTCTCTGCAGTCTTAAGCAAGTCAAGCCTTCGGCTTTCTGAAACCTTCTCTTCTGCACCCCCTTCTCTCTCACCTACGAGCCATCTGCAATCCTCAGGTTCTCTGTTCTTCGCACTTGTGCAGATTTTAAACTGCCACAGACAGGGCTCCCAAGGTTCACGTTAGGATTCAGAAGAGCTGTGGTACCTGCCGAGGCTCTCACAGATGTGTAGCCGGTGGTGCCTGCCCTTTTGCTTCACCCCAGAGGGCTCCTTGTCTGCCAGGCTCCGCTCCCCGTATCTGGTCTGCACTGTATTTAGATGCGACCGATGGGCAGACCCTCGAGCAGTCACATTTTAATTGTGCCTTTGGCTGTGTGCCCTGCGAAGGGGGAGCAAGCTTTTGGAGTTTCCTTTGATGGTCTTCCAAGATTAAGTCACAGAAAAGGGAGTCTGGGAGCACAGTGGAGGCCTGGAGACGTACGAGGAGTCTGGCAGAAGCTGCAGCTGGAGGGGTGCTCGAGGGGCCTCTCGGAAGCCACACAAACTTGCCAGCTTGTTGGGGACGAGAAGGGGTGCCCTTTATCAAAATGCCAAAGCCAGGCTGACTTTGTTCAGCAGAAGCACTGCTAGGTGGATGTCACTGCTGTAAACTCCCAGAAAACACGGAGTTTTGCATGCCCTCAGGGATGTCTGTGAAAAATCTGGAAAGGAAGTTTAAAAGGGCAGGGAAGGAAAAAAGAAAATGCAGGGGAGGCTGAGGAAAAAAGTGTGATGAAAATATTTAATTTAAACTTCTTCTATCTACTAGAACTGTTGACTTGTTATGAGTTCAAGGCTTGAAGATACCCTGAATTGTCTAAAAAGCCAGAACACTTCTCAATCTGAAAATTTAAACCTCATCTCTTTGTAAGACTCCTTTCAATCCTTAATTGGTAATAGCTGTTGTGTCAAGGGAATGTTACTGGAGTTAAAAGTAGATCTGAAACTGTCCTGACAAACAGAAGCGTGCCAGCTCTAACATTCGCATTTCCCTTTGTCAAATGACCTGTAAATAAAATATACGTAAGGATAGAAATGCTGGTAAATTTTGGGTTGTGATCAGTTTGTCCTAGCAGAAAATCAGCAAATTGCCTTCTCAGCTCTTGAAGGGTGCGGCGTCTTGTTCCTCTCTTCTTGGGAGTGTAACTCTAGCCCAGTTTGGGATGAGCCCATACACAGTTCCAGCAGGAAGATTATCTTAGCTGCACAAATGTCCTGTGTAAAGGGATGCACGCATCTGGAGCACATGACTTTATCAAAAAGCAAATCAGATAAGGTGTTCGGGATGCTCAGTTCCTCTGAGCCACTCCATTGTAGCTTCCATGAGAGGAGGACGCTCTGGGCTCTGCTCCCTGGCCCGTCCAGCACAGCGCTGCTTATCGTGCCGGCTTGGATACAAAATGTGAATGAAGCTCAGGAGAGAGGAGAAGAGTAGAATGTGAGACACCAGATTAAGCACCGCCTTTCTATTAATACCTTTTGAAAGAAGTAATACACCACCTACAACTTGTAAAGGAACTTTAGCTTGAGTGTTTTTAAATACTCTGTGCATGGAAGTGGCCAAGTTGAGAGCTCTAGCAAACAGCTTCTGGTGAGTTTTGTGCCAGCACTTTTGAGATATTGATTCTTCCAATTGTTTTTACTCCCCTGCAACAGCTCCCTACTTCTGTGTATGGTCAGCAAATCAAATGTGCATCTGTCTCGGCTGTTTCAGATTGTCTTGGTGCAAACTCACCTGCATCGGCCGTTTCAGCCAGCGTTCCAGACTGCAGGTGGGGGCTGCTGAGCAGTAGAGTCCTGCACACTGACTTTGCTGGAGGCAGCATGAGCCTGCTAGTGAAGCAGGGGTAGCTCAGAGCGAGTGCATCTTTGGTTGCCTCAATTATTTTCTTGGCTCTGATAAGCCACGTGAGAGTGTTATTATGGTAGCATCCTCTTTGTCTGAATTAGCAATTGCATCTGTTTATATTGAAAATTTCTTCCTCAAAAAGATGCAGAATGGTTTACAAAGTTGAGGGTTGCTTAACCCTGTTTTACAGAGAATGAAATGTAGCTCCAAGAGACCCAGCCTGTTCACTCAGCATATAAACGTGGAAATAAGCTGAGGGAAAACCTAAAATCAATGGGACCTAGTGGTGCATCCACTGGAAACAGTTACTCGATGTCCTAGGGAGGCATAATGATGCTGGGTCTGGAAAAGCGGGTGCGCCCAAGTGGGAAGACACTTTGGGAAGAGACAGAACTTCTCCTTGCTCCATCCCGTTGCAGGTCTGTAGGACAAAGACAGCTTGTAGTACGTGAAGCATTGTTGGGACACTGGTGTGGGTTCAGGAGAGCAAGAGTTGTGCTGTAGATGTGTGCGAACAGGGCATGTCTAATAAAGATTTCCAGGCAGCATAATGGGAGAACAAAATCAGCAACCCCAGAACATCTATCTGGGGAGTTCTGCCTCATACAGAGCGTGGTCCCACGCACAGTGTGGCTGGGTGGATGCAATGATGTCCTGTGAATGGAATCTGTTGTCTGATTTCAAGGGGAAGAGATAACTGAAGTTTTCCTTGCCACACCCAAAGAGGAATAATAAACCAGCCAGGCAGCAGCTGTCTCCAAACAGCCCTGGTTACCAGCCCACAATCTCTGCCTTGGCTGGGAGTTCATGGCTAAGCGTGCGAGTGCAGGAGAGGATTGTCACTGGGATCATTACAATAGATTATGATTGATATACAAATGGAAAGTTCATGTCAAAGACAGACACGATGCCAAATGGCCCCTGTGGTGCTGGGGCTCATCCTGACTTGTCATACAGGGAAAGAAAACGAGGCTTCAAAAAAGGTAAATCATTTGATATGCTAATCTGTGCCTTGTTTCAGGCGCAGTATTGTCACTGTCAACAAAGGAGGAGAAAGTAAACGGCTAAGACAAAAGGGACGAAGTGTCTTATTGCTGCTGGAAAAGTTCCTCCAGTCCTGAATAAGATTTTTCTTAGTAGTACAAAATAGCTGCTCAGTCAGTTTGCTCTCTGATAGCTGCTCTGTTACCTCCTTGATAATTGCACTCTGAAGGAGCTGTTTTCACAAAACGCTGCCCATCATGGGCGACAGAATTAGCTGTAGGTTTTGATTAATCACCAGTTCTTCACATCTGTGTGCATACAGAACTCATCAGCTGCTAGCTGATGCCATTAGTACCCGCGCTCGGTACATCCAGCATTGTTCTCCCGGCCCTCCTGAAGCTGTACAGGATGCTGCTATGTTGAAACATACCTCTCAAATATCATTTCAAGGAGCACTGCACAGCAATCTGCTCTTCATATTCACATCAGAATGAATAGCCTTTATTTACATCCAAGAGTTAATCATAGGACTGAAATACCAGAATCATATCAGCTCATTATGTGATTTGCATGATACTCAGCATTTTCTGGATGTATAATATTTTGCCTGTGCAGGTTGTCTGTCAGCTTTGTATTCCATATTTAGGGCTTTTCCCTGCAGAATTAATGCTTGCTTAGTGAGGGGCTACTCTGATTTTCCGAAGTCTCGCTTGGAACTAGTTGACAAACTCAACTCATCAGGACAGGAGCTGAAATGCTCTCTCCAGCATTTCTTAAATAGTCTCCTTACCATGGGAAATGCTGCAGCAATGACTTAAAAAACAAAACACCACAAAACCCAGCCACCCACACACAAACCACGCACAGCATCTCACTACTGTCCCGATCATGTTATTTTAATCTTTAGTCACTGGTTGTGCACAAATTTTAGAAACCTGGATGGGGAAGGTGATTAAAATGCCACTCTCTTGTGTATTTCATCCACCCCAACCTACCTGTAGAGACAGGTAAAAAAATCATGCAGACGTTGGTAATACCAAAATATTGCAACTGAAGGCAAATCAGGGAATGTATGATCTAAATACATCAATTACATTGAAGCCTCGAGCATGAGTTCAAAGCGATATAGTTGACACAACTGAGCGTGGTTTTTGGTAACTTTATACTACACAAAATAAACTACTAGTTTTATACTCTTTATATAATGAGCTTATTAATGCCAAATGGAATAATTGAAGGGTACACCATATAAAAATGGGAAAATCTGTCTTGTGGGCACTTCATCTCCGTAGTTTGCAGGTGAAGGGAACACACAGGGTTCAGCTGGGCTGCCTGAGCTGATGCAGCTTTTTCCATCATTGAAACATACGTCAGTGATGTTAAGAGCAGATGTATAAGTTTTCTAATGTCCTTTATCTTCATTAAGCCTACTGATTTAAAATGTACAACACACTGCGGAACTTGTTCTGATATTTTTTAAGAGCCATCAGAAGCTTGCTTCAAGAGCGGTTGTCAGAAAAACTTTGAAAGAAGAGTATATTTCAGAACAGTAGTAACAGTGAGGAGATCCTGGATAAGGTGGTCTTAGACGAAATGGAGCTGTGCAACGGAAAACAGACATTCAATCATAAAAGCGTACTGTTATATGAAGTGGCATGAACTTGGTTTCTTGCTTAGTTAAGTTTTATAATATAAACACGTATCTAACATCTTTGATGCAGAAAAGCCCCTGATAATCGTGCTGCTGACCTCTGTGCAGAGAAGAGAGCGTGGCCTTGTGGGCTGAGCAAAGGCTGGAAAGTTTTGATCTGTCATAGCAACAACACTAACTTTCAGGGTGGTCTTAGAGAAACCAGGGCAGAATTTAAAGGGCTCGTCCTTCAGCTGAAAAGAATAACAAACAACAGTAATACTACTTTTCTCTAAGGTTGATGCCCTGTGAGTGTAAGCTGAGGCTTAAATGCTCTTCTGGCTTTTGGCTATAAATGTTATGTGTTTGATCTGATTCCTAGAAAAGCTATGGGCAAAATTCTTCAGCTTCATATTAAAAAAAAAAAAAATCAGTGTAAATAACTGTGTTTAGTCTTAAATGGTATCATCATGGAGAAATAACATGCCACATCATGTATGGGGCTGGGGAGTTGAGGGATATTGTACTGTCACAAAGACAAACCTCTATTATCATTTACCTGCCCATGAGCTTTCAGCACAGTAAGAGAATTCTATATGCATAATGCATAAGCTGGCATTTGGTTTGGTATTTCGGAGTTTGGGTGGTTGTTTTTTTTATCAATCTTACCATTTTACTCTTGCTGTAATTTATAGGCTGTCATAGCTGATATTCACTCTCGAAAGTCAAAACTTCATCTGTGTTCAAATACAGCTTTGGAAAATGACTCATGACTTGTTTTGGCACTAAAAAGTTTATTACATTACACAAAAAAAATTTACAAACAATTGAGAGTTGATTCAGCCTAAACCGTTTGATTTAGTGTGTAATTGGTAAGCATTTGCAGATCTTATAAGTGATTTTCTAGGGCTGCATTCCTGGACTGGTTTTTTGTAGTGAATTAAGTTAGAACAAGTTTTCTTAGGTGCTGCATAGGTAGGATTTTCTTACTTGACAACTTGGAGCAATAGCATATGTAGCTTTCTGAGCAGCCTCTAATAATCTCTTCTGGCTTGAAAATAATGTAAACAAGGAGTCTTGTAAATCATGAAGAAAGAAGTAACCTGAGACATCAGATAGAAAGCTGGCTTCTCGCTGAGTTTGGTTGAGTGGAGGTCAGAGGAATCACTTGGAAATCGTGAATCAGTGCTTGGCTGCTGCATGAACCTTGGACTAACTTTGTCGTGTGCTGTGAAACTTATTTGTTCCTTGAGTTACTTGGAATCTTTTTCACTTTGCAACCACTTCAGAGAAGGTCATGAAGGGAGATGGCAGCGCAATGTGGAATCTGATGTGGAAATACTGCATTTCTGTCAGGACAATCAGGTACGGTAAAGAATACGACTTTTATTCTGTGCTAAGTCTGAAAACTGCATGCGTTAAAGACCGTCTGTCCTGCTACTTGCATTCTTTCCCCCTGCATAGTTAACTCTCAGTGGTCTGAGATGATTACTAGGCTAGATTCCTACCCTTTTACTATATCTGTGAAAAGAAAATACAGGTTTTTTGCAAAGTCTTCAAGGAAATTGGAGTTTTTCTGATGTCAGAGTCTTGGAAACACCTCTGTCTCATTTACAAGCAGGCAAAAGTAGAAACATGGAAGGAAACTTAATTTCATGAATACTTGCCTGTCATAATTATGTATTTATTATGTCTCTCAAACCCAGAGATACAGCATGTCTTCTCAGCACGCCACAACCATCATTTGCTTCAGACAAAAGGGCAGGGAGGAGAGAAAAGGTGGCTTTTATGGCAGAATAAACCTCTGTAGTTTCAAATGTCTCTCAACTAGCGTAGTGCCGCATCCTTACCTGGATGTGCTCTGTGCAAATGCAGCCAAGTTTGCTAAGGTGACAGGCAGCGGCTGCTGCGCCTCGCTGGGTGCGTTCTTTGAGTGGTTTGTGTTTGACGTGCTGCATGCTCCCTGCCAAGCGCAGTTGCTGTGGATTCCAGTAGAGTTTATTCCAGGAATGGAGCTATTATGTGAGACTCTTGGTGATTGTGTCCTCTCACAGCAATTTTATTTATTTAAAAATAGCCATTTTGGTGCTGTAGTTTCTTCATGTCGCACAGTTATATGATTTGAATGGTTTGTTTTGTCATGCAAGTTTCCGTTGAGAAATCACATAATCTAAGTAATTACTGCATTTCACACTGTGTAATTATTCTGTGCTGAGGAAATAGCTTAGAGTGCCCGAATTTCTGCACAAAGTTTCATTACAATTAGAATGAGACTGTGGAGAGCTTTCTATCAGGATACCGAAATAAAGCTAAAAAATCCCATAGATCCCAGCAGACAGTGAGTCAATATAACAGAAACTGGAAATAATCCCTGAGAGAGGATTCAGTTAAGATAAAAGTAATTTCATTTATTATCTGAGTTTAGAACCAGAAGCAAAAGGAAAGCCTGAAACTGGATCAGCGCTTAAATCCAGAGAAACAGTTTTCACAGCGCAGATGTTCATCCTGACCTCAGTACTGCTGGGAAGGGCTGAGAAACGCCCTGTGCCAAACTCCGGAGTTAACGGTGTGTGTTCTGCTGGGACTGCGCTTCGGGGTGCCTCGGAACACTTGGGTTGGCCCATTTTCCTGAAGCAAACAACCACTTCTTCTATCATTCACATCACTGCTGTCTCAGAATATGCAAGTTGAATATTAACTTAATTGCTTACAGCAAGGCTTGTTAGTAGAGTAGCTTGTGGGCTCCCACAGCCAGCAAAACACACAGTCCCATTCCTCCTTCTTACAGCACTCGGTATAGTCAATTCAGGGCTTGGGTTGTCTTAACAGATCCTATTTTCTTTGGCAGCAACACCTATGAATTTGTGAGCGTAAGAAAAGAGTTTTTCCTCTGTGGAAAATCATTTCTGCCATCTTAATTTGCTTTTCTGATATCTGTCAGAAATCCTGAAACACTCCCTGTGTTTTGGGAGGCTCCAGTAAGCATCCTGGCTTGTGTTCTTAGCCATCAAGTAGGAGGCTATACCAATCTTTCCCCCTCTCTGCCTCCTTCCCTTTCTAGAAGACTGTGAAACCCATGGAGCGTCTCCTGGTGCCCTCAGGCAACCTCACTGTGTTTTATACCAACAGAGTGAATTTGTTTTTCCCCTCTGCGTGCAAGCTGCCCTGGTTAAAGCTTTTCGACACGCCCTCGGTGCCGCCGCACTGGAGAGCAGCGTCCTGTATCGACTACACTGGGCCAGTTGTCCTGCAGCTCCTACGTAGGTGCAAGGCCTGAATGAAGGGTTTTATGCTGCGCTGAGAAAACAGTCCCATTCCAAAAGGAATATTATCATTAACTGGGGTTTAGGGTTGGTCTTGTTTCCATTGGACTCCAACAGTGTTAGAAAACATATTTGACTGAGTCTTTGTTGTCTGTTTTAATTGGACCATGTGCCTTGAGGGCAGAGAGAATTGTCCACATCCAGGTATATGCATTTATGTTTATGTGACTAGACCTTAAAATCCCAGAGTCATGCCTGTTAGGAAGGAGAAATGCGTGTGTAGGACTAGAATAGAATGCCGTGGTTTGATTCTTGCATAGGGGAACTTCAGGTGATGCTGGAATAAGCTTAGGAGAGAGCAGGACACTGTCATGTGCAAATACACTGCACTGTCTAAATGTTGTCTTTTTCTTCTTCTGTAGGGTCCTGGCTCACTTTTAGAGCGCAACTGCAAAAATTATAAAGGTGAAGGGCTTTCTTCACTCATGTACGAAGCTGAGCTTGTGGCTCTTATCATGAAATATCTGTCCTTTGAAAGTGCTCTGAGCCCACACCAAGCCTACAATATCATCAAGTTATCTTCCAGGGTGACCTGGGAGGCGCAGGGTCTGGTTGCATCTCCAAGACACCGAACAAGCAGTGGGGTGATCCCTGAGCTCTGTGATGGTGACCACCTGGGGCTGGTGATCCAGGTATCCAGGAGGAGAGTTGTCACAGAACCACAGAATGGTTTAGGTTGGAAGGGACCTCAAAGCCTATTCAGTTCCAACCCCCTGCCCTGAGCAGGGACACCTCCCACTGGATCTGGGGCTCCGAGCCCCATCCAACCTGGCCTGGAACACCTCCAGGGATGAGGAAGCCACAGCTTCCCTGGGCAGTCTGGGCCAGGGCCTCACCAACCTCACAGTAAAACATTTCTTCGCAAGATCGTCTCTCAATCTTCCCTCTTACAGCTGAAAACTCTTCCCCTCATCGTCTTCCTGCCCTCCCTGATCCAGAGCCCCTCCCCAGCTTTCCTGGAGCCCCTTTCAGCCCTGGAAGCTGCTCCGAGGTCTCCCTGGAGCCTTCTCTTCTCCAGACTGAACAACCCCAGCTCTCTCAGCCTGTTCTCGGATGGGAGATGCTCCAGGGATCATCTCCGTGCCTCCCTCTGGACTCACTCCAACAGATCCACATCCTTTAAGATCCTTGTGATTCCTGTCTCATTTGCCCTGCGTTTCCACCGTGTGGGATCCTTTTCCCTTGGCCGGGCGGGTCTCCCAGCAGTGACTCATGCCACACCACAGTGTTCCTGACTCTCTTTGGCAGCCGTCAGTGCCTGCACAAGAGGTGTTAAGTGTTCCAGCCCAGAGCACTGTAAGTTGTCTCTGATATTTCTCGAAAGACGAATAACAGCACCATCCTGGAGTGAGGGGCAGAGCAGTGTCTCTGGCTGTGCTGTCACAGCAGCCCCTGCTCAAGTTGCTGGCCCTTCCCACTCAACCCGTTGTTGTCCCAGTACGAGTACGGAGGGCAAACAGTGCACTTCTCACCTCTCTGAAGTTCACTGTGAGGGAATACTGCATTCAATAACAGTGCTTTCCTCTGCTAGTTAATGTCCTCTGGTGACGATATTTGCAGGTGGAAAACTCTCCTAAAAGGAGACAGTTGGCACAGCATGAAAGCAGAACAGGAGTTAAGGCATCAGGAGTCCTCTACTTCTGTTAAAGTCACATTTAGTAACCAAGCATAGATTGGGGATATGCAAATAAATAGAAATTATTTGTCAACACTTTCACATTAGCCATTGTGTTGTGTCTCTTAAAGCAGAAGTACATGAGTTACATAAAGATGGGGAGCTGATCAGCTGCGTGTGGAATTGCGTGTTCCCTCAGTAATCTGCTACATGCCAGCCAGTCTGTAAGGACGAGGTTAGTGGTTAGGGAAGCAGGCTGGAGCCATCTGAATCAGCAGATCCACAGCCCACAGAGAATAAATTAAAGGGTCTATAATAGTGTAACGCATAGTTTTCTGCTTGCATCTTCAAGTTCCATTTGCAAGTGATGGAGGAAAATGGTCAATAGTTAGCCCTTAGTGCTCTGCACATCTGGAAAAAAGTAAGAATTAGTCCTCAGTATGAGTTGTCGTGGAGTTCCTTCACTTATTTTCCTTCTGCTGAAAACATTTTCCAGCTTGGTTCAGTCATACTTTATTTTTAGTTGTCTACTTCGGATTTTTTTTCCTGAAGACTGATAGAACCGTGCTGCGTTTTCATCAAGGGAAAACAACGCCCTGACAAGTGGACGCATCTCAGTTGGGCTCCAGCTGCAGCGTGGGCAGCCGGCTCAGTAGCTCCGTGGGAGTGGGGCAGTCTTGGACATTCAGAGCACGTAAAGGCTGCTGGGTATATCTTGTGTAGGGGCTTATTCATAACTATTCTGAGCATCCACACTATATCATGAAAGCTCCAGCTACTCTAAATAATATGTTAAAGAGGAGTCAGTATAAAGGAACAATGCAACAGGTATGTTACTCACAGTTCATGTTCAGTGATGCCATCGCCACGTACGTTATTGCAGGGCCTTGCTCCTTCTTCCAGCCTCTCTGTGTACGGCGCCAGCACAGGCGTGTGGAGCCTCACCGGGAAGTCAGCGGGAGAAAAAGGGAAGGTTTTCCATCCACTAGTACCTCTGATGGGGCTCACCACAAGGCCCCACAGAAAAGCCTGTGTTCACCTTGGACAAGGGAGTATATCCCTTGGTGAGAGCAGGGGACACTGTGCTCCCATGGCTGGTGTGACTTTACCTTACAGGGGATCATACGGGCTGAAGAATCATAGAATCACTAGGTTCAAAAAGACCTCTTGGATCATCGAGTCCAACCATTCCTGTCTGCCACTAAACTGTGTCCCTGAGCACCTCGTCTACCCATCTTTTAAACATCTCCAGGGATGGGGATTCCACCACCTCCCTGGGCAGCCTCTGCCAGGGCCCGATGAGCTGACCAAGAGCCAAGGCCAGAGATAGTTCACCCTGTCATACATCAGCAAATATCAA
The DNA here is from genome assembly GCA_033459285.1 of Clamator glandarius. Lineage (NCBI taxonomy): Eukaryota > Metazoa > Chordata > Aves > Cuculiformes > Cuculidae > Clamator > Clamator glandarius. Next base: position 1,385,675 of record JAUNZM010000464.1, on the reverse strand, counting down.
CAGAATTCTCCTCTTACGGCTATTTAGTTGTCACATGTAATCAATGGTAATCAAGTATTTAATTTATGTATTTCTTTTCATCTGAAATGGAAACTAGACTACCCACTTTGGATGTTCCTCCTGACACCTACAGGGTCAAAGCTTGTGAAATTTATCTCAGAGGAGGACAATATGTGCTTTGTATTTGTTGAGTCGTAAGCAATAGAGTTGGCACCTTTCATTAAGACCAGACATTATCAAAGTGATTTTCCTATGGGTGTTTTACAGCTTAACCGCTAACAAGGATTGTTAAAAATTCATTTCTAAGATTTTTTTTTTAAAAAAAACCAAACGACAAAACCAAACCAACCCTTCCCTGTTGACTTCTGTGTCTCCAGAATGTGTTTCTTTTTATATACAGTTTCTGTGCGGGTTTCTCTGTCACCTGCAAAATGCTGCAGTTGAGAAGCTACAGCACTGGATGCAAGTCATTGTTCCTAGTCTGGTTACTCTAATCTTCATCTAGTGCGTGGCATTCTGTAGCCATTGGTCTTATATTTTACTGTACTACAGCTGTAATTATCCTGGTGCAAACCTTTCTCTGGATTACAAGATCTCTTCAGTGTGACAGTGCCAACAGCCACCCAGCAATTCAGGAAAGTGTAAGAAGCTCTGGATGCAAATATAGCAAATTATTGTGCAGTTAGGATGAAGCTGATATCTTCAGAATTCTGTGTTAGAAGGGTGTGAATGTGTCCTGTATGTTTTGTACACTTGAGTGTGTTTATTTGGATAAAATGGACCGTGTTTCTCCTGTTGTCTCTGCTCTATGAGTAGGAATCCAGAGAGGGAATCATTATGGTATTAATTCCTTAGAACTGAGTTGCTCGGTCCAAAGGTTCAAGGGCTGAATTACACAGTGCTTTGGTTTTGCTTTGGATTGATATATTTTTTTTAAATCAGTTAACTGTCTTTAAATATTGCTTCTGTTCAACTCAAGCGTATCTGTGTTTATATGGCTGGATTATTTCAGTCTGGTTGTTAATGTAGATTAGTGGTTTGTGACTGAAGTTCAGGAAGGGCACAGTGAGCCTGAACTGGTTATGGGTTACAGATCTGTTGGAGCAGCGGAGCAGAACCTCATCAGCTCCTTCTGCTTTTGTTCTTTTATGCAATGAGCATTCATTAAAATGCTCCTACTTAGTATTTTGATGTGCTCTTTCTGGTTTGTACTACGCTCTCTTTGTCTTTGTGCACCACTTGCTGTATTTTTGCTAAAAGATAAAAAAGTGTAGGCAGGGGCTGTTAGAGACTGTAGATGATTGCAGTTTAATCCTTGCTTGAGGTTTAGTGTAAGGAGTACCACCGAAGTTGCAATAGTTGCACACAAATAAGCCTTTCTACATGTAGAAAACTCACAGGTGAGTGTCAGCTGCCTTGGAAGCACGCAGAAACTGTCAGTCAGCAGCAGTGCTGCTTGCTTGTGTGCTTACCTGTACAAAAAGTTGAGGTACCTTAGGAATTTAAAGAATGTGTGTCTTTTAACTGTGGTCAAAGAACTGCAAAATATGGAAGTGATGCAGCAGTGTGAGACCTGAAGGCTGGTTTTAGTCCCTGTCCATATCAGCTGAATTCATAAAGTGGTGGGTTTTTATTTTATGGTTGAGTCAACTGAGCTGTCTTGGTCTGAAAGGGCCCAAAGCCAGCATAGCTAAAAAGGGAATCAACTTCTATCCCATTGCTGAGTTTTTATGTCTTTGTATTAAAATAGTTGCATTGCTGTTTAGCTCAAACCCTTACTTTGGGCTAAGAACAGCTCTGGGTTTAAACTATGCCACGGCTCTACCCTCCCACAACACAGGGTATAATGAGATGCATTGAAACCCTAGAAGTCAGAAACATAATCCAAGGCAGTCTAGAGAAGTTAACAGACTGTTTTATTATTTATTTACACAGACCTCACAAAAGACCTCATTGGTGCAGAACCACAGGTTTCCGAGCTGGTAAATTGTTTGTCTAGTGATGGAGGAGTTCACTTATATTTAAGGTAGATGTTTGTATTTTAATGCTTGCTGTAGGTGGTGCATATGGTAAAAGTGGATGTAGCAACTTCAGAACAGAAGCTCTGTTTGAGGCTTATCCTACTTCCACTGCTAGTCCTATTACTTAATGTCATCTCAGACTTACCTAGAAAATGGCATTTAGGATTTCTTTTGAAAGGATGCTGCTTCTGTTGTTGCTTTTAGATTACCCAGGTATTCAGTTTGTATTGTTTGTGTGTTAAGAACTCCTGAAGCAGCCTTTCAGCTTGTGTCTCTCTGCTCTGAACATACAGACAAGAAACAAATGATAGGGAAGCATTACTTGCTTTTCAGTTTGAACAGAATTATCTTCTAGTGGATTGGAAAGCAAATCAGGTAGAGAGAAAATAAAGCTCTGAGGTTATCTGATTTTAACAAGATCATGCATTTTCCAGAAAGAGTCAGCTGATGTCTTAATAGTCGGTGAGTACCAATGAATTCAATGTTTCTGAATCATGTCATTAACGTCAGTGGATGCTGTGATTTCCTCATAGTATGCAAAGGATGGGATGTGAAATGATTTTAACAAAAAAGGCTTTTGCTTAAATGCCTCTAAAGGTTTTATCCTTTTTCTGATAGGAATTCATTTTTTTATATTAATGTCATTTCTAATTCTAGATATGTTTGTGCTGTTTTCCATGCAATACCAGACTAGTAATTGTTTTCTTTGACAAATATCATAAAACCAACAAGAATTTATGCAGTAAGCAGTGTCCTGCGTTCAGTCATCTTTTAGCAGGAGGCAATAAATTCATTTGTATAATTAACTGCCTGATTGGTATCAAGTGACTGAAGTGTTGACAGGTTGTTGAGGGTTTTTCCTGCACTGGGTGCTGGGGGGGAGGTGGCAGAACTGCATAACTGGGGAGAGTTCAGGGTCTCCTGAAAACTGGAGTAACAGGCAAAGAAATAAGATAGTCAAAGCTTATCACCAATGTATTTACTTCAGACCCTCTGCCTGGTTAATGAAAGTTAAGCAAAACCCGAGGTAAGCGAGGCACGGCTGCCTGACCTGCTATGCTGGTGGAACATTCCCATGCTGAGCGTGCGATGTGCTGCAGACTCATCAATTAAAAATTAAATATGCTTTTGAGTTGGTCACACCTGCGTTGTCTCCTGGAAAAGTCTCGGCAGCACGCGTGGCGGTTTGCATTTAATGAGTTCTCATTAGTTTGTGCTACCGCAGTAATGAATAGTATTCCTTCATGCCATCAGGGGGCCGCCTTCATGGTCTGATGGGGCCTGGTTTGTGCAGGGAGCGACGCTGAGACTGTAAATTACACAGGAGGGATCGCCACCCTGACATGAAACGTTCTGTTCAGCCCTCCTGAAAGTTACTTATTTCCCTCATGGGCACAATTTTTTACTGTGTCAAATTGAGGAGTCAGTGACGTCCATAGACACAGCTCTGCCACTATTTGCTTTCCTGGGTGTAACTTTGCATTATTTGGATACCAAGAATGGAGGTGGAGGTCCTTGATAAAAGCTTCTGAACATTTAGGCTGCTGAATTCTGGTAGCCTGTGTTGTCTCCCAGTTGACTGAATACCCTACATGAAGCAGAACCTGTGTGACAATGCGGTTGTTTGAAACCCCGTGCCCTGTTGGGGCTCCGTTATGCAGTTAGCGTTCACTGTGTACGCTGCTGCTTCCTAGACAAGAAGCATTTGGCTGTGACCTTCAGCAGAGATCTGATGGGACCATTTCACCTGCAGCCTGCATGAGTTTTTTGTGTTAAAGCAAGAGATACATCTAAAACTGGGCAGGGTGTGATAGCTCTGTCAAGAAGGCAGAATATGAAGCCAGTGTGGGCTGGTGCAAAGGGAAATATGACCTTTCTGTGGTGTAGGAGCCTTCAGAATATATTATGAGTCTTCTGGATAACTCATTTTTCTACTAAAAAGACAGTGGGGTTGTAGTCTCATCTGTTGCCCACAAGCTTTGGAACATGATCTCTTCGGCTCAAGTTTTCTGAAGGTTTGTTCCACCTCTGAGTTTTAAATGACTCTTCAGCTGTTTCTCCCCTCTCGGTAGCTGGCAGAAGAAAATGTGTGTCTGTGGTCAGTCCTTCCTCAGCAAGAACGTGTTCATCAGTCTGTCCAGAAGGGCACCCGGCCCTGTGGCGGCTGCAGCTCTGGGGAGAGCAGCTGGGCAATTTCAGAGACACTGTGGGAAGGAGATGCTAGGCTTCTGATGTGTCCTGTGGAAGATAAAAGGCACGTTTGTACCGTTGCCTTGGATCCTCTTATCTAAGAGCGAGTCTTGCTTGCCTTTGGAAGAAGTAGATAGAAGTAATAGCTGCCATTGGCAGATATAGTTATAAAAAAGCTTCATAAAAGCCATAAAACCCAGCTTCAACGCTGTTATCATTGGGTTTTATTATTTTCCTAAGGAAACAGAAGCTCATTTAACAGAAGTTTGAGAACCAAATTAGCAGCTGCCATTTGTTAAATTGCATTTTTTTAATCTTGGGCATTCAGCCTAGACTTAAACTCAGCTGCAATTTACTTAGAACTTTTGGGTGTTCACAGAACGCCTGCAGGCTTGTACACTGCTGGGTAGGAATTCCGCCTCGGCTAGATGCGTTTGTATCAGCAAATGTTTGTATGGCCCAAAATTCCCTTTCGTGTTTAAACTGGGATGAACTATTCCACTAAATCAATGAGATAGGGGCAGATTGGTCTTTTCAATAGCTTATTATCTGTCTGAAATTATCTTGTGATATTTCAAAATAAGGCAAAACGAGGCATTATGGAAAGCATACTTTTTAATCTGACTAATTAGGAGAGCTTAATCTGGCCTGCTGAAGGGACACAGCTCTGAATTTAAGTGCTTTTCCACAATGATACTCAAGACTCCTGTGTTGCAATGTGCTCAGTTGTGTGATTTTTCTGACGTGTATACAAAGACTTGAAGATAGAATTACACTGTCTATATTTTTTCAAGTTAATGTAACAAACAGTTGTGAAGGGCTGGGGCCAGTGAGATGGAGATAAATACTTGACCTCTTTCCAGATGGCCAGTGCTAATTCTTTAAAAACAAACAGATGGAAAAGAACCTGAACCTTAATGGCAGCCTCTGAAAAACTTGTTCTGAGTTGTTTGTCCTCTTTCAGGCTGTGAACCGCTGCGTTTTACTGGTTATTTTACCTGCGTAGTCTAAGCACTTGAGTAGATTTGTTAGATTACTGAGTCTTGCACAGTAGCTCACATCCATTCATTGTGAGACTGTTCCACAGCCTCAATGTTTCTTGGAATGAGAATGGAATGGAGGGTGAGAAATTACGCTGGAAGAGGTGTAACTGATAGTTTATAAATACTTTTTGTGCCTGTGCTGGCCTTCTTCCAGTCATCTGACTGTCCTGACACATTGATTTTGTCGGCATGAAAAACCATTACGCTACATGGTGACAGATAAGGAAAGGAATCCATGGTAAAAATAGGCTGCCGAAAAATGGGTCAGGGCTGGTGGATGCGCGTGAGAAGGGCATCTCACACCATTGTCCCTTCTGGGGAAACCTTCGGCAAACAAAGGCATCACCATGCTGGCAGGGCCGTTTCCTCCACAACAGGGGGACCACGAAGTTTCTGAAGAGATGGGAGTGGATTCCCTTCAAAGCGTATGTGCTGATGGCTGTTCATGCAAAGATAACCAAAATGAACATCGTGCAGTCCCTGAAAAACACACAGATTCTTTATCAGTACAAGTCCCAGTGCTGTTAAGAGATGACTCCAGCAATAATAGAAGACGTGTGGCTATTCAGCTGCTTCTTTAAACCAAAAAAAAACCCACAAAAACAAGGTAGGAAAAAACACACAGAAACCTTGTGCAAGTTATTTCTGTATCTGATACTCCATATTCCATAGTATGTATTTGACCATTAAGCTTACTGGCCTAGTAGTGGTTTGTATCAATATTTGATCATTTCCTCAGACATTAAAGAAAAGCCGGTGTGGCCAAGGCACTTTGGAGCCTTGTGGGAAAGCTCTGAGTGTGCTGGGAAAGCTACATGAGTGGTCAGTGTTGTAAAGATGTTTTGAGGAGGGGAAAGACACTTGATTTGTATCTGTAAATACAGTGAAAGGCTGCTGGGATGTTGGTGCTTTTTGTTAATTGAGTAGTTTAAAGAATCATGCTGGGAAACCCTAGAGATAAGAAGTAAGAATGCTCTCAGGGAATCCTGAAGCCTTCATGCAGCTCTTGTTTTATAGGAATGCTCCTCTGTTTGTCAGTGACAGTAAATGATGTGAATTCAGGTTTGAAGATTTGTTGTATCCTAGCCTGTCTGGTTTCTGAAGGAGTAATTCTGGGGTAGCATAAAGCTGAATTCTCTGAAATGAAAATAAATTCAGGAGGGGAGAAGAAATCCTTTCATGGATTTCTTATACTTTTAGGGAATGAAAGAGGACAGCTAACACGCTTCCCTCCCTTATGTCTAACCTTTCAAGAGTCCTGTTTTTGTGAGGTGATGACCTGCTATCTCTTGGTGCCTACACAGAACCATTAGCTGAGCAGGGCAATTTTGCCTTTCATTTTCTAAGTGCTGAGGTCAGGCACGCGGTCTTCGCCTCCTCCATGCCAGTGGTAGTGATGCTATTAATAAGAGGAACCGTGCAGCTGATTTTCCATCAAAGAAGCAGGCAAAATGTCCTCAGGGTACTGATACCCATGTGTGTCTCAACCAGATGAGACTGGTAAGAAAACAAGAGACCTGAGATGGTAGGCACAGGCTTTTCCATATCTGTCTCTAATTTTTCACTTCTATTGAAGCACAAAGATGAATTTTGCTCTGGCTAAATCTGCTGTGGAGGGAGGGAGGGAGGGAAGCATTTTGTCCAAGTAGTTGGTGTTCATTAAAAAAGGAGATGAACTTTGCACAAAGCTTTAAAAAATTGCTCTGGCCCTGATGTGTACTATTCATTCATTCTTCATAGCTTTCCTTTCAAAAAGCTTTTAAAACTCCTAAGCACAGAGCTAGGATGCACTTTCGATTCTGAAATTATCTTTGCAGACCTTGGAATTTTTTTCCAATGGTAATTTCAGAGCTCATATGTCAACAAATCAGTGCCTGCTGTTATCATTTCCCTGTGGACTGCTAAAATCTATACCTCCGGGGGAAATCTGGGGACCATATGATGTCAGCTCTGAATACATTAATAAGAATGAAATGTAACATTTGTTAAAGATAAAATCCTTTCATTGGAGAAACATCCTATTTTTCTGATTAAGCAGCCTGTCAATATTACATCACATCGCCCAGAAGGTTTGGGCTATCGGCTCTACTGATGAGCTCTAACCAGCTTTAAAAATACCTGGAATCCTCTTCTTGGCATTAAAATACACAAACGTTTGCTGAAGTAATTACTTCTGTTGAATGAATCAGCAGCGTTTCTTGGGAATTTGCTGCTGCTGAAGACTTTTTTTTTTCCCTTTCAACCTACGTGTCACAAAGTAATTCCCTGCAAAGGCTGCAAAAGGCTTAATATAATCAACCCAGATGCAAATAAACATAGCTATGTTAGTCCTTGAATAGAAGGAAGACACTAGAAGAATCTCAGACTAAGGCATATTGTTCTTTGGCAAATATTTTTCAAGCGTTTCCTCCTCTTCAAGCTGGAAATCCTTCTAATTAAACAGCTATGGTAACAAACACTGCCCAGCCGAGGGTCAGGTATAAAGTTCAAATCCCAGCTGGTTGGTACCCATACATGACTTATCTACCAGATGGGTTCAAATGTTCTGCTGGATTTTCTATTCTTTTTTCTCAACCTCTCACTATTAAGGCGATTTGTTATATTCCTATCAAATATTTATGTTAGTTCTATATTGACTTTTGCTAAGAAATATGTAGCGAGGAGGAAGAGTTTCCCCAGAGCGTGTCCTCTGCTGCATGAGAGGTACCTTGTTCAGCATTTCTTTCCTATCAATTGCTACAGTTGGGGTTTCCAAGAGTGCCCCCCGAAAAGGAGAGGAATTCCAAGCACACGACCATGGGGATGAGGAGAAAGAGGGGCACGGCTGTTAGCATTGACTTTCGCTCGTTCTGTGGATGGTTAAAGCCTGTGTGGTTTTGTAGGATAACCAACCCAAACAGAAAACAGTTTTGATAATGGCCAGTGGTGAAGCACAGGCTACTGTAAAGTTATCATCACTAGGGACTATATAACAATATACCAATACAGTGTCTCTCTTTTGGTTTATTTTTTATTACGTGTTACTAATAAGCAGGCTAGGTAATGCAAATGATGATATGTTGATTTAATTGATAACAGATCTTAAATATTGTAGAGAGAGCTTTCCCTGGGAGAGGAGGACTTAGGTTTCTAATTCCTGGTTCTTCTAGCCTTTTTAAGTTTTTGAAAACTACATGGTAGGAGATTACAGTTTCTTTTGGTTCAAATTTCAAAACCAGAGTGATTCAAGAGCTTACACATAAGCAGTAAGCAAGACAGAAAGGGATTCTGAGCTCTAGAAAATATGGCAAGAAGGCCTTAATGGAGCGGCAGAAGCTGAGAATTGCATTGATTCCTTTTCCATAACCTATTTTACATTGCGTTAAGTACAAAGATCAAACTGGTGGTATTCCCAAACTGCGGTTAGTATTTAAAATACCTTCAAGACATTGGATTAAAAATCTAAGTTAGATTAGAAACAGAATTAAACGTTTTGGAGAAATACCAGTTTAGATCTCTTGTGGTTTTTTCTTTGAAGGGTACAGTGTTCTTGCTTTTGTCCCTAGAAAAACTGTATCAAACATGAAAAGAAAACAAAACCACAGCCAGTGACACCCTCACACTTTTAAGCAATAAGTTTCCATAAATCTAGAAGACAGATTTGCCTGAATTCATTCAGCTGGGATGTTTATCCTGTGGCCAGTGGGTTGTACCGGAACAAGTGCAGGTGCTCTGCGATGGTCTGTCCTCGAGATTTTGTGCTGCGTTCGCAGTTAGGACTGAGGGTGAGTTTTCGTTCCGACAGGTACTGTGATCACTCCTTTGTTGATTCTATCTCTAAATAAATCTGTTATTTAACTGTAGTTCAGAGGAACAATAAATGCAATGTTTAAGGGAGTGTTTTAGGGGAAACTCCCACTAACTTGGCTTTTGCTTGCAGGAGGGAACCAACAAATTTGGCAGATGATGTGAAGCGTGCCTGATTTTGGTATCCTTAAACTGATGCCTTTTCAAATAATTCTACTGCCTTCAGTTTTCAGTTATCCTTCCTTTGTTTTTAAAAATACAGCAGACTCTGGAAGTCATGCTACAATAGCAATAAAATGTTTCTTATATCAACTAGTTTGTGAGCTGGACTGTTCTGACCATAGGGAACTGGAGAGTTAGCATTAGAAATACACTGCTGTCCGAAGTGGAAGGAATTGATTTGTTAACAGATTGTGTAGAGGAGCCTCTTTATTCTCTGCAGTCAAGAAGTTGTACTCATTTGGTCAACTTTGTGGTCGCTTTGCTAGTTGTACTGTGTTTCTTTTAGCTTTAGCTATTAGATGTATAGTATATTGTGGTACACACTTACCAAATCTAACCCGGAGAAACATTCCTTTTGGTGATCCCTACAAGAGAAGACCTTTTCATCTTTTCTTCTGTGCCTTCCTACTGTGTCTTCAGCGCTCAGGGGCAGAAATACAGTGATTGCAGTAGACATGTTCGCACGGAAAGCTCCTTAAGCAATTGGATTGGGGATGTGCTGAGTGCCAGAGCAAACCTCAAAGCTAAATGGTTTAATGAAGAGACAAAGCTTATTTTCTACAGTACTGCTTAGTTTCTTTAAGTAGATTTGGGAACTTGAAGCAGACCGTGTCAGTCAAGGCAGCAAAACTGCCAGTCATTAAAACCATCCTGCTGTGGAGCTCTCTCACCAAGGCTTCTGGGCTGATAGAACATAGATGTGCCTTGGTAAACACATCAGCATGTCTTATAAATCCAAAGTCAGGGCTTAAAATGCTGTATGAGGCAGGCTGCAAACATAGATATTTTGTTGTACCTTTAAGGAGTGCTTTGTCTATAGATGGGTGTTCGCCAGTAAAGCTGAGTTTGTCTCGTATGTAGGTACTGAGCACTTGCTCTCCTCCTTCCAGGTATGAGCACGCTGTGCGCAATGTCAGGGTATTCGGTAGGATCAGCTTTGCTGTGCATTTCCAAATGCTGCCAGTCGAGTTCCTTCTCCATCCACAAGGTTTCTTTGGATGTGGACTAACTCTATGCCAAGCACCTTGCTAAAGCTGCAAGCACAGGTGGCTGGTAATCTGTTTTAATTGTAGCTAACATGCTTAATTTCAAAAGAGATATAAAAGCCGACAGGCAGTTCCAAAGAGCTTTCCATCCCAGTTTTTGAGCCTTTCTGCAGCCATACAGCTACCAGCTCACAAGCTTTTAAATTATTTAACCAAAATTGGCTTTAAAGGTAGATTTAAAAAAAAATAAATAGTCTAAGCCTGGATGTGTTAAGACTTGTGAGAGAAATGGAACATAAATAAGAGCCCTCTGAGGAGCACTTTGGCTTCTGCTGACCTACAGGGAACTCGTAACGGGTGAGCGATAGAAGCTTTGTTGTTTTGTTTGGTCACTGTCCCCCCTGAGTTTTGCTCTTTTGTGCAGTTCCCCTCTCCTCCATTCCCGTTTTCCCTTTTTAAAACTAACCAACTCCATTTATTTTGCATTTTAGTTGCTTTTCCAGTGACCCACCCTGCTATCAGCTCTGTGCTTTGTTAACACCCTTTCCCGACGGCGTTGTACTGCGTGTGATCAGCTGGCTGTTCTACACAAAAGGCTTCTGGTTTGGGGGTTGGTTTGGTGGTTTGTTTTTTTTTTTAACTTGGCTGGAAAAACAAAAGCCCTGCATGTGTTTAACTTTCTGATTGCTGTAGTACCAGAGGGGACAGACAAGCTGCCTGGGCAGCTGGTAGGCCCACTTCATCATCTTAATAGGAGTTAAACCCTGCTCCTTCGCAGTGGTCCACGTAAAGCAATCTGTCTTTATGGGCTAAATTCAAGGCAGTTTTAGCATATGATTAGCTGTATAATAAGACAGCGCAAGGGGTGTGGAGAACAAAGAGTGTAGGAAGGCAAAAGGACATGCATCCTATCATTTTGTGTTCTGTGATTCAGAAAGGAATAATCATTCTCTAAAAATTACACTTGTTCAATGAAAGTGTTCTAAACTGATCGGTTTGTGCAGCAGAAGATGCTCAGTAGCTGCCTTTAAGCTGTACTGTTGCACGGGATTTCAGCTCATGCTGTGGCTCCTTCCTGCAGTGCCTCACGTGGTGACATTGACTGTGTGAAGGACTGGAAATTCAGAGTGCCATGAGATAATGCTGCAAGGGGCATTTCTTTCTTGCTTTTGTTTTATTTTTGTCTGCTATTTAATAGCGTCGCTTTTTAACCTACACAGTGCCTAAATATGCTTTCCTACTGCTGAAAAGACTTCTGGTCCTTTGGAACTGAGGTATGGAGATTATTACGTTTTCCAGCACTTGCCATGAATTTGTAGAGCTTTTCTATCTGTTTCCCTCTTCAAAGTAGCCCCCCTTCCTCCTTCAGTACTCCCAAACACATCTTGAGCATCCAAGTAATTGTTTGGAAAGTCTATTAAGGCAAAATTTAAATGTCAGATACTGTATTGTGGCAAAAAGTTCCTTGGTTCCCACAGCTACCAGTGTTGTAAGAATATAGCATGTTGAAAATCATCGTCTTATTGCACACACTTCATCTAGAGACTGGAGAGTCTATAAATTCATGTTTATAGATCAAGCAATAATTGTAGGTCTTGTGTGTTTTCTGTGGCTATAACATTATTTATACTATGGTGAAGCAAGCTTTAAAAAGCTTTATGTAGTGAAGTTGCAGATGTTTTGTCAGCAAAGGGAACTTGGGATCCTGATACCTCCTCATCTGCTGCTGGTCTCTGGTGGGTTTGGGGGTTTGTGTGGCTTTTAAACAGTTTTGGGCTGAAATAAAGCAAAAATGGTACTTGATAGAGTTAACTAAACTAGCAAAGTTGCATGGTGGGGCAGTTGTGGGGCCGAATACACCTTACATGCCAAGCAGGTTGGTGGGAAATGTAGATGTTCATCTTTCTGTGAGCCTTTGGGAACACGGACAGGTGCTCTCCGTCCTCAGGGGAATAGGAACAGCAGGCTCAGAGTTGCTGTGTGTTGTGCCAGGTTTCATTGGAGAGGTTCATGGGATTTTGTGTGATACCAAAGAGCATAAAATATGGTGTAGGATGGTCCAGCTGGGATCCTGCCAAAACCTTCCCCCACCTCCAAGCATATTCCTGAGGGGAACTCAGGAGAGGAGATGTTAGGTTGATCTTGCACATGTTGAGGACCACAGAAAGATGGATGTTTCTCCACTCCAGGTCTCTCCTTTCTCTCTAAACAGATTATCTCAAAGGATTATGACAGTTTTGGGTGCAACTGAACCAAATCAAGGGGCTAGCCGTAAATTGGGGCAGTCAGGTTGTTTTAAGCCATGTGATTCAGGCTGTTCCTCGAGTATAATTGAATAAGGAATGGAAAGGGTGAAAAAGCAAAGAAGTAGTACCAGCATCTGGGAGAGGGTAATGCAAGCTCGGATCAAGGGAGAAATCGGCAGCTTGAGCTGGAATGAAAGAGGTGTTTGGGGACATCTCGATCTCTTCAAGTGAATCATATTAAGTCCTCAGTCTTTGTTATTGAGTCAAAATGCCCTCCCTTGCTGTATACTGCATTGCAAAATGTACTCCTTCCACTGTGCTACGTTGCAGTGAAGCAGGGTATGGATAATTTGGTGGTCTGAAGTTAAATAGCATGTTTTCAGGTGGCAACAGAAGCCACGAGCAATTATACTGCTTAACAGAGTTAAGAAATATTAATTATAGGCATTTAATCAATTATGGCTCTGCCTAGTGGAGCTTATTCAGGAAATGCAAAAAACGTATGACGATCTGAAAGGTGTTAGCAATTCAAATCTTGCATGCAGCCTGTGTTGTAACAATTCAGCTGCTCTGGATCAGAGAACAGTCTGTGTTCATGTGCACGCCTATGTATGTTTGCACATATACACTAATATGTGCGTGCCTATGTATAAAACAATACGTAAAATGCTCCAAAAGAAAGTATTACTGTGTCAAAGCAAGATCACGTTTGTTCAGTTTAATGCTTTATAATTTCCACAGCTGAGGCAGTGCCAAGTCCTGCTCTTAAAGCTAGATATTTGATATTTACCTCCTAGGTGACCTAGGCTGAAATTCTTGAGACAAAGCAGCATCTTCTGAATATACTTTCTAGGTTAGCTCAGGGATCAGAACTGACACGCAGGTGTGAACTTCTGTAGGTTTGAGCAGGGCTGAGTTGTGGTTCAGGCCTTATTCTTGTTAAAAATGTAATGAGTGGGTCAGCTGTAAAATTAAAGGAAGATGCTATGGTTCTAAAGAGAAAAATCTTGTATTTAGCAGGAATATTCAAGTGTGAAATGCCACAGCTCAACAGGCAATTTAATGAGACGGCACTGCTGCCGCCAGTAGTGTCCTCAGTGTCCCCAGCTATGGGAATTACTCATGCTTTTAAACTACCATTTCAGTGTTCTTCTAGCTGATGTAAAATCCTCTGTTCCGTGATCATGTGCACCTGGGAGATCCTAGGAACTTGAAGAGTTAGTTCTACATGTAATTGTAATTCTTGAGGTAGGTTGTATTTTAATGTGGATATGTGTGTAACAGTAAAAAAAATTAAAGCTGGGCTGCTGTCTTGTGCATTCAGGAGGCCACACCAGGCAAACAGACTTTCTTATGACCACATATATAAAAAAAATGTGAAGGTAACTTCTAACAGTAAGTCATAGAATCATAGAACAGTTTGGGTTGGAAGGGACCTTAAAGATCATTCAGTTCCATACCCTGCGATGGGCAGGGACACCTCCCACGGGATCAGGTTGCTCAAAGCCCCATCCAGCCTGGCCTTGAACCCCTCTGCTTCCCTGGGCAACGTGGGCCAGGGTCTCACCACCCTCATAGTGAAGAAATTCTTTCTTACATATAGTCTAAATCTGCCCCTCTCCAGTTTATACCCATCGCCCCTCATCCCATCACCACAAGCCTTTGTGAACAGTCCCTCCCCAGCTTTCTTGTAGCCCCTTCAGGACTGGAAGGTCCCTATAAGGTCTCCTCTCAGCCTTCTCTTCTCCAGGCTGAACCACCCCAACTCTCAGCCTGTCCTCTGGCCCTCGGATGATCTTTGGATGATCCAGCCTCCTCTGGACCCGTTCCAACAGCTTCATGTCCTTATGTTGAGGATTCCATAGTACAATCATAGAAATATCTGTAATTGTGTGTACAGAGCAAATGTTCCTAGTTTCCTAGTAAAATTAGAGTGGTATTCCAGTGGAAATCAATGCAGTGAAATAAATTCTGCTTACAGAAGGGATGTCTATGGGAACAGCAGTTCCTTTCAGCCAACCCCCTGGAACACGTCACCACAAGCTGTCGCAGGCAGCCCTGGTGCAGAGTCCTGCGTGCAGCGTGACGGAAGGGGGTGCCGTTCACCCAGCCAACCCTGCTGCCACCCAGGGATTCTTTCAGATGAAGGTTATGATAAAGGCATGTAATCAAACTTAACAGAACTAGTGATTTTTATTTGGTAAATCTGCTTAAAATTTAAAAGCAGACACTAGATTCTTGCTCCATTTGATCTAAACGTGTCTTGATTTTTCAGGAGTTAAAAGCACTTCATTTCATCTGAAAAAAAAACGAATAAAAGCTGCACTTATGTCTAAAAATCAGCCCTGTAGCGTTGGTTAATCTGAGTAATAATGTGTTAAGATGCTTAAAGTTATAGTCGCATGGTTATAAAATATATTGCTTTGTTTAGGTATGTACTCTAGGGGTTGTGAAATGTAATTATTGATTTCTGAACAGCAGCTGTATTCTGATTAAGTAAGAGTCTATGCTGTTCATGGGGCTGATTCGTTACCCAAGTAGCCCAGGATGATACAAGTATCTATAAAATCGAAGTACATCTAAATGGGAAAGAAGAAGTACCTATAAAAATCGAAATATGTCTAAATGCGAAAGAGACTCTGGCAAATATATTATATGGGTGAGAGCCTGTCCTGAATGATAAGTGGAGCAAAGGAGTGCAGATTTGTGCCACCATGGTTAAAGGCAACATTTTTAATATGAAATCAAAACAAATTCTTATGGTATTAACTACAGTTGGTAAATCTGTCAATAAGGGCAGAAAATGTGGATTCATCTTATTTATTGTGGTTTGGAAACCAAACAAGGAAATGCTTTCATATCTTACGAAGGTAATATTTCCTGGTTGGTGTTTCCAGAGAATAAAGAGCACCTGTCGAAACAGCATGTCTGGATAAATGGGATCCAAATGCTTTTAGAAGAGGTGGCCAGCAAATGCTCTCCAACATGAAATATTAAATTATTATATGGGGATGGGGAAAACAGAAGTCACGACAGTGCAAGGTAATGTAATATCCATGTTTGAGAAGAAACAAATGTTTTAGACAGCTGATAGTGTGTGTGCGCCTGCTACTGATTTGCAATAGTATAGTGGAAGAGTTTGCGTGCAACTTAGTTGTGTTGTCTTTTGTCTTGGATTGATACAGCATTTATTGACATAAATTGAAACAGAATTGACTTTGGTTTCTAACAGTCACTCCGTCCCCAGGAGTTGGTTCTGTAAAGGTCTAAGGAGTCATGTTGAGTAACTGGCAAACTGATAAGAGGCAAACTGCGCTGTGGTAGGGACAATGGTTTGCTCTGCACGTTTCCAGTTATAGTATCAGGACAAACTGCTGACCAGATTCCTGTTTTCTCTAGGCAGTTTCAGTACTAACTCACTGCACATATGGTGAAATTTTTGAGAGGCAATAACAGTCATGACTTAGTGCACGCACAGTTTTAGAGCACCATGTCATCAGTTGCTTCTTGGAACAAATGACTTCTTGGCCTGGTGAAGCTCAGTACCAAAACTGTGCGCCTTGCAGGAAGCCCTGCTGGAGGCTTGAGGATGATTTTTCTAATAATTTCCTCTAGTGACAAATCAAAGTATCTCTTGCTACTGCCTAAGACCAGGTTTTACTAGCTGCCAAGCTAAAATAAATCTGTCTAATTAGAATTAATACAACATTTCTAGCTGTAATGAAGATGTACAAATGCCTCAAGAATTCTAACTTTATTCTTAGAGAAGAGCCTTGTCATGTACCAGGGCCGGTGCAAGGGAGGTTTTTACATCTGAATGGGGCTGCATCGCTTTAGTCCATCTGACTATAGACCTGCCCTTTGCACTTTTACTTTGGAAAGTCAGGACGGACCCTGCGAGGATTAGATCTCTGTGTGTTCTAGATATTTGTGTAAACTATAGGAACGCTTCCCCAAGTGCCAGCTGTGACTGTTGCCTTGCACGTACTCGCAGGAAGGACTCAGCGCAGTGTGTGCAAGTTCCTTTTCCTCTTTCTTAGCTTTTAAACCTTGCTTGTTTAAACTGTGCCCTTGAGGTGCAAACTGCCCGTTGAGCTGGTCTGTTCCTGATGGTTCGCAGTCTCCACTGTAGGTTCTATGGTATCTTGATGTGTGTAACTGGGATTTATGCAGAGTTTGCAGCTGCAAAGTAATTCTTTACAAATTAAGAAGAGCCTGGCAGCAGCGAGAGCCTCCCATTTCACTGCCATGCTCCACTCTGGGCTTTCCCTGTCATTACCTGAGCCTTCAATGCGACAGATCTCCATCACTAAAACGGGATGCAATATCACAGAATCACAGAATAACCAGGTTGGAAGAGACCCACCAGATTGTCGACTCCAACCATTCCCACCAATCCCTAAATCATGCCCCTAAGCACCTCGTCCACCCTCACCTTAAACATCTCCAGGGAAGGTCAGTCAACCACCTCCCTTGGCAGACCGTTCCAATGCCTAACCACCCTCTCCGTGAAGAATTTTTTCCTCATGTCCAGCCTAAATCTCCCCTGGCGGAGCTTGAGGCCATTCCCTCTCGTCCTGTCCCCTGTCACTTGGGAGAAGAGGCCAGCACCCTCCTCTCCACAACCTCCCTTCAGGTAGTTGTAGAGAGTAATAAGGTCTCCCCTCAGCCTCCTCTTCTCCAGGCTGAACACCCCCAGCTCTCTCAGTCGCTCCTCATAAGATTTGTTCTCCAGCCCCTTCACCAGCTTTGTTGCTCTTCTCTGGACTCGCTCCAGAGCCTCAACATCCTTCTTGTGGTGAGGGGCCCAGAACTGAACACAGGACTCGAGATGCGGTCTCACCAGTGCCGAGTACAGGGGGAGAATAACCTCCCTGGCCCTGCTGGTCACACCGTTCCTGATCCAAGCCAAGATGCCATTGGCCTTCTTGGCCACCTGGGCCACTGCTGGCTCATGTTCAGTCGCTGTCAACCAGCACCCCCAGGTCCCTCTCCTCCTGGCAGCTTTCCAGCCAGGCTTCTCCTAGTCTGTACCTCTGCTTAGGGTTGTTGTGCCCCAAACATGTCTTACAATTAATCCTAAACTTCCTAACTCAAACGGTTTCACTTTAACACCGAGCTTAAATGTTGCAGACGTGTATTGTTTACGTCAGTGTGTCATTGGAAAAAGAAATCCATCTTGCAGAATCTTCGAATCGTTAAGGGTGGAAAAGACCTCTAAGCTCTTCCAGTCCAGCCATCAGCCCAGCACCACCGTGCCTGCTAAACCATGTCCCGAAGCACCATGTCTACACATTTTTTTAACCCCGCCAGAGGTGGAGACTCCACCACTGCCCTAAGTAGCCTCTTCCAATGCTTCTCCATTCTTTCAGTAGAGAAATTTTTCCTAATATCCAACCTAAACCTCTTGGGTGCAACTCGAGGCCTTTCCCTCTCATCCTGAGCAGTTTGGTTCCTCCATAAAAGTGTTAACACTGGAAGTGCTAAGCACTGTTATCAGTGGTCATGGCTCCAGATGTTCAAAATACATGCCTGCTGTGTCCTTTGTGCACGTTCAGTTTTCTCCAAATGTCATGAAGAAGTGAAAACTTAGTGCTTCTCTCGATATGCACAATGGGATAGGTTTATTATTGTGAAAACACTGGCAAGCTGCTATTCTGCTGATCCATACATCAGTGGAAAAGCTTTTTGAAGAGCATGAAGGGAAAATAAATGTTACATATTTGCTAAAGGTCAGGAGAGGCTGCAGATTTTGCAGACTCATCATACAACTCTCTTCAATGGCAGCTTTTTAGTGCAGCCATTTCAGTCTTCTCTGTACATCTTGCAATGGTAACTCTTCCTCTGTTTGCTGCTGACACATCTGATGCCTTCTGTAAGAAAGCTCATGAAATAAAGTCAAAGGTCCTGGGGAATTAACTGGGAACTGGTTCATTTCCATGGGCTGAGTAAAGATCAACACTTAGAAACAAAAGTAGAAAAGCTGCCCTGATGTTCATGGCAGTCCTGGACTTTCTGAATGGCTCTGACTTCTGTCCTTTGAGGGCTGAAGGGTGGCTGTGAGAGTGATCCCTGGTGCGGTTCTGAAAAAGTCTATGGCAAAGTCCAGTGAGATGATGGAATGAGATGACACCAGACTCATCTTACTTTTATCTCATTAACATGAATACATTTTAAAATACGTTATTTTTAGGAACTGTGAAATATCATCCTTCTTCCTGTACTTCTGCGCTTCAGCTGACTATTTGGCATGTTAATAGGAGGGGGTTTTAAAGTTGACCTGATTATAAATCAAAGAATAAATTCCCATTTCCTGTGTATCTCAAGCATTTGTCATGATCCGACTCTTACTTGGTTCACCAAAGCCCTAAGCAGGTGCGTTCAACCAAATACACATAAATGAATAGGAGAGATAAAGGTACTTTCTTTAGTAACTTCCTGAATCTAGGTATTACACCAGCTTTCTTAAAAGTAATTTTAGGAAGAAAGGACTAGTAAAACAATAAAGCATTTTTTTCTAACAGATCAATCTAAAGAATTGACCTTTTTAATCAGTATAACAACTGGGAAGAGCTATATATGTGCTGGTCTGATGAATTATAAAGCACACTCATCAAGAGGGAAGTGCTATTCATTTTTAAAGAACATTTACTCCTTTGGAAAGAGTGCAACAGTTTGGAAGTCATGAGTGTCTGCATGTTCTTTTCAGAAGACACTGAAAATCTTTTAGCAATAGCTCTATCTCTGTCTTCTGCTGAAGCTCACACCACATCTTTCCTGGTGCAGAGGTCCATCCTATGAAATCCCTTCGTGTAAGCGATGTATGATGCTGTGATAGCATTTATGGGCGATGGGTGTATGGGTGATGCAGGAAAGGGTACCCAGTCTGTGCTGAACTTGTGAAGAGCTGGGAGTTTTAAGAGACCCTGAGGCCGGTGTCCAGCTCTTCCATCCATTGACAGGAGGCAACTGGAAGAATGATGCTTGCTGAGGCCAAACCTCTCCTGACACTTGTAAGAAGTAAATTATAGTGAAAGATACTAATGGATGATTAATAAATGTGGAAAGTGGCAGCAGTTATGGCAAGGAAAGACTGAAATGGGGGGTTCTGGGCTATCAATCCTAATCCCTTCTACTTCAGCCAAGTGTGTTGTATGTCTTCTTCTCATAATCCAGTCATTTTCCACAGTTACACTGCTCATAGAGCTAGAAATCTTTTTACTTCTATCTGAATTCACTTCCAGCTTAGGCACGTTTCTTTGTGTGCCAATAGTAATTTTTCATTTCTAGCCCATATGCTCACCCCACCAGTATGAGCTGAAAAAGCAGTTCTTAATATTTCTCAAGGCTCCATCAGACCCCGTGAGCCACAGTCCGAGCCACAGTCCATAGGTGCCAGAGCAACTTGCTGTTTCTTCAGTGCTCCAAAGAGCCCTTCTATGCACCAGTTTGATTTACTTCTCCTTAAATTTGGAAGACTGGTGCAGTTTTCCTAACCGAGGCCTGACCTTTGTTTTAAATGCACTCTGCTAAAGAACAGACATGGCAATTCATTTTAAATAAGCAGCAAGAGCAGCCAGCGTTGGAGAGGGAAGCAACTCACTGCAAGTGTCTTGCTGGAGAACTGGAGGCAGCTGACAAATGAGATGACTGCCTACACTGTTTTCTGTGGCTTCAGTACAACGGTTTCTTGCCAGCTTGCCTTTTGGCAGCCTGACATGAAGACCTTTAGGGTTTTTAATGCCTAACTTGCAGGCTTTTCCTTATATCCCTGCATCTGGAGTTGACAGTGATACTGAAAAAAGAAACAAACCTTTGCTTTCAGCACATAATTTTTACTTCTAGTTTGATGCTTCCAGTAAAGATACTAAATAATATACCTTAAAATCCCCGTAGTCGTATGAACCTGCCTGCCTTCTTTCTCTCAGATCTTTAGTGATGGTGGGATATCTGCCAGGGCAGCACAATAAACACGTAATAAACTGCAGCAACTCTATGCATCTATGTGTACATATGCACTTACTAAGAAATATCTTCCTTCAATTCCTTCACTTTCAATACATTTTATGTGAAGTCTTGAAGAACTTTGCAACCATATTTGCTCCCAAATGACTCCTTTTCCCTAAGGAGCATTAGCACAGAAGATATGGATGACTGTGTTGCTGCAATCTGCTCTTGAAAGAGCTTTTGCTGGTGGACTTGACCCTTGCAAGATTTTCCTAATGGGGAGGAACCCTTAAAGAGAAGCCAACGCTATCGTGAGCAAGTGGAAGGGAAAGCAAGGGTCAGAGAACAGAAGCTGCTGCATAATTTTTCAATTACGTAGACAGATGGCAGAGTAACTCTGCGACTCGTTTGGTGACTTCTCATACCAAAAAGCCAGAGCCCAGTTATAATTGAATGACAAAGCAGTCATACCTGTTCCATGAGCCTTGCTTCCCAAGCTGGGTCATGTACACAGGGATGTGACTGGCTGGACCGCCAGACTGACTTTCACTGGGGGGGCTGAAGGCAACAGGATGCCTGTTCACTAGGTGTGCTGGTAAATAACGTGAATGGCATAAAATGCCATTTTGAATAGTTTAATAAGACCACGAAAGGCCTTTCTTTTATTTGTAGAACTCATAATTTAACTTGCTTGTTTATACAAGTAATGTAATAATTCTTGGAAATGCATTTACGTACAATTCGTGGCTGCAGTAATTTCTAGAAGCACTCCTAGAACTGCTGTCTGTTTGAAGATGTGTGACAAGCTGGTTTGCTTTCTTGCACTTCAAACAGACTAAACCACAGGGGTGGAGGGAGAAGTGGCTTGTAGTCGAGATGCCAAACCATTGCTCAATTTGTCTCAACTGCCCTGCCACGTATCTCTGTGGCAGAAGGCGGTGGGTTTTGATTTCTCTTCTCTACGAGGTACAACTGAATTGATTTCCAAAGGAAATGGCTGGGTTTTATACTTCACTGTCATCTCTACATGTAAATGTAGGTTCTGTTGCCAGACCCGTGTGATTTCATTTGCTCTGTGATCTCTCATTTCATAGATCATGTAATTTAACATATTGTCATATGTTGTATGTAATCCAAGTGCTGAAAAATGAAATGAGGTGTTGTCGTAAGCTTTCAGCAGAGAGGGGGAAGAGGAGGTTACAGGTAAAATCCCATCAGACAGAGGACTCAATGCGTTCTGGTGGGTTAAGGAACGCTTTACCTGCCTTGTTCATTGACCTTTTAGGCAGTTTTGGTATTGATGGATATATTCATTTTTGGTGATTTTTCTAGTAGTTTTTAGTTATAATGCACTGGAACTCACAGATTTCTAAAAATAACTTATGCAGGATAACTCATACACGTGAACATCTGTTCCTGAAAAGAGGGGGAATGCAGCTTAGTGAGCAACCTGTGCAGTTTTGGAAGATCACAGAATAACCAGGTTGGAAGAGACCCACTGGATCGTCGAGTCCAACCATTCCCACCAATCCCTAAATCATGCTCCTAAGCACCTCATCCACCCTCACCTTAAACACCTCCAGGGACGGTGACTCAACCACCTCCCTTGGCAGACCGTTCCAATGCCTAACCACCCTCTCCGTGAAGAACTTTTTCCTAATCTTAAGCCTACATAGGGTAGGATGTAGACTTTAAATACTACTTATTTTTTATACTTTTTATGGATTTCTTCAGCTCTATTTCACTAGCTTTTCCTTTTAGTAGAGATGGAAAGAGGCCATCTCTTCTTTACTTAGTAGGAGGAGAAAAAAAGTTCATTTAAAGTTATTTAAAATGAATAAAAATTAATTATTACACTAAGAATTGAAAGTCAAGAGATACGAGTTCTATTTCTAGCTTTGCGGATGGCTCCTAATTGCTCTTGGCAAGTGATGTCGTAGTGTGACGCACATTTAAATGGGCTCTGCCTCCTAAAACAAGCAGGTCTTGGTCCTGTGCTGTGCTACACGAGCAGTAATGCCAGTGTGTGAGGCAGGGCCATGGCCCAGGTAAGGGAACAGATCCAGCTGGAAAAATAAACCAAACAAAACCCAAAAAGCAAACCCATGGTGCTGGTGAAGGGGGAGGGGAGGTATTTCTTCAGCACCTGATCCATGCCTGTGTGCTACAGCTCAAACGCGCCAGCAGGAGATGTGTCAAAGCGTTAACCTTACTGCATCTCTTGTGCCTTGTCTGGAAATGGGGGAAGAACATATTTGAAAATATTTTCTTCAAAATGCTCATCTTTTGGTTAATGTGGCTTTCTTGAACTGGAGAAGACTCTGGTCAAGTCAGACAATCCAAATAATTGTCCAGCAAACCAAAAGCAGTCTACAAAATGTTGACCTTGAGCAGATGTAAGGACTGTGCTTCTCCATCCCATCGCTTGGTGGGATAAAAATGATGTCACTGTAGAATTGCCTTGTAGTAGACGGAAGCGTCCTGCTTTTAATATGAGCATAATAAAAATACACCGGAGATAAAGGCATTATCACACAACATTTAATTTCTCCTAGGTGGCAAGGCTGCTGTCTTCCAGATTGTAATGAGGTATAACTAATTCTGCTGGACTTTGCCAGTCTGCTGACTGCTGCACCTTCTGTCCAAAGAAGTCAAGCTCAGAATACAGAAGGGTTTCAATTGTTTACAGAAGTAATGCTTTTTCCATGAAAATGTAAGAGTTCCTGTTGACTTTCCTTTCATTTTTTTATTTAGGGCAGTACTTTCCTTGCATGTATTTTCCTTTGGGCTGTTCTGCCCCCTGGCCTCCTTTTTCTAAACAAATTAGTTTGGGATTGTTTGTTGTTGTTTTTTTTTTTAAAAAAAAAGAAGATGACTGAAAATCTCAGTGACCAAAAAAAGCAAATCTGAATTATTCAGATTCAAAAACTGTTCTTCTGGCCAGAGAGATATTCCCTATGTGAAAGGCATGAGCTATTTTTTGCAAATTGGACCTGGGTTAGGGAATTTTATTGTAAGCCTCGTTCTTTGTAATATGCTTATCTTATTTCATCCCAGTTGACTATTAGAGTTTTATATCAATCATGACTACGTTCATGCAATATGGGTTCTACTAGTGATTTTCAGTAACGTGGATTTTGTACCAGTTTTAAGGAGGTGCAGTTGAATAATCTGTGCCGGGAAACTTCGACAACCGATAGTTATACATGTAGGCATCTCGAAAACTCAATCTGGATTCTGCTCTTTTGTTGCTGTAGGTATAGAAGAAAAAAAATAGAGAAGGTAAAATAACTGGAAAAAGAGGAAAGGGATCAGATTCACTCTATTTTCTTGAGTGAATAGTTGTATTGAGGGAGCAGATCTCTGTAAGCAAGGTACCAAGGGGTGAGCCTAACATTGTCCTTTCTAGGAAGAAACTCCTAAGGCAGCTAAAATCATAGAATCATAAATAAGACCCCTTCTTCACTTGGTAAATAAAGCCTAAGAATGATCAGTTTGTTCCAAACATAGTTACAGAGGTGAGTGAAAGGGAAGATCAAAGCAGACCAGCAGCAGCAACTTAAGCTGTAGTACCTGTGCGAGATGTTGATGTGGATCTTCCCAGAGCCCTGGGGAGAAGAGACAAGAAGCCGGGAGGAAATGAAAAGTGACAGGGGAGTGCCCTGTGAGGAGGCAGGACGGGCAAGAACGGAAAAGGCACCAGCGTGAAGCGGCAGTGAAAAGTCCTCCGGGGTTGTAAATGAGCTCTGTGGTGCAATCAGGTGCGAGATGGAGAGCTGAGATCAGTGAGAGCTGAGCATCAGGTCAGGGACTGTAAAACCTGTGATGCTGCCAGAGGTGGAAACAGCGAATTCAAGCAACTGCCCTTCTTCAAGGAGGTGCTGGAGCGTGGATGAGTGCAGAAGGAAGGGTGGTTTGCTGAGGAAGATCAGCCTTGATAAGGAAGAACAGAGGTTAAATCCTTGCAAGAGACTTGGATGCTTGGAAACATGGTCTATTTGGATTGTGAGATGAATGTCCCTAATTGTTAGATCCTGATGTAACTGTACGGAGTTGAAAATGTTACCAGCTAACTGTTGGATGCATTTCTTTACATACATTCGTGTCTACATCTAAACCTGCTTTTTCTTTCAAATTATGGTCTTTTATGGGTTTTTTTTCCTATGGTTCTGAGAGTTTTTCTATTAATCTCAGGGAGGTTTGGTTTATTTATGATTACTCAGATCATCGTGTGTCAGGCTTGTCTGCATTGTCTCGCATCCTCCCCTCCATGTATACCCTGCCAGCAATTAAGCTTCCAATTGGGAAATAAGGAGAATGTGGCTGAGACTACATCACTAAAGGAATGAACATGTATCAAATAAACTACAGCAAAATGACAAAAGATGTCTCTCCAAAGCCAGCGGTGATAATGTTCCAAGTGATGTGACAGCCTCCAATGAAAGGAAGCCCGTAGCTCTACCATAAATGGACAAATTGCTGTCTTTCTCTGGAAAGGGAATATTGTTCCTAACAATGGGGGTAAGGATCATTCTTACACATGACAAATGCCCTGCATCACCTTTACCATATGCTGCAGGAAACAAAGTGTCTTTAAAAATGCATTTATTAAGGTGCAGAAGGAGAGCGGGACACAAACTCCGACCAGCATCAGCATTATTGTGCTGTCAGACTGTTAAGGCTATTTAGCACTTGAAGACACTACTGCTTGTTGGCGTTTTATTTGTAATGAAAGAATAAGATGCACAGCAATTCTCCGTTTATAACCAAAATCCTCACTGCAGACTGGAGGGCTGCCTCAGTTTCCCCAACTTTGACATACAGACAGTTGGCTCCTTCAGCCGGCTGTTGTCGTGGCCAGCAGCTTGTTCTTTGTCCTTCAAAGTGTGAAATAAATCAGATGTAACTGCACCACAAGAGCGCTTTTCTGCAGTACAGGTTACACTGAAATACAGCCTCGAACCACAGGAGGGGAAAGCACAGTACGAAGGGGTCTTCAGCAGCACAGCAGCCTTCACAGCTTCTAAGGGATGGCATGTGTTTGTCTCTGATTCCCCAAAGAAGTTAGTTTGCATGCAGCAAAGCACTGATACGATTTCATTTTCTCTCCCAGCAGTTTCTCCTCTTTGCAGACTAGCTGGGAAGACGTCAGCCTACAGGATTCGTTACTGTTTTCACAGAAAGCAGCAATGAAATCATCTTACTTGATGTTCTTCTATATCTCCAATGTTTGTGCTAATGTAGTCCCAACAATATAGCTGAAACTGCTCTGTCTGTCCTTTTATTTTAGACCTTCTATGTAGTAGTTTCTTACCACTTGCCTGGGCGTTATTCTAAAGGTAACTGCAATCACAGTGTGTGTAACAGCACGTACAGGTTACATCAGCTCTGTTTTGGCAGACAGTAATCCAGAACAGAAAAAAATTGGTTTGAAAAGCAGAAAAAAATTAGTTTGAAAAGCTTAATCTTAAAAATTAAGCCGTGTGAGATTCTGTTGAAAACAAAATGGCAATGACAATAACCTCCTACTCTGGGAGGGAATCGGTTTCCCTCCTGTAACTGTCAGAGGCTGTAACTGCTGCGCCCTGCAGCTAACATTTACGTGGAGTTGATCTGCTTTTGTTAGTGTGCTTATGTAATATATAGGAAGGATTTTATGAACTCATGAAGGTGCCCAGACCTTTTGCAGGTGAATCTCTGCGCTAGGGAAACGCTCCTGCCAGGTGCTTGAACCAGAAAGCCTTGTGCTCTGCCTCCAGTCTATTGCCTCCATCCCGTTCCCAGCAACTTCTAGGCCAGATGCGGCAGTGCTAAATTAGACAGACCGAGCTGGTATGTCTTGGCTCTGGAGTGCAGTCAGCTGTGCGACAGGACCAAGGCAACGTTTGACTATGATCTGATGTTCAAGACCGTTTTCCCAAGCAAGCGAGCGCGCTGACTGGCTGGTGGAGTCGGTGGGTCTCTCGTTGCCTTTGTGCTGCTGCCCAGGCAGGGGTAGCTCGCAGCGATGGGGACTCTGGGTTGGCTCATGGGCTTGTGTATGGACAAGACGGTGCTTTTATGATGTGTTCTTGTTGGAGAAGAACTTGGAATCGTTGCCTTAGCATGTGTTAAAATATAAACTATAAACTGTGCGTTTCATATGTGTGCGTGCATGCCTGAGGCAGTGTCAAGAGGGCTCCTCAGTGGCTAAACAGAACCAAAATTGTCCATCTGGCGCCTTTCACAATCCTGGAGGTGGCAGGCACACAAAATGTAAACTAAACAGATGAGTTGCACAAGTCCAAGGGGAGGAAGGAAGCAGAAGGCATTTAAGATTAATGCCCTTTTAGCTGCAAATTGCAATCCGCATCCACTCAAGGCAAAACTTGTCACGCTTTGCCTTGTCTAAGGCTCTGGGTTAGGATAAGGATAATGATGATTAACGCAAATGACACTACAGAGGTAAATAAAAGTAGGATCAGAATTAAGTGATCATGAGCTTTTTCTGCTTTGACTTTCAAGGAGACTTGCCTCAGAAGGTGCTAAACTTCACGTAAGAGAGGCGAATGATGCCGTGTAAAAGCAAACAAGCCGCTTTGGTGTCATTTGCACAACATCTGTCCGTATTTGTGCCAACTCTATTTTTCCTGGGACAACGGAGCCTCATACTCTGACTGCTTTTCTCATGCAACTTTGCTTGATCCCAGGTCTCTGAGCTCCACAGAATGGTATTTGCTGTCCCTGGAGGTCAAAATCTGCCCCTATTCAAAATCCTCATAGTGGCATCACGACTGATTTGCTTTAAAACAGGCTGAGGTCACTGAGCTATTAGGAGGCTTCAAGTAGAAAAAATGAGGAAAAGTAAATCAATGATTATGAAAGGATGATCTCCATCTCCCAAAACAGCTTCAGCAGTGCAGTAAAAATAACACAAAGAAGCTGAGCTGTTCCCGGAGGGGAGAGCGGATCAGACTTGCAGCTCGTGGGGTCTAGCAGAGTAGAAGGACGAACGTGCGCCTCCAGCCAGCTAATTAGACAGCTTCATGCCAGAAGATTTCTTCCCAGCTCCAGCTGGTCTTGAAGCATGCAGGCTTGATAGTCTTTTTTATTTATTACTGTGGAAGTAATAGAAACTGTTCTGACCAATGTGAATTTCCATAATATTTTGCACTTATTCAGCATCTTTGCACTGAAAAATCTCTGAAGAGCTTAATGGAAGGAAGTGAAAATTATCTCCCCTTTTTCCATAGGGAAAGCTGAAGCAAGCTTTTAAGGACTCCTGGTATGGACTTTTGAGAGGCAACATACTCAGATTTTGAATTTAGGTTAGGTTGGGGTTTTTTTCTTATTCTTTTTTTTAACTCTGTACTGGAAAGCCATTCCAGAGGCAGCGATGCAAGGCCTGGGGGTAGGAGGCTGCTTGCCTGCGTGATCCTCCACTCACTGGGAAGCTCTGCATAAGTTTTTGGCTTGTGTCTGTTTTGACCTTGACCCCAGAAGAGCGAGCTTTCTGGTTTACTTGATGACAAATTACATGATAAAGGTGGTGAAGAGATTGTATGGCAGGGAAACTGGCACAGACAACTTCCATGCAGAAGTCTTCTAACAGAAAGAGCTCGTGTAGGGAGGCAGTAAAGACATTCTGGTTGCACTGGAGGTCTTGGACTTGCGCTGAAGGAATGCTTGGGGATGATGAAGAAAGCAAGACAGGAGCCCAGCTCACAGGTATATATGCTGGTATATATACTCCCTCTGTATTCCCTGTCCCGGTTGAGTTACCTTCCTAATGTTTTGGCGTGGCCGTGCTTCCGTGCTGGCTCCACACCGATCGCTCGCAGCCATCGCTCTGCAGCTCGCTCGCCTGCCTAAGGAATGCGCCCAACGACGCCCAGCAGCACTTTAGCCCTTTGAACACGCTGCCTCTGTCTCGTAACAAGCATCCGCTTCATGCGGCCCCGACCAGGTGAGCCGGAAGGTTGGAATGATCCGAGGGAGCGTGTGTGGAGGAGGGCGTTGTGGTGATGGCAAACCATAAGGATCTCCTGTCAGTGGGGAGGTACCGAGGGGGGAGTGAGTGCATAAAATAGGGAAGGAGGGTGAACAGCCTACAGAGGACGTGCGAGGTTTGATATACGGGGTTTGAAATGTGGCAGCCTGAACGGACAGGCTGGTTTCCAGACACTGTGATTTACTGTGTGGGATGGTTTGTCACAAAGGGAAAACCCTGTCTGCCTCCCCTGAACAACAGCAAACTCCTGCTGTACTTCCCAGTTCTTGGAAGAACTTCCAGCTCTCTTCTGCTGGCAGACTTTGAAAATAACGATTACTAATCCTAGCCCAGAAAAATAGAGAAATAAAGTAGTTTTATGATCAGAGGAGCCTGGTAGATAAGGAGGGAAGTGGTATGCAGTAACTCTTTCTCAGATTTGGGAAGAGGATTGTAAAAAACCTTGGGTCCCAAGTTCAGTCCAGCTGAACTCACAGTGTTTCAGTCCTGGACATGGACAGGGACACATCCTACCCCTCAGGTAGCGCTGGAGAGTCAGATTCTACCATAACACATGGTGTACCTGACAGGTAGGAAATGCTTTGCTGCTACTTGGGAGCAATTAGTGAGCATCACTTGGGGTTGGTCTGGCAGTATTTGTACTGAGACTGTTCTGAAGAGCGTGTGAACCAAGTAAAATCTTACCTCTAGTTCATGGGTTAGATGTAAACAGCGTAGAGAGCGTTGCTTTTTTATGTAATCTATTACATTAAAACCTAAGCTACTTTAGGCTGCCCTACACAAAGAAATATCAGTGATCTAGCTCGTGCTTTGAGGTTTATTTCAAGACATGTTGAAAATGCTGCAATAACAGCAAACACGGAAAGAAGAGATGGGGAAAAATGTTTTCTCTGAAGGCTGGAGAAGCCTGAGCAATAAATTTTTCAGTGCAAGGTGCTGAGCACCCGCCCATGTTGATGCAGTGGGGAAGAGCTGTGCTCCAGTGCTCCCGCTCTGACAGAGGCAGTGGGCAGAGTTCAAGACATGCTGTGGGAGCTCTGAGAGGCTGATGAGTATTGTCTGCTCTGGGGATGTGTTAGAGGACGATCCAGGGGGAAAAAAAAAGCACAAATAAAATTAAGATTAGAAGATAAAAATCATTTCTGCTGAGGTGTAAAGGATGCGCTACAGTATTTTGATGCTTATGCATCAGTGATATTGTCTCAAATTTTGAGTTCTAAGTCAGTATTATACCCCATTTTGGGGCTCAACACTACAGAAGATGAATATTGCCTGAGAATTTGTATCAAATTTGGAAAGATTTAGTTCTGGGAAAGCGCAGGTAGCATCATCATGTTTATACAGCCTGGTGTCTGCTGCTTATGCTGTTGGATACGTCTTGCAAGGCTGGAAAGGGCACTGACCTTGCAGTGAGATTGCTTGCGAGCCAGAGCTGCCGTAGGGCTGTGGTCCATCTGAGGGCACGGCCGGCTCTGAAAGCTGCTGAGTAGAAGCTCCAAGGTCCGGCCCATCACAGTGCCGTGAGGTAAATGTGCTGATCAGTACAGTTCAGCCGTCAGCGCCGGCGCTTCCCTGCTCCGGAGCGAGGCGCTGACCCAGCTCCATCCTCCGGCACGACCAGCTCGCTCCTTTGATGTTATTGCTGCACATCTGCCGCAAAGGGAGACTGTGAGAGCTCCACCTGGATGTTTGATTTTATTTATTCGTGGCCCGTGGAACAATGAAGTCAGAGGTAGGTGAATGATGCAGTGCAGGAAGTTGCTGCAGCGGTAGCTTCGCCACAGAGATGATGATTTAATGTACCGGGCGGTGGAGGGAAATATTAATAAATTCTGTTTGTGCATGTATTGGGCAGGGGGTGAGGCAAACCCGGGCTTTCTGGGTGCAGCGGATGACATTTTCTAATTATATCGCTTTCTGTTAAGCCTGAAGTAGTCACGTACAAAGGTTTTGCTTTCCTTAAAATGACAGAAAGCCAGTCTTCTCACAGCAAAGCTCTCCATTTGACTTGCTAGAATTAACAGAATGTCGTGTTTCATTCTCATAAATGCATATCAAGTTCTCAGCGAGAAAATAAGCGCGTTAATCATCGCAGCTGCTGCACTGTGTTATGTAGATCGCCAGCATTGATTCCGGGCTGGAGGTTCAGGTTTCCTATTTGCATTTAGCCAGGTCTGTGCCCACCCTGGGCCCCTGCTGGTGAATTCCTGTAGGTTTTGTCGCTGGATGAATTTATTCTTCTTTGTGTATCTCCTTTTAAATAAATCATCAGGACAATAAACAATCCTACAGCAGAGGGAGCAGAGCATTTCAGGCAGCGGAGTCCTTCTGTTAAATCACATGCGATCTCTGCAGTCGTTAAAGGAGGGGTTTTGTGCAAACCATGAGTATGCTTCAGATTGTTAAAAACCCGGGCTGGTTGGTTCCTTGTACGCAGGGGCAAGTGGATTCCGAGGACAGACGTATAAATATGTTCCTAGCGGAGTTCCCTGAGCTCCCGGGCCAGCCTGCATGCCGGGGGTCCGTGATTACATAAGGGGCGGCCGGAGCCTGGGGATGGAGCAGTTGGGAGCTTGGGGGTGGGTTGTGTTTTTGTAGCTCTCAGTGTGTGTGATACATTTCTGGTGTTTAATATGTTTTGAAAACAAGTTTTTTAATTCCTGTCAGTGTCATTGTGTTCCAAAGATACTAGATTAATGACAGCAGATTAATATCTTTTTATTTTAATGGGGTATTAATCATTGCTATTTTTTCCAAGTCCCAGGGACTTTAGACTGCTTTGGATTTGGTCTGGCTGTGTTCTGTCAAAGCTGATGGATGGTTAGAACAAGCAAAGCACAAATCAGAGCTGCCACCAGCACTCAGTGCAGGGAGTTGCAAAATTCTAGTGTAAAACCCTCATATGTGCTCTTTGTCGAGAACTCGATGCTTTCAGTCCTTACCCAGCGATTTCTTTTGGAGATGGTGATCTTATAGATCCTTTATTGTTTACAGACAGTTGGAAGTAAGGGAATGAACAAAAAACTTAAGTCATAAGCCTAGGTAAAATCCCTAGCGATCTCGCTGCTTTATGGGAATCTACAGGAACACAATAAAAACACCTGACTCGCATGCTCTTGGAATAACCGTCAGCAGTGTTTTCCTGCTGTAGGGATAATGTGAAACCAGGAACCCAAGTTTTGTACGCTAAGTCTACTGGTAACAGATTTGAAGGGGTGGGCTGAGGCCAACATCTCCATGTGGGATTTCTTCAGGCGGGCTGAGAGGTGTCAGTAGCGTTCTGTCAGCGTGTGGAAGGGTCTGTAGTGGGGAGAGATGCTGCCACTTGGAGAAGGTCGCAGGCAAAGAAAGACAGTTTGAGAATCTTCTAAGCCCTAACTCTCCTGTTCCCCGGGTGCTTTGCCACACCTGGTGTAGAGCCCAGTCCAGTGTAAGAGGGGTGGGGAACACTGCTCCCTTCACCTGTCAGGCCAGCACTGCGGAAGGGGTCTGCCAGCCAGGGAGCTGGGCTCCTAAGTAGTGACCTGGGCTCCCAAGTAGTGACCTGGGCTCCCAAGCAGTGTGCCGGGCTCGTAAGCAGTGTTCCGGGCTCCTAAGTGGTGAACTGGGCTCCTAAGTGGTGAGTAGGGGACATTCTTAATTACTTTTTTCTGAAATAAACAGTTTTTCCTAAATTAAATGAGAATAAAGGATACTAGTTTTCAGCCTAAGAAAAACAATATAGATCTTGAATTTATAAATGCATCTCTTCTTTAGAATTTAAGTATTTATGCTTGTAGTTCTATACACAATGACATATTTGAAGATCCAGAGCCTTTCACATGCGTGTTTCTCAGGTTGCTGTAACCTGGATGGTAAGGATTGTGTGTGTTAGAGGTAAAAGTTACTTATTGAGTACACAAATTGAGGGGGAGCCTGAGGTACTGAAGTGCTTCTTACCCAAACTGTTATTTTTCTGGAGGGTAGAGAGGCGCGTCTCATTGCTAGTCAAGTCAGGCTCGCTCAGGCACAGGGGCTCCAGTACGAAGTGAACGGCCCCCGTGCTGAACAGCAGCAAAGCCACAACCCCAGCACTGACACACACTCGGTCGCCCGTTTGGAGCAGGGCTGGTGAAGGGCAAGCAGGGCAGCAGCAGCCGAGGGAACTTGGAGCAGTTTTTCATTACTCTGTCAACAAATTGAGGGGTTTTGAATGGAAATGGTAGTAGTTTTTCTGTAACATACGAGTTTGCGGCAGTGCTGAGCGGTGGATCGGGCTGTTCAGCATCACTCTGTTCTCCGCGGCTTGTGCTGTTTGGAACAAAGGAGGCTCCTGCTGGGGGCAACGCTGGCAATGCCGCCAGGGCAGTGGAGTAAGGGAAGGGCAAATTCTGTTTTTCTAGCGGTTCTGGTGGTTCACCGAGTCCGCTATCTTTTTGAGTCTCTTACCTGTCAGTGGCAGCGCTCCCACAATAAAACATGCATCATAAGCGAGGGCAACTGGGAGTTTCAGCATGCATGGGGCTGGAAGTTTAAATAGGTTAATTATGCAGTTTTAATATTGATCTCCCAGTACTTTGACATTACTTCTTCCTCAACGCCTTATGTTCAGAATACTTAAAGGATTCTGAAGGAAATTCACCTTTTTCCAGGAGAGAATTTTTATTAAGTAAAAAAACAGTTGCAGGCAAGTTGGATCTTGTGTTGAGACTTCTTCAGAAGCAGAAACTTTGGATTTGTCAGGTGTAGAAGGTTATCAGGTTGCTGTGCTGTGCCTACTGGAAAATTAAATCACCTCCTAAAGCATGAGAAGGAAGATGAAAGGGGAATAAAGCCCAGCTTTATAAAAAGCACTTGCTTTTCAGCAAGACAGAACTATGCGCCTGGCCTCGTACAAGAAACAACATCGCCAGCCGCTGCATCAAACAGCCACATTTGCCAAAGTGAAGAATCCTGATGAAATTCAGTTTAATCCAGGCTCCTCGTTCTTTTAGATCTCTGGCAAAAAAATCACAGCTTTTATGCATGTGAAGGCTGCCGAGCCTGGAGTGTGACCGTGGACCAAGGTGATGCTGCCTGGGGGTCTGTGGTGGGGAACGCCTGTGCGGGTGCTGACGGCCGCCCCTCAACATTCCCAGGGACATGACTAGGATGTGGTTTGGAGAAAGGGAGGAGAGCTGAGCCTCCTGCCTTTCCTTATTGGTTTTTCTCTGTGATAGCTGGTAGATGTTCATCTTGAGTTGCAATGAAAACTCCTTCGTATTTAATATCAGGCATGAGGGGCCTGTGCCGTAGCCTTAAGGAAATTGAATTTCACGGACTCTGGATCAGATCCCTAATGAAGGCAGGTTTGCAGGGTTTGTTTTTTTTGTTTTGTTCCACGAAAATATAAATGAATGAAATCAGAAACATGTAACCTCTCATCTTCAGATCGTTGTTGTAAACATTTACTGATTTATATGCACGGCACAGGCATCCAGAGTACAGATGCAAATGTCTTCATTTTTCCAGATGGAAAGATTGAAGGAGAAGAAGGGAGAGGACGCTTTGTTCAGCTGCAGAGGAAGGTTGATGTTAGAGGCAGAGAGAGATTCTAGAATTCCTGGTTTCCAGGATTTCTTGGTTCCCTTGGAGCTTTAGGCAGTATCTATTTCATGTGCTTGAACAATGAGATAGAGAGATACATGTTTAAAGTGTGATTTTGTGTGTGTACATACAAGCTGTATATGTGACATCCACAGAATGCGGTGGGTAACAAACACTGGTAGCTCTTTCAAGTGAAACCAAATCTCTGAGTGAGTTACACTCCAGCTCTTGCAGGCAAGGCTGGATTGCTGGTGTTGTTTAAATGAGCGCAATCACATGTTATACCTTATGCTATAACTTACTGCATCCCAGATTTTACTTCTAGGTGTTATTAAAATGCAGGGGAAACGTAGGTGGGCTGTCCTGAGCTTTCAGTAATGAGCACAATCAAAATTGTGGAAACAACTAATATTTTGCGGGAAAAAAAAAACAACAAACAAACAGAAAAAGGAAACTCGTGAAAATGCCTTTCCGGCTTTTCCTAGTTTTTCCCAGTGTTCCTGCAATGCTGATGCCCACATTGCAGGTACAAAAAGCATCGGTTGAACAGCAGCTGAGCAGCACAATTCTGTTGTGGGACAGAGGGGAGAAACCCAGCTTGCTGGGAGCTGAGGGGTTGATTACGATAACCTGCGCAGGCTTGAGGCAGACACTGTGTACTCCAACGGTGTTTTCCTAAGGCTTAAGCCAATTTCAGAATGAATTGAGACAGTCTTCAAGACAGCAATCAGCAGAGGAGAATGTAGGGACCAAGGGATGTTGGAATGGGTCCAGAGGAGGCTACAAAGATGATCCAAGGGCTGGAGCATCTCCCATACGAGGCCAGGTGGAGAGAGTTGAGGTTGTTCAGCCTGGAGAAGAGGAGGCTCTGAGGAGACCTAATAGTGACTTCCCAGTACCTGAAGGGGCTACAAGAAAGTGGGGGAGGGACTGGTTACAAAGGCTTGTGGTGATAGGACGAGGGGCAATGGGGATAAACTGCAGAGGGGCAGATTTAGACTAGACAGGAGGAGGAATTTTTTCACCATGAGAGGGGTTCAGGCCAGGCTGGATGGGGCTTGGGCACCTGATCCAGCGGGAGGAGTCCCTGCCTGTGGCAGGGGGGTTGGGACTGGATGATCTTTAAGATCCCTTCCAACGCAAACCATTCTATGATTCTATGATGTACCTTGCGAAATGGCCTGATGTGCTGCAGTGTGTTTATTATGTTACTCGGAGTGTGAAACAACCTCAGGTGTTGGTTCAGCTGTGTGCCCCTTCCATGGGGCTTCATCCAGAGAATATTCTTGGATTCAGTTCCAAAACAGAGGAAAAAAATATCTTGCCTTTTTAGACAGTGCTCTCTTTTTCCTTGTTTGATAGCTGCTGCCAAAGCAGGCTGGCCTCAGATGTGTTTCTTTCCAGTGGAGAGCCATAGGAAAATATTTCTTGGTAATAAGACCTTAGAAGTTGGATACCATCTGTGGGACATGTCAGTATAACTAGGATGGTTTGTATCTCTTGATTAACGTGATGAACTGAGTAATGGAAAACTAAAACTTCATTGTGTTATCAGCAAGGGAACTGTTGAGATGGGAAATGGGGAGGGGAGAGCCACACCCTTGTTTAAGTATCTGAGCATAAGGCATTAGTCTCCCATCGGGTAGTTTATCTGTGCCATCGAGCTCTGAAATTGGTGGCCCACAGGAATTTCACGAGCTTTGCCTGGGGATCAGACTGGCGGTAACATTAAACTGCTAACGGGGAAGGCTGAGTGGAAAGGAAATCAGCCAAAGGAAATATGGCATGGCCAAATTTCACTCGGCTGTCCTTTCCCCCTTCCTGTCTGTGCATTACGCTGAGGCCGGTTGTCATGGGACTCCTCTCTGGTGCCACTGGTTTTCTCGCTTCATCCCACCCTGTGCTTGCCCTGAACTTTACAGCTCCCCAGTGCTGCTCGCTTGGCTGCTCTGTTCTGTCCTCACACGGCAGCAGCTTCAGAAACGCTCGTTCTCTGCGCTCAGCGAACCACGCAGCTGCAGTCCCGCGTGCGAGCTCCCCCGGTCCAAACAGCACAAGCGCTTCTCTTGATCCCGGCACTCGGTAACCTTTGCACCACCTGCCAGCCCGGCAAGCCCAGCAGAGAAGAAAAAGCCTGCTGGGGGATGGTTTACCTTCCCCGGGAGGACAAGGGGGGCTTTGTGGTGTAGGGAAAGGAGCCCCAGAGCAGGTGTGCGCTGCAGGCTCCGCTCTGGAGGCAGCTTTGCCAGCAGGATCAGCTGCTGCAGCGTGGAGCTCACCAGGGTGACCTCTCGTGCTGCGTTCAGCCGCCAGCCCCACCACCTTTGTTAGCACAGAACTCGCATTCCAGACGTTTCTGAAGTAGAAAGCAGGGCAGGAAAGGAACAGAAATGCAGAGGACTCTCTCTTCACAAGTGCTTGCTTGTGCGTGCAGCGTTCTGAGCAGGCTGGAGTGATGGGTTCTCCCCGCTTCCCCAGCAGGCGGATGCGCTAGAGCCAGGCAGCTACGCTGAGGTCCTCGCTGTAGAGCTGTGGGCCCAGACCAGATGCCCACACTCTACTGCCTCAAGCCTTTTCAGGAATTAGAGCTCTTATTTTGTTCCTGTCCTCGTTTCTGCAGGGGGCTGAACAAAAGCCCAATTCCAGCGTTCTGGTTCAGCCTTCATACCCACTTTTTTTCAAAGATAAGGAAACCTGCAGAGGAGATTTATCTTTTACTTCTGCTTAGGTCCAAAGCTCAGGCATCAACAGAAATGAAGGAAGGAGCTGTCAGCTGTAAGAGAACACAAAGCATTAGTATGCAAAGGGAGCAAACCCCAAGCAATTCACATTGCCAGAGAGGTTTCTGCATCCCAGCACAAGATGTTTGCTATAGCAGTGTCAGATGTAGGAAGACTGGAATAAAGCAAGATGCCTGGTGTGCATGAGTACATAGCAATGCCAGGAGTGTTCTCAAGCTCACCTCTGATCCACAGCGTAACGGGTGCTTGAGGTCACGAGCAGTATCAGAGTCGGAAACACTTGTGTGTGCAGTTAGTCTTTAGGTTTCTTTGCAAGCTTTCTCCTCTTGCAAGCTCCAGTTATTTTTCTGACTGTTGTATCTCCCATACAATCTCTGGGTACTGTGACACGATCCTTTGGCACGCTCTTCTGCTCAGAATATCTGATGTGAATAGCTTTGCCCGCTGCAATAAATTCAGCACCCAGCAATGGTTCTCAGCTGCTTCTACCTGGATAAACAGGTTTCTGGAAGCCAAACAGACGTTCTGGAAGAAATCCAGTTTGTGAACCCAACCATCAGATGAGTAGAATTCTTTGGTTACGTAGCCCTTGATTCGAACTGGATTGCAAACAACCAGATTTATCTCTTTATCCAGCCTCCCCAGCGCATTTGTGTCCATGTTCTCAAGACTGTTCTTAACTGTTGTAGAAGCTTGGGCAAAGAGCCTCTCTCATCACTCCCGTGAGTATAAACTGGAGGGTACGGTGGAAGTGTGAAAGCGGAGGTGTGTAGAAAGCTGGCTTTTATTTGTGTGTTTGTTTCTGTTTGAAAACTATTTGTCTGTAAGAGGGAAAGCGGCATTTAAACCCAAGATTAACACAATATTGTTACGTAAGTTTCTGAAAGGTTATCTTTTAGTGAACATCTTAAGATCCTTCAGGTTCACTTTAGTATTAGAGTAGGACTAACTGTGATGAAGGGAGCTGCATTCATGGCATGAAAGCTGAAGAACTGTGTACTTTGATTTATCCTTACGGTGCTGCCTGTTGCTCAGGCTTCACTAGATAAAACTGTATATAATGTTTGCTGCCTAGATTGACTGATCTCTTGCTGAACCATAGAAGACTGGCTCTCTGATCAAAACAGGACTAAATCACACTTTCAGCTGACACACTTCAAGAACACAAAGTAGTCAGTAGGTGTTACTTATGCTGTGGTCACGGGAAAAGCAACGCAAGGGCTGACGAAAAAAAGCAGTATCTGCTGGTAGCTCAGTGTGATCAGCCCAAACTGCATCTTGGACAGAGGCTGTATCCTTGTCTTTGCTTGGCCATAGAATACGTTTTATCTTCAGTTGGTTTTCTTATGGAAAAAAAAGTGGGAGCATTTGAACAATGTAGGAAAAGTGAGCTGCCCACATAGGGTATGTTTTACCCTGCCTTCAAAAATGTTCGCTTCCTCTGCCATTTGTATCTATCTTGGTGCTAAAATACGAGGTCAAGCTTTTTCCCCTTCCCTGTGCTCAGTGTTTGAAAGGGAGCTGATGATCAGTCTTGCCAGGGGGCTTCAGGCAACGTGATGGAAGGGCTGTGGATAAGAACAACGATGCCATCCTGCATGAATGTCCTCCCAGAGTTTCTGGTTCTCATAACAAACGAAACACTCTCTGCTCAGACAAACTGTGTGATGCCACTGCTGCAAGTCTTACCCAGTTTTGGGTAATATGATTGCAGGAGGAGTTTAAAGGTCAGACAAAGTGCTGTAAATATATCATCTTATTATAGGAATTTCCTTATCCTAAGCCTGTCTAGAATGGATGAAACAGCATTTCTAAGCGCTTCACAAAGCCTGTCATTTCAGTGGAGGTTTCTTTAACAGCCTTTAAAGCATTTGAATTGCCGTATAATGATATTCTGTCATCTCTTACCAAGGCTTACGCTCCAAACACTTTTACACACAATAGAAATTAAAATGGAATTGAGTAAATTCTGTCTCTCAAATTCAGGGACTGTCTGGAGATTGTCTGGGTGCTTTATGTTAAATACAGGCTCGTGTCTAATGGAGCTTGGGTGCTTGTGGAAACAAGCTGTAAAATGCAAGACAGGAGGTCAGGTGTGGTAAGTCAAATATTAACTCTTTCCATACATTTTTTTTAAAGTATTCGCATGCAACATTATAGGCACTGTTTTGGTTTCATTCTTTTTTCCATGCTTTAAGATACTGAAAATGTATGCTTTTTTACTGTAAATACATCATTTATTGGGTAAAAGAAATACTTGGCATGAAAAAAAAAATTCTGAAAGCTTCGAAAAACTTGTGAATCTGGTAGGTCTCATGCTTTGGGGGTCACGTGCACGTGTCATTTTCATGGTCCCTGAAGCAGGTCGCGGTTCTCCAGCAGTACAGTAGCTTCCTGGGGAACTGCATGGACTGCTCTCTCTACCCTCACTCCTGAATAAGACTCATTGTGGCCACACCAGCAGATGCAGGGGAACAGTGTCATGGGCAGTTACCCTTTTTGAGGAGCAATGGTGAGGGTGCTCAGAGACATAAGAGGAAAAAATGTGTTCTAATACGTAGCTCACCTATAGGACTGGTTTCCTATGCAGTTGACTACATGGAGATCACAATGAGATGGGCTCAAGCTTATGTCTATCCAATCCTGGGCTGAAAGATGTAAAAAAAAAAGGCATGTAGTGATAGGATGAGGGGCAATGAGTATAAACCGGAGAGGGGCAGATTTAGACTGTGCATAAGGAGGAATTTCTTCACTATGAGAGTGGGGAGGCACCAGCACAGGTTGCCCAGGGAAGCTGTGGCTGCCCCATGCTTGGAGGGGTTCAAGGCCAGGTTGGATGGGGCTTGGAGACCTGATCCAGCGGGAGGTGTCCCTGCCCATGGCAGGGGGGATGGAACTGGATGAGCTTTAAGGTCTCTTCCAACCCAAACTATTCTATGACTCTATGTTTTCTCCACCCCAGATCTGAGTTGTTACTTCATACTGCCTCATGCCCTAGCTCACCGTAGACTCTTAGAATCGAGTCCAATGTGCCAGATTCTCTTTTGAAGTTGTTGCCTATCTCTTTTGGTATTGAGGACAGGCTCAAGCAGCCACAGATGGCAGCGTGAGGGAAAAACAACAAGCTGAGAACAGCGATAAGTAGTTCACCAGTAGTACTGGTATGAGCTTGATCGCTCCTGCTCTGTTAAGCTCATTTCAAAGAAGTAGCTGAATGCATATCCTGTGCTGGAGTGTAAGCATCGCTGGTTCCTGCATACACCCTGAGGTAGCTACAGGACTTATGTAGGCAGGTAAATTTTCCCACTGACCTCTCTAGGTTCGAACAACAGTATATTTGTTTTTCATACAGCCTGTATTGAATTTGAAGTGTGGGAGATGAAAAATGAGGCTGCTGCCTGAACCTTACAGCTCAAAGCACTACAGAAAACAATGAAGTGTATTGGAATGGAGAAATAGTTATCCTTTTAAAGCATATAAGATATAGCAGGGTTTTCTTCTGCAGTCTTTGTTAGCCAGCCAGCCTGCACCCTCGATTCACTGTGTCGTAGAAGCAGATGGTGGGTAGGGTGCAGCCCTTGAGCAGCAGTGTTTGCTGCAAGGAGTGCTGCATGTGGGGAAGGGACTAGGGTGTGTGGAGAAAGTTCCTGCCCGCTCACTGTGTACCGAGAATCTCTGCTTCTTGGGCACACGTATGGGACCATATTGTCAAAAGTGTGCTGTTAGAAAGAGAAGAAACGGGCATGTTTGGGCTGGAGCAGGGGCTAAGGCTGAATCCAGCAACGTGCAAGGGTCAGCTGGTCACCCAGGCAGCCGATCTAATGTCCTAAAGGCATCAGATACGATCTGTCAGGAAAAGCAAACATTAACCATTCTCGCAGGAAGGGAGGGTTAGACTTGCTGTGTGGTGTTTGGTGAATGTTTTGCAAGCAGCCTTAAAATTAACAACAACAGGGAAGTTCTGAGGAATGTTGTGGACATCTCCTCCCACAGTTTTCTGGATCTCGTAAGTGCTAAAATTGGGTTTGTTTTAATTCCTTCAGTTCCGAGAGGAAAGATCGCCTGCCTGTTTTCCTGCATTTGGAAGACTTAATGAGAGGGCACATCTTGCCTGATGGTACTTGTCAAAGCACTGCTTCACTAACGACAGACACACTAATTTGTGACTCTGTTCTGACAGCGCGCAGCAGAGACTGCCTCGTATCGGTGGTATAAAAGAAATGAAGTCTTGTGAGCACGAAGTGAAATGAAAATATTCAAGGGACTTAACAACCAAAACCTATTCAGCACTCCCTGAGCATTGTGTTGCCTTCACTTTGGTTCTGACGGATACTCCATCTGGAGGCAGTATTCTAGAGAATCAGAACTAATGGAAATTAATATTTTAATTGATCTATTCAGTTGTGCAGAAATAACTATATGGTCTGTGATCGCTAAATAAGAATAGAAGAATCTGTGATCAAAGCTGGTCACACAGCAGGCCTGTTCAAAAGATCGGATCACTGCAAAAAGCCTTCATTCTTTAAATAGCCACCCTATTAACTGCAGAATGGTAGAACAGCTCTGGAAGGCATTGCTGTGACATTAAATTATGTCTGTGCAGTATCTAACTCCGTTCTCTGAATTTGACCTTCATCCACCAAATTCTGACAATCCTGACTTGAGAAACCCTTGCCTGACCCTGACTGAGATCAAGCCTGGCCAGCAGAGGTACTTTATGTAATGGACTGGGCCTTTCTGATGTGGAAATGGAGAGCTGCTTTCCTCCCCCAGATAGCTGCTGGGCCTGCATAACGGCGCCGTGAAGCTCGGCAGCCACCGCAGCGCAGCTTTTCCATTAAGGTACTAGAGGTGTGTGAAGTCCTGACGGGCCAGAAACCACAAAGGCTGTTTTTCCACAGAACAGGCGCTTTAATTGTACAAACATGTTTGTCTTTCAAACTGAAACACCTCAGTGACGTTCTTGTGAAGCACAGGGGCTGTCGTGCCAAGCTGAGAGAGAGAGAGAGCAGAGTCAGCAAGAGTTGCACAGACCTCACCAAGAGAGATGGATCTGCTCCTGGTCTGCAGAGACCTCATATGATCTACAGCAGGGCAGCTCATCTGACTTCATTTGCAGAGCTGACTTCTACACTAAACAATTAATTATAAACCAGAGTTTACCTTCCCCCACAAATGACACAGTTTAGAGTTTACCTCCCCCCGCAAATGACATAGTTGCATTGTCAGCACAGAGAAGACACCCGTCTCTTTTAAGTGTTATATAAATTTTACCTCCTGATGTGTGCTTTGCTATAGATGCTTGCCAAGAGCCTCTCTGTAACAATTAAGAAGGTTTTCTTTGAGTAAAAATATCCATGCTGTTTGGCTGCCAGAGCACCGCACGTTTCTAGTCCTTCAAATTAAGAGGAAAGAAGGTTTGGTTAGAATGACCTAAATGTATAAATTAATATGGAATTCTTCTGAAGCAAGGCTTTACAAAAGCAGGTTTGATCCCTTTCTACAAGGTTCCAGAAACTGTCCCCGACCACTGTAACATCCTCAGAAGGCCTGGAATGCATTTTTCAATTAACTGAAGGTCTTCTTCTTTTATGTTTATCAGAGAAAAGAAAAATATTTAACCAGAGTATAAGGAAACGTATTTTCATAGTCATAAAATGATCCAAACAAGTGCTCATTTTTATTTGTCAAAGCAGAGTGGAGTCGGGTGGTTTCTGGTCGACATCACCGCCACTGGGAGATGTGTCCTGCTAGCTCTGGGTTCAATGGTGATGTAATTCTGATTCAATGTTCATCACTTTTTAATTCTATAAATCTAGAACAGAATTGTTAGAGTATTTCTTTCTGGCAGTCTCAGCACACAGACTCCTTATTAACTTGTGCAAAACGTCCACAATTAAAATTCCCTCATGAGAATGAATAATTTTGTCATGGCCTGGTTGTGTCTCTGCGCTCCTGAACCTCTCCAGCCGTTCTGAGGATGAATACAAATTATTTCAGGCTTTTATTTTTCAGCACATTAAAGGGCAGAAACAATAGAGGGAGTTTGAATTAGAATCTAATTGGTTCTTTTGTGGTTCTACAATAATTAAAGGTGCCTATACAGACAGGCAGCTGAGGCAGCCCTGCTCCGACGTACTGAAAGCTTAGCCATTGCTTTACTTCAGGGAAAGCTGCTGGTAAAAAATCTGTGGCAGAGACCTTTTTATTGCCAGGACCATGGAATTCTCCTCTGTAGAGTTTGCTCCAGCTGTGGCCAGCATCTACCCCTGAACGTACGGTACGGCTGAAACGCCACCTTACGTGGTTTTCATAGGGCGAGCTGGCGTTTCGTGACAACTGAATGCCAAGTCCCCTGATGTAATTACTATGAGGATACTATGAGGAGTAACAGAGATTTGCAGCGTCTGCAGAAATGCTGCGTTCTGAAAGCTTATGTATTTGTTTGCCTTCTGGCAGTAGATTCTTCCTGTCAGCAAATCTGAGGAATGCCTTCACCACACTCGGTCGCTTGGCGAGGATTAAGTGCAAAGCGTCCAGCTGAACAAGACTAATCCTCAGGCCTGCGCCGAATGAACTGTTTGTAGGCCTCTTGCATAACAACTTCAGGAAAACCACCTGGCTTGGAGGAGTCTGTTCAAAAGTACCTTTGGGAAGCTGCGCGCACAGCCTAGCGGCACAGGCGGCATCTTGAGTTCAGTTAAACAGAGTGATTCACAAGCACCGACTCGGAGCGTGCCGCGCTGGGTTTAGTGTGTGTCTGGCTTTGCTTTGGACACCCAGGCACCAGGGCTCTGCCTGCCAGTTCATAG
The DNA here is from genome assembly GCA_033459285.1 of Clamator glandarius. Taxonomy (NCBI): domain Eukaryota; kingdom Metazoa; phylum Chordata; class Aves; order Cuculiformes; family Cuculidae; genus Clamator; species Clamator glandarius. The sequence continues at coordinate 1,342,126 of JAUNZM010000464.1, read as the reverse complement.
AAGCACTAGATTGGAAAAGACCTCTTGGATCATTGAGTCCAACCATTCCTATCTGCCGCTGTGTTCACATGGATCTGAGTAGTGGGGTCATGACTTCAAGGCAGAAGGGGTTCAAGTTTTTGTTCCTCATTCCACAGATTACTGCAGGCTCTGTTGGGTGGAGATAAGCTTCTGCAGCTGCTTTCCCCATGGAGAAGCTGGAATTCTAGCAGCGCTAGAGCACAGAGCAGCTGTCCTACAGTGCTGAGGCGCGTCACTGCTGTTGAGAAGGACGTGCTGCATCAGTGTGAGAAGGGAACGGCCACTGGCTTTCACAAGTCGATACCGTAGGTTGTGGCAGGTAGCTGAATTCTCCCTCTGGCCCCTTTCTTGAAATACAGAGCTGAGGCAGAGAAGAGAGGAGGTGCAAGAAAGACTTTTGAAGCAGAGATGTAACTTTTAGTCCTATACATCAGGAGTTGGCTCCCATCGAGTGCATTTCACGGAGGAGGGATGGAGGGTCAGGGCAAATAATAGAAGAGATTTCAGTTTCCCTGGAATTGTCTTTTTTCTGAGCGGGCCAACATGTGGCAGTGACCATATACAAAACCATTTTGTCCTTACTGTGCTGGACTGTAAAAAGAGAAGAACATCCAAGACAGATTATCACAAAGAAAATGGTATCATGCTGGGGACTGGGCAATTTTATCGTTCCTTGCAGAGACCAAGTGAGACAAGAACTTGCCCATTTTTCATTCCAGTCTATATATCCACTCTGTGTAAATAAATTTGAGATGAGAGCTTTTAAATGTGCCTCTACAGCTTATTTTGGAGGCAATAGAAGCAGAATACCAATATAAAAGCGCTGCAGAAGAAAGCGGGATGTACTTATTACAGTAGGAAACTTGACCTGGAGATAAACATGACCTGGAATAATGACAGCCTTATAGCCAGTGGAAGAAGAACAATTGATACAGGTGAAGAGCTCTTGAGAGCTGGAAGATAGTTCTATGTATACACTGGGGGTAAAATGGAATCTGTTAGCGTAAGTGCCTTTCTAAAAATAGCCACAGAGTCTCCTGCAGTGGCCTGAGCCGCAAGGGTGCACAACACAAATGGTGGAGCCTGCTGATCCTGGAAATTATTTCTCTCTCTCTATTACCATTCATAGGACAGAACTGTTCACAGTGAGCACAGCAGCATGTTGGGCACCTGCTTAAGTGAGAATTCAGGAGTAAAATTTTTTTGTTTGTAATTCATTAAAGAGGACCTTTCAGCTGTTGTGAGGGCGCTATTTCATGTGCTGCTCTCAAGGCAGTTGTGGCATATTGTACAAACTCTGTTGCATCCCACCCTGCGCTGCCATCTCGCACACCTCACCCGTGAGGTCTGAGAGCAAGTAGAGCTAAAAGAAAAGAAGCAAGGTATGTGCGTCTGCAAAATTATATGTACACACAAGAAATCAAGAGGCTAAAATACCGGTTTTAAAAGGAATTTTATCAATAAAGGGTTATTTACTGTTTAAAGATGTAAGCATAATGCCATGGGCATTGCAGTGCTAGGAAGACTCCACGTGGCTCCAGCAGTTTCTAGACCCCAGAGTAAATGTTACAGCATTTGGTGTGGTGATGAAATGACTAAAGCGGAATAGTCAGCTGGATCCTGGGGCATGAATAATGCAGCGAATCGTAAATACACTCTTAATAGTCTGCCATGAATATATTTGTTAAAATGCTATTTCAGTTCTTCTTTTTGTGAAATAAGAAGTCTGAGCTACCTTTTGGAGTTGCAGAAAGGACTGCAAGGCCTCTCTGGTAAGATTTTGTACTGGTGATGGCACCCCACCCACCGGGTAATGAGAAACAGCAGACGTAAGACTTTCACTCCCTGTAACTCTTAGCCTGCAGCAAAGACAAAGACTAAAATTGAACACTTCTGCTGAGCTGCCATGGTTCAATGCAATGCTTGAGACTCTCGTTAGCCTCCGATCCCTGTTCGAGTAAGCAATTAAAGCTAGCATCAAGCTGGTTGGGGGTGGGGGGGTATCTTTTTTCCCCACTGTGAAAAGCAATTAACCGTAAATTGTACTTAAAGAGTTTAATAGCACAGTATGTAGTTTGTCTCCCATTTGCCACATGTTTATACCTGAGAATTAGGCTGCTGTGTTGTTGTTTATTTATGGATTTGGAAAATATCTGAAGAGAATTTGTTGATGAGGGCGATATGACAGTGTGATTACCTGTCAAATCAGCAGGTATTTACTGCTGATGGTGCAGGAGTCAGCAGAGCAGCAGTTTGATTACATAGAAGAACTTTCTTTCATCCCAATTTGTCTTAAATGCTTTGCTTTTTACAGTGCTTGCTTTGTGTCACAGCCTGTACTGGGTCTTCCTTTGACGCTGCGCTCTTCCTTCCATGCTGTTGTTTTTTAACTTATATCTTAAGTGACAGATACAAGGGAAGATCCACTGTGACACCTCACGCTAGTTAGATGAGCTTTGGTTGTTTCTGCACTGCTGGGAGTGTTCTTCTTAGGGAGGTACCCTTCTAGTACTTTACGTTACGCCATTTCAAATGGTGATGTTAAGGGATCGCTAACCTGCCTCACCTGAACCTCTTCATCACCAAAGAGGTGTTCCTCCCAATCCATCATTGCTTCCGTATCGCTGCTCTGTACCGGCCCGTGGCAGGGTAGCATAGAATTCTGTTCTGTGCCGTGTATGGAGAGGGACAGTTAAGAACTGACAAATTCTTTATTCCTGTTACGTTGATATCTTTGGTTGGATCATAGAAAATGAAAATGGCAAAGGTCATGGCTCACTCTGAATTTTGTTTCTTTATGTATGAATCTGGTAGTGTATATGTGTAGAATAACCCAACAGAAAAACACGTCTATATGTCTGAAATGTGAGCACATGCTTACAGCAGCTGAAGGCAGGAGGGAGACTGCTCCAAGGGTGTCTGGGAGCTGTTCAGAAATGTGATCTTTGGGAGTTCTCTCATTTTCCATTCATCCTTTTCCCAAATGTTTCGGTGATCCTGGAAGTGAGAAATTAAACTAGTCAGGTTATTTCGAGTTCACCATCACCAAGAAGAGATGCGGGCTTGGCCTTTGTTGGCCTTGAAGGGACAGGAGAGCTCAAGTTCCCAGTTTAGGGACAGAAAAATGCAAGCACTGTTGTAATGTTTCTATTCTATCTGCTGCTCCAGAGTCTCCCAGGTGGAAAGGTTGTAAATACAATAATGGTTTGTTTCGTTGAAGAGGAAAGTTCAACTATTGCAACTGTTCACTACAAAAAAAAAAAAAAGTCCTCTAGACTTAGACACCGTGGCTGAGATTTTCAAAAGCAAAGCCCTGTGTTGCCAGCATTAGGCACATATTTTCAAGGGTACAAACAGGAGCTGGGCTTTCAGTGCCCTTTGTTTTCCCATAAGAAGCAGACACTGACAATGGGCCTTTGAGTTCTAAAGCCTCGGTCCTGGAACCAGATTTCAGTCTTTTTCCAGAAGCTCTTAACCATGACTTGGTTTCAAAAGTGATAAGCTCAGTTAAAAAAAAATAAATTCCACAAGCGCTGGACATCACTGAATACGTTTACTGGGGGTTTGTCTCATTCACCGATGTTTCTCCCTTCATTTCATGTGCTTTTGCTTCAGTGAGCTGCACACCTGTCTCATTATTCATCTGCAAATCAAGAGCAGCTCTGAAACAAACCGTCTTGGGAAAATACAGATAAGTAATATTACTATTAATAATCTTCTTGGTTTTTCAGGCCCTGAATAGTCCCTGTTTTGTTTATCCATGTGTGTATTTGCACATACAGAATACTCTCTTCATCTTGGAAAAAGGCAAAGGACCTAAAGATGCTTAAACCTTTTGTTTAGGGCAGGCTTTAAGCAAAGGTGCTGTTTCCCACCCCGCAGCAGGGTCGTTTTGGTGTGAGTTTGCTTGTGAAAGAGCAGGTACCCAGCCTTATTATTCTGACAGTGATTAAAGAGTGTTCTCCTGCCAGCCAGGAGTGAGGTCTGGCAAGATCTGTCAGAGAGATTTGAGGAAAAGCATTTCCCAAGTCAATATCGATGGACTTTTACTTGTCTACAACGGTACAACTTCAGCGAAATGCATGGCCTGTCATCTGTTCTTAAAGCCTGTCATGGGGAAAATGATGCTTCACCTGCGAGCGGCAGGGAAACCGGTCAAAGGTAGAGAGAGTGCCAAGCAGCTGGCAGGGGGAACGGCCGGACTGGTTAGGCAGACTGACCTGAATGCTGCTTAGCAGTGTCAGGGACAATAATGCCTGTCTAGTCGGCTGCAGGGTTTCAATCGAAAGCACCAGATTTACAGGGGCAGAAAGAAGCAGAGAGAGACACATCTCTTAAAGCAGAATTTGCTTCTGCTTTCATCAAGCCAAGTTAGTTAAGATTTATCTCTTGGAATATTCTTACAGGAACTGGGTATAAATACTGAGCTAGTTCTGCAGCGGCTTTGTTCCAGCTTTTTTCAGCCCGTCTCACACCTCTAAGGTTATTCTGCTTGCTGTCACCTACATGGGATTATTATTCTGACTGAGGAATTACAACAGTGTCATGCTTGGTTCAACCTGCAAGGCTGCTTGGATTATTTATGCGCCAGCCTTTCCTAACTACAAAACAGAAATGTACATCCGTATTGAGCCTTTAGGCAGAAATTATAAGCTTTATCTGTTTTAGTAGAATTAAGTGGGAAAGCCATATTGCTCAGCACTGGTGAGACCGCTCCTCAAATCCTGTGTTCAGTTCTGGCCCCTCACCACAAGGATGTTGAGGCTCTGGAGCAAGTCCAGAGAAGAGCAACGAAGCTGGTGAGGGGGCTGGAGAACAAGAGGAGCGGCTGAGAGAGCTGGGGGTGTTCAGCCTGGAGAAGAGGAGGCTGAGGGGAGACCTCATTGCTCTCTCCAACTACCTGAGAGGAGGTTGTGGAGAGGAGGGAGCTGGGCTCTTCTCCCAAGGGACAGGGGACAGGATGAGAGGGAATGGCCTCAAGCTGCAACAGAGGAGGTTCAGACTATATACAAGAAAGAAATTTTTCACAGAAAGGGTCACTGGCAGAGGCTGCCCAGGGAGGTGGTGGAGTCACCATCCCTGGAGGTATTTAAAAGACAGGTAGATGGGGTGCTCAGGGACATGGTTTAGTGGCAAATAGGAATGGCTGGACTTGATCCAAGAGGTCTTTTCCAACATGGTGATTTTATCATTCTGCTTGTACCACTTAAGTAGAATCACAATCCACTTTCATTTTCATTTTTGAGATTTCTTGCTACTTGGTGAGCTTTGGATTTGCTGCTTTGTAGGAACAGTTGCCAAGGGCTGTGTATGATTTCAGGATTTGTAACTAGTGTGTCACACTTGAGCTGAAAATCACACAATCATAGACTGGTTTGAGTTGGAATGGACCTCAAAGACTATCCAGTCCCACCCCTTGCCACTGGATCAGGGGCTCCAAGCCCCATCCAGCCTGGCCTTGAACCCCTGCAGGGATGGGGCAGCCACCACTGCTCTGGGCAACCTGGGCCAGGGCCTCCCTACCCTCACTGTAAAACATTTCTGCCTAAGATCTCAACCAAATTTCTCTTCTTTAAGCTGAAAACCGTTCCCCCTCATCCTGTCTCTGCCCTCCGTGATCAAGAGCCCCTGCCCAACTTCTCCTCATCCACCAGCACCCCAATGTCTCTCAAGGGCTCCTCTCAACCCATTCTCTCTTTTATAGCAGTAATGGTAACAGGCGCTGTCACTGCTTGTCCGGAGCTGGGTGGAGAACAGCTCAGTCCCACCGTTCTGCTTGGGTGGATGTCCTGGTCCTATCCTGATTTTGGTGCGACAGAGGCAGCCACAGAGCCCGTGCAGGGCATCGGGAGCCTGCAGTGAGCGTGGAGCCGGCCAGAGCTGTGCGGGCTGGGGCTTTTGCTGCTGCTCGGGAGCTCGCAGCCAGTTATGAGTGGCAATGCTGATGGGCCCGTCCCTTGAAGCCATGGAAAACTGGTATTATTTCAAAGTGCCTGCTGTAGAAATAGCAGCTAACAACCGACTGGGTTTTGAACACAATAAGTAAATTGTAAGCAGGTTTATATAACTTATATTGACAGCATGGGTCACTCAGTGCTAATAAGCCCTCTGCGGTCCGGAAAGAGGGAATGGTGCAGAGAAAGCTGTCAGTACATGGCTATATCCCCTCTAACAGCAAAAACTTACAACAAAAATCACATCTTAAATTCTCTTCTGAAAGCAGCAAGGGAAATTTAATTTCAGCATTGTGCCTATTGTGGTCTGGCCTCTTGATTAGAATATGTCCTACCACAGTTTATAGAAATGAGCCAAGATGAGATGCTTTTTGTGCCTTTGTCTTTCACCCAGAGGGGGAGCATTCTAATGGCTTTGGTAAATTGATTAAATTATGTTTTGAATGATACAGACTTTGAACATTCAGTGTATTTCCGGATGCTTCCTGTAGCAGAAGCTAACTTGCTCCGGGCATTTGTCCCTCATCTGGGATTTTGCCAAACTCTTTCTGCTAGCAGAGTTATTCAAAGCACTAACTGTGGTGACCAGACACCCAGAAAGCCTTGTTAGCTAGCGGTTATATCTGCGTTCTGCAGCTTTTGGATTCATGGGGAGACAGGTCTTCTCTCCTGCCTTCACAAACACGGAGAGGATTGCCATCTTGGGAGGAGATGCTCTTCTGTCAGCCGTGGCTGCACACGTGAGTCAGCATGTTCTGGAAAGCATCGCAGCAGAAATAAAACTGTCTGCGGTTTTTTGGAAAGCTTATTGCCTCCCTCTTTACATTGATGTCACGTCCTCGTAGAGCACTCATGTAATGCTCTGTGTTGAATTCATGTGCGAGAGGGCACGGGCACGCAGAGCCCTTTAAGCCCAGAGCTGAGTGGTCCAAGGGAAAATGCATTCTGGACAGAGAAAAATCTGACACACAGTTGGAATTAATCTGAGTAAAGAATGAATCCCTGAGATTTTGATACGGTGATTAACTTGGTAGAATAAAATCCATAACAGACTAGAATTTTTTTTTTTATTTGAAAGCTTTGCAGAAGTGTCAGGACTTGTTATTAATAGGTTTAATATAATTAATCCTTCATTTTTAGAAATGGATTAACTGAAGAATGTCTGCCACTGTAATTCCCGGCAGGACCACTGTAGTGTTATGTAAAGCCGTGCGCAGCATAGGCAGAAACGTTGAGCAGCTGCCTGCTCCGGAGTGCAGCTCGGACTTGCAAGGAGACAGTGACTGGTGACAGCCTGTTCGACTCGTCTTTGGGTGGTGGAGCAAATGGGAGGCGACGATGAACTTGGGCAGTTACTGGATGGTAAAATAACATTTGAAAATTAGGAAGAAAAAATAAGCGCTGGTTTTCTTCTTAGCCCGTGCATTCTATGCCCGGCTGTGAGCAGGATCGGAAATTGTAGCATTGTTACCATTGCAAAGAGAAATCCTATCTCTGAGCATCCAAACAATTGCCCTGAATTCCACTTTCTGCATGGAATGCTGTTGCAGCAAGTGCTCGCATGAGCAGAACTCGGTGCCTTTTCTTTTAAACCATTATGGGGTTTTTCTTTATGTATCTTTGTTTGCATTGTAGGGAAGACAAACGTAGGTCTGTGAAATGGGCAGGGGTTTGTTGGAGCTCCTGTGGTTGTGTGGTAGTTGAGGCGTAGCTGGTGGAAGGTCAGCCTGAAGGGGTCCCAGGTGCCTTCAATATTCCATCACAGTGTGGAAGGCTTCACCTTTCTTCAGTGTTCTCATGGCTTCTTAATGTTCTAACCCAAAACCTCCTTTCCACAGTCCTAATGCTACAAGACATAGGGAATAATGTACACAAATACTAGCAGGGTATGTCACCACTGGAATTCATTCTTTAGACTAAATAAACAAAAAGCTCAAGCTCTCTCACTGTAAGGTAATGGCAGGAGCTTTGAAAAATGGATCCCCAAGAACCAGTTCTGTTTCCTTTCCATTTTCATGTAGGTGTGGTTGGGGAGCCTTGTCTCTCTGTGGTTTCATCCCATGGCTCAGCACAGTACTAAATATGAGTTTGTGCAGAGATGAGCTGTTGTCCTTTTCTCAGGTTACTCAGTCTTGGGAAAGGCTTGGTTGGTGCCATTGGGCATGGACACAATATCCATTTAAGGGGAAAAAATAAGAGTTTTAGACAGTCCATAAGACTAAGATGATCCTCCTGCATCCTTCAAAATGTACTTTTTTCCTGTGAATTTCAGATATAATCCATTTGAAGGAGCTCCAGCTTGGATTGTTTGATTATTTCGTTCCTTCTGGCTCATGGGAGAGGTTTCAAGACAGAATAAAATGGTATTTCACCATTCGTGAAAGCTAGTATGATCAATAAAAAACCCCAAAACACAGCCAACACGTTCCTGCTGTCAATACTAGAAGTATGCTCATAAGGAGACATTTAATATTAAACAAACATGAAGATACATTGCTAAGGAGTATCAGGATAGTCTCTGCTGACTTTATAAGCAAGGTCAAAGCAAACTGAATGACGTCATATTTAGCCCAGGTAAATACTTTATTGTCTAGAAAACCAAAGGAGAACCACACAAACTTCGCTGCAAGTTTTAAGTTAAACTAATGTCACGCATCATAAAATAGTCCCTTGCTGTGATGGGTAAGAAAGACTGTGAAGTGATCTAAGGGAAAATGATTGCAATGATTGTAAAGGCAGCAACTGGTGCAGCTCGGACACACAGAGCTGCTTTTGGGATTAGTTTTGTAAAGCTTCTTGTAATCATCTACCTATGAAAATGACAGCCTGAGAGTCATTCTGAAAACAATGCAGAGTAGCAAGATTAGAAATTCTTAATTTCTCATGAGTTTTCTTTCTGGGAAGAAAAATGACATTACAGTCAACCACAGCCGAACCCTCTGAGAGTCAGTTTAAACTGATGGAGCAATACTTCACATTTCAATTACTTTGCAGTTCATAATTTAAACAAAAGATGGCATAATACCCAAGCTGCTGATCCAGTCACATAAATGTAAAAGGTTTCTAGCTCTTCTTTTTAAGCCATGGTTATCATTTTTCTTCCATCCCTGGGAAGTCAGAAGTCTCTTTCTAGACTTTATTACCAGTCTTTTAAGTTGATAACTGCTTGTCCTACACTCTTTGCCTTCTTTTCAGTGGGATTGCAAACAGAAATGACCATTATATCACGTGTACTCGGGAAAAATGTGAGGTTATTGGAATGGCCATGGATTTAAATGCACGTTTGCGCTGTGGTGCGTCTGTCTGTGCCTCGGGTTCTGTAGCGAGCGTGTCAGCAGTCGGAGTGCTGGCTCAGTACGCTGGGTTTGTGTTACAGATTGGAGGCCCAAAGCAATAGTCTATTCATGAGGAGGATGATAGCACAAGGTGTTATAAATGTCTCTTTGGGCTTACAAGCAGGGCTCACAGAGTCTGTACATCACTCCTGGGATGCTCTCAAACTCTGCTGGAGGGGTTGGGCTATTTCCTACCTAGGCCACTCAGTCTCGGGTTTCCACCAAAAGTAAAACCTACCCTTGTGTTTATTCAAGAACAAACTATCTGCAATATCTGAAAACAGGTTTGCCAGCAAAGCGTTCGATAGTGCCACCTCTTTGATTTCCCCAGTTTAGCTCTCCTGACAGCAGACTGTGGTGTGTACCTGTGCAGATCATGAGATGGGAAAGCCATCATTAGGTTTCCATAGAAGGCGGCTGGCTGGAGCTGCAGTGGAACCATCTTCGCCTACCCCTCAGTTACCACTGTGCAATCCCAGCAACAAAAAAAAACCCGTTACTGGTAATTTAGCTTCCTGGATTCTCAACAGTCACAGCTTTGAGCACAGCGATGCAAGTTCTGCCCTAGAGAAGAGGAAGCCACTCAAGTCAGTTAACGTGAAAGGATGCAAATCGATTAAATTGGCGGTGCCTTTGCAGCCCTGTGTGCGTTGAGCTGAGGAGGAGGAGGAGCAATCGATGTCCCTTTGAGTATGTTTCCTCCATATTAGTGAATGTAAGTAACATTGATATAAACTGATTCACTGAGTAATCCTGCAGCGGGTGCCAAAGATCACCCATTTACAAGACATTCTTCATCTCTCTCATTGCCTCAGGATCATTTTGATTTGCTGAGTTACTGCAGTTCAAAGTGTGGGCACCTAGGTTGGAGGGGGGACAGGACACTTTATGGCGGTGTGGAAAATGAATTTACATTTCAAATGACTTCCCATTCTTGATCACCAGATTGGTTGGCAGCTTTCCCCGAGACACCTGGGGTGGTGCTTACTGTAAACGGACTGCATTTGAAAGGATATTGACCTTTATTATGCCATGTAATTAATTAGTAGAATGGATTTGCATTTTCTTTTTTGTCTAAGATTTAGATGAGACTTCATTTATTAAATCTTTTCTATGACAGGGCAAAAAGCCAATCAGAAGTTAAAAGCGCCGTCAGTAAAAAGTAATCTTTTTTTTATGGGGAGAAAAATCCAATTTCTTTTTTCATGTTTGCATTTTGAAGGCAGGATTTTTAAATGCGGTTTCATTTATGGTGTAGGTCCCTCGTTCCTGGCTCTGTGGGACAAGTGGCTGTTGGTGTCGTGTGGCAATTTTCCTTCAGAGAGGGGAGGGCTGCTCCGAGGCGGGTGGCTGTGGGCAGAGCACCTTGCCCGGCACACAAGCCGCTCTCTTCTCCCCAAAACAACCTCCGTCTTATTGCCCACATGGCACTGGGGGACCAGCTCGTGTTCTTTATCTAGAGTCCAAACAAGGACTGCCTTGGGCAGCCTGATCTAGCGGGAGGTGTCCCTGCTCACAGCAGGGGGGTGGGAACTGGATGGGCTTTAAGGTCCCTTCCAACCCAACCCATTCTATGACTGTAGGAAGGAATAGTTTTGAAAGATGAAAGCTTAGCACCCTCATAGCTTCCCATTCTCGCGCTCACCCATGGACACGCGTGTATGGTGCGTAGTCATACGCAGACTGTTCCTCCTGGTGGAGTTGGGCTGGTGGTGCCGCACAGAGGTGTCAGGCCAGCCTGATGTAAGCTTTTTAAACAGAGGGCATTCCCTGGAAATCTAACAGCAGGGACGCATGTTTCTTCATTTACATAACATACCAGCAGAGGTAACTAGCTTTCTGCACTGCAGAGTTTTCAAAGAGGCATTGTCCTTAACTAATTTTCCTTAATTTTTAACGTGCCTGCATCAGTCAGTATGATGAAGCAGCTGGTTTGAGGGTGTGCTTTCACCCATACCCTGGTAGCTACGTGTCTGTGTTCTGTACTGGTGCACTCAGTGTGGCAGCATTAGGGAGCATGGGCGAGGCGGAAGAAATAAATATTTAAGTCTCCTTATGGTTGAGCTTATTACCCTCTGGTAACCTGACTCTAAATCCCTGATGCGTTGCATGTAAAATCCAGTACTACAATTTCAGTTTGGTATTTTCTGATCGTTTCATGGAATGGTTTGGGTTGGAAGGGACCTCAAAGCCCATCCAGTTCCAACCCCCCTGCCATGGGCAGGGACACCTCCCACTGGATCAGGACGCTCAAAGCTCCATCCAACCTGGCCTTGAGCACTTCTAGGGATTTCCTCTCTCTTGTTTAATAACGCCTAGAAAGGCAATTTAACATTACTCCACGCTTTCACACGCCGCCTCCTTGTTTTCAAGTTGAGAGAGATGTGCAGCACATGGTTTCTGGTGTGTGGCTTCAGAGCTGGCTGGAGGTCACATGCGGCAGCGAGTGGGACTCAGCTGCTGTGCCCCATCGCAGCTCTGCCCTGCTGAGCACCTCAGCAGGACAGTCCTATCTCTCAAAGTGACCAGTGCTGCTTTTTTCTGATAGTTCATCATGTTCCATATAGTGGACATGGAAATGTGCTGTGCTGCCCTCCTGCCTCCAGTGCAGGAAACTGCGGAACAAACATTTTTGTAATGCTCCTCATTCCGTGTTCGTACGGAGAGTTTCCCTGCTGAGATGTGTGTTTATTAGTTCCTCTATGACTTTTGTGTACTTTATATCTTGCTCAAAACGCCATTCAGAATTTCTATTAGCTGTAAAGGTTACCATGGAAAAAGTCAATATTTGTTTGCTTATTTTATGCTAGGATTGAGCTTTTACAGTTACTGGACGTCATTCACAGCCTGAAATGAGTCAGTGGGGGCTCAGGCGTTGTCACCACCCTCGGTGGCACGGTCGCTGCCCCAGCTGTTCCCTGCACTGTGGATGTACTTAGGGTGTCCTTCGTACCAGAGCTCATTTTGCGGTGTTACTGTTGCTGGGGAATGTGGTTTCACTGTTTTGTTTTCCCTTGGGATCACCCTTTGCATTATACATGGAATTCCAAGCAGGAGGCCTTCCCTGAATTCTGTGGCAAGAGCCTCTCTGGTGCCGGTGCCGTCACTTGCGGGGTCAGCCTAAGGATGGGCAGCTGCCAAAAAGCAGGGCTGTGGCTGTAAATATTTCTGCCTTTCTACTGAGTGTTCTGTCCGAGTGATACGAGCATCTCTGTGCTGATGCACTTGACAAAAGGGGAATGTAGAGAAATATCCTTCCAGAATTAAAAATTGTATTCCACAGTCACGCAGTAACATAGAAGCCACGAAAATAGTTTCATAAAATACCTTTAAATCTAACTTTATTAGGTCAATAATAAGACCTTCCTTATAACCTCCCTCTTATTCATTTACTTAAATATCCAGTCAGTAAAAAAGTGATTTCTTTACCTTAAAATAGGAGTTTGGTTGGTTAATTTTATTTATATATTGGACATTTCAGTGATGCTTGCTGTTTTAGGAACAGTTTGAACTTAGTGGTTGCTATCCAAATAAACAACTGTAACACAGTCTGAGCTTCAAGTAGAAGAAATTCTGGACGGTGCTTGCAGAAAGGCAGGTTGTGGAAAATACAGACCTCTAACAGTGTGCACTGTACACGATTTCTCAATATAGTCAATATACTGAGCCAGATGTCCCAGATGCTGGTCAAAAGACAGTTCTGTATAGAGCAGAAGTCAGCAACATTCATTCACCTTAGTACTGACTAGTCGTTACTTTCATAAGCTCTCAGCCAGTGTTTGTGAGATTTGTAATTCTTCCACATTTTTGTTCAAAGAAACACAATTCTGCATATCTCAGAATTAGCAACCACCACTACAGCCCTGAATTTTTCTGCTTGACTTTATTGTGTGCACAAAACCCAGTGTGAGCATACAAGCTCCTGCACTAAATTTGTGAATTGTCCAAAAAGGAGAAAAAAAGAAACCATTAAATTCTCAGGAAACAAAACAATGCTTTTCTTGAGGACTGAGAGCTGTTGGGAGGTTGGTGATGTGAAGCATTGTTAATCTTGGCTGTCTGTTAGTCCCAAATAAATACTTTTCACAGGAAGCACGTTATTACTGCCATGAAATGACAGCAGGAGCAAAGAGGAGGCTGCGAGGAACCCTCTGGGACAGCGTATTTGTAAAAGGTGATTTGGTGTCAGGTGGTTTACACCGGGTGTTTCAAGGCTGTTGATGTGCAGTGTATTAGCTACCTGCGTTACGTGTGTCGTCTCTGTTCATAGTCTGCCCTGCCTCATTTGAAGATATTTTAACTGGTGATGAGTTTGCTAACTCCAGCACGGGTGGTACATGCAGCTTCATATCATCCCATCATCCTACTTCTCTAGTAAAGGAGGATCACTTTACTTTTCCAGTCCTTTATCATGACTAAGCAGCAGTCTGGAAGGGAGAGCTCACAGCAGCAGCTTTTGCTCTGTGAATTCTACTGTTTCACAGCACCAGAGTGTATTCCTCACATCTAGAGTTTCTCAGTCTTGAGCCAATGGACGCGGTGCTCAGTACCCTTGCTCGGCAGCAGCTCTGAACGTGCAGCCAGGCAGAGCCTGGAACCCAGCAACCTCGTGTTGCAATGCTTAGGGATGCCCTAAACTGTGGGATTCATCAGAGAACCTGGCACTCCAAGCAAGGAAAATGAAGAAGCCATTCTTGTACGTATTTTACTCTTAAGAGACAAAGAATTATTATATATGTTTAATATGGTATCAGAAAACTTGTAATGGCAGTTGCCTTGAATTTGCAGTACAGAGTCCTGCCTTTATTGCCCCAACAATGCAGATCAAAGGTTTCCCTTTCCCTTTTACTGTTTTGAGTGGCCGCCTTGAACATCTTTCTAAAGGGGTTCCTGGCTCCTCATCAGCCTCTGCATTTCTTTGGGGGACTTCCAAGCATCCACAAGCCTTCCATCCATGGATTGGTGGGAAGAAAGTGTTTCCTCTTGAAGAATAACTGCTCTCTGCTGATCGACCTAAACTGCAGCTCCTGCTTCTCAGGTGTAGAAACAGAACAGTGGTGACTGCTGAAAGCCCCTGCTAAACTTCTTGTTTTAAAGGGAGGTTGGATGGTATTTGTAAACAAGAAATTTACCACATGCTTGTGGATCTGTCAAGAGAAACTTTAAATATCTTGGTAGTATTATAATGAAATGTAGTTTTCTGGCAACTGATGAATTTAGTGGAAAACTGAAACTGTGTCTTGCTGTGAGCGGCACTATGGGGAGCAGAGGCAGAACCAGAGCGGATGGAGGCAGGGTGACCGGTGTCCCAGCACTCTGAGAGAAATACCTAAATACGGCACTAAATAAAAGCTCTGCTTGATGTTATTGTTTCCAGTGGTGTTCCTGCGGGTGCAGACAGGCAGTCAGTGCTGTAATGCGCCTAATAATATGGATTACAATAGCGCTCTGCACAAGTGAGGGTTTGTGGGATCAACTGCTGGCTTTGAGGGACAAAAGCAGGTCAGAGCATTGACAGCAGGGAATTCTGAGTCAGGAATCCTGGTGTTGTCCTAATGGTTTGATTGCGATCTAATCCTCTTTGTGCCTTGTTTTTCTCATTGCTGAGATCTTGTAGGTGTGTATTACAGTTTGCTACAGTTTACAGGGCTGTCTGGTTTGCACGTTCCCACCCTGGACAAATCAGTGTCTGTTTGTTAGCATTTTCAGACATTGTTAGCATTGTGGAATTTCCTTTTTTGTTCCAAAGTCGGGCCTCTCATCTTCCAGCCTGGGTTCAGGAGAGAGTTTGCTGTGGAGCGCAGCCTTTCACCGCAGGGTTTCTTTTGAGGGGCGAATGGCAGACCCTTTTCTTTCCTTCCTCGGCAGGGCTAAGTGCTTTGTTTTGTTGGAGAGGAGAAAGAAGCAGAACGTGTAGATCGGGTTCATTTTTAGCTCTCCCACTGACCTGCAGGGTGACTGTGAAAAGCTGTTCTGATTTTCCTTTGCTCTGGTTTGTGCTCTCTGTGCTTCAATGCTCCCGTCCTTCACACAGGGACAATGTTACTTCATATTTTCTAAGGCAAAGGGTTGAGATAGGTAGTTGAAAAGTGCTGTTCCACATCTACAAACCCTTGAAGTCACTGAAGATTTCCTTTGCCTTAAATAGGCTTTGGATCTGTTTTTAGAAGAGCAAAATGACTACAAAGATTCATTGTTTTGCCTACTCCATAGCAACCAACAACATAAAGCCTTTTCCCAGATGTGTTTATTTAAAGGCTTTATAAGTTCAGTTTAAAAAAGGAACTGAAGTTACAGCTATTGTTTTCATGCTGGTTTTTGTATATTAACATCAAAAAAATTACCTGAACTGGTATGCAGCTGTAGGATATGAAGAAATGTATATAAGAGAAGACAAGTCCATTTAGGGGGGGACACTAAATTTGCCTCAGTACAATAACCTGTTAGCTTTTAGAAGAATTACCTGGCATATTTGAGAATTCCTGTGTAATTCCAGGTCATGTGGGAAAATTACCACAATATACTATGTTTTATACTGTTAGTACATAGAATCATTAGGTTGGAAAAGACCTTAGAGATCACTGTCTACTATTGAATCACGTCCCAAGCACCTCATCTACCCGTCTTTTAAACACATTCAGGGATGGGGACTCAACCACCTCCCTGGACAGCCGCTCCAGTCTCTGAGAACCCTTTCTGTGAAGAAATTTTTCCTAATGTCCAGTCTAAACCTCCCCTGATGTAGCTTGAATCCTATCGCTTGGGAACCAACACCCACCTCTCTGCACTTTTAGGTAGTTGCAGAGAGCAAGAAGGTCTCCCCTCAGCCTCCTCTTCTCGATACCAAATAACCCCAGGTCCCTCAATTACTGTTTATTGATAATTCTCATTGTGCATGAAAAGAGAATACTGTGAATGAGCGTTGTGCTGTATGTCCTTGAACCTGATGGATCCCCATATTCCTCTAAAAACCAGGGTTTTTTAGGTAGGCAGGGAGGCATGGGTGGAGAGAGGGTGTAAGAAGTAGAGAACTCATCATGGGAAGGAGGACGTAGAGTATCCATATGGGTTAGTGTATTTTTTCCAAGGGATGAATTGGATTACTACCCCCTAAAGCTCACAGGGAGAGGAATAATATGTATTTTGACCCACATATTCGTTTTATTGTACAGTGCTGCATGGCTGTATTTATACTCCACAGGAAGAAAGCTACTCCCTACTAGTTCCTTCCAGTTTTTTTCTGGATAACCCTTTGCTTTTATGCAAACAAAATGCAAGATAAATGCCCGTTTCAGCCTTTTAGATCTTGGAAATAATGGTGTATTAAATGTGATTAAGTTGGGAATTACCCTTAAGCAGGGTCATAATTACTGTAAATTTAGATGGCATGTTATACAAATTGCTGTGTGCTCATAATTACAAATTGAGTTTGCACTCTCAGGGTTTATAAACTTTATCTTGGCTGTTAACACATTAAATAACAGTGATTTATGTAAATTACTGGATAACCCAAAATTCAGTGTTGTGCTTAATCTAAGTTTAATTATACTAATGCATTAGTAACAAAGCATGGTTAGCTTTAGTAAGGAGGGTTGATAGTCTAAGTGTAACATTCCCTACCGAGGTATTGCTAAACACAATAATGGTAACAAAATTGGAGCCGCCTTTGTAAGTTAATCAGTCATATTTAGTGGTCACACTGCCTGAAAACGCCAGGGGTATGAAGTGAATGAACTAGCAACTCTGAGGAATGAGCCAGCTGCCAACAACAAGCTCTTCCTGGGGTCAGCCAGTCTGCTTGCTCCACAATTACTCACCTCCAACTTCTGGACTAATCTAGTGAGCCTAAGTTCACGGTCTGAAACCTTTGTTTGTGTTCCCTCACACAAATATTTCCTAGTTCCTTCTTTTTTTTTTTTCTTCAACCAAGCTGATCTTTTTCTAGTGGAGCAAAGATAACTTTGTGTTGTACTATTAACTTGTGTTCCAACAAACTGCCAGGGATAGGGATACTGAGATGTGAAAAATTACTTTCCTGGCTCCTTACCCTGCACGACATATTCTGAAAGCATCTTGGTGGCAGCTCTGATACTCGGTAGATGTGAAAACAGACATGGGAGAACAACAGAGAGATGTATTCCCTGTATGTCCTGCGGGTTCTGCCAAAGGTTCCTGTGCAAAGTACAGATTAAAAAAAAAGTGGTAGAGAAGTCCACATTGGCTCTGTGTTGTTAAAAGAGCCTCTCCTGCCTTCTGTGGCCTGAAACATCACCTCTGTGTGTTTGGCACAGAGCATAAGCACTGTACCTGTGCAGTCAGGAGGACAAGAAGCAGCTATGTGCCACCACAAAACTGTCCTAAAACATCAAGCCTAGATGTCTCTGCAGAATCACCACCTGAGGGAGACTGGATTATGCACTGTGGATTATGGTTACTACTACCTGAAGGAGACTGAATTAGGTGGTATGGATTATGGTTAATGCTACGTGAAGGAGGCTGGATTACATGGTATGGATTATGGTTCAATGAAGATGGCTTTGAAATATTGAAACATCACCAAAATATCCCTCCAAAAACAATTCCATCAGGCTGCCTTGACTGGAAACCACAACTATGATCTGCATAATACAGCAATAATTTGTTTTTCTGTGTTTAATTTCCCCTGTTGGTATACATGCGAGATCTTAAATCCATAGATGATTTTGGCATTTAATCTCTCCTTTAGGTTTTGAAGACTTAGTAAAACAAGAAATCACTTTAACAAAAGCTTTGTAGCAGAATGGTCAAAACAAAATGGAAAATTCTGGATGTCTGGCATCGGGGGAAGCTGTACAATTTGAAATGGGATGTGTTATTATTCCTTGGTTGGTTGCTTACCTTGTGTGTTGGTGTCTGTAGAAGGAAGATTCTGCTTGAAGCCGTTTCAGGAAACCACGTTCTTCAGAAAATTCTGTGACTGTTTTTGAGGTCAGAGCTCCTCAGCCGCCCTTTCCAGCACGAATCCTCCTCAGCCCACGCTAAAACTGTCTGTGCCTAGTTTCTAAATGGAAACTGGTTTCCAAAGGAGCAGCTGACTTCTGAGGACAGTCTGCTTTGGATTTGTCTGTTTACCAGTGGAAATGAAGTGTGGTGCAGCAGGGCATTGAGTCAGGACCAGAAAAATGTGGAGTTGTCATCTGTCCCAGAACTTCTGTAGGGAAGAGCCTGTCTGGATGTTGAAAGTAGCATTGCAGTGTAAATA
The DNA here is from genome assembly GCA_033459285.1 of Clamator glandarius. Lineage (NCBI taxonomy): Eukaryota > Metazoa > Chordata > Aves > Cuculiformes > Cuculidae > Clamator > Clamator glandarius. The sequence goes on along the minus strand of JAUNZM010000464.1, from coordinate 1,323,575 downwards.
GTCCCTGGTTATAGACTTGTGATGATATTACTATCAAAACAGCCAGTGTAGGTGTGTCCTTCCTTAACATATTTGAGTTTCACTGAAAGCTGGTTAAACCCAGGCTTATTGGAATCCATGCCTAATGCCTCCTTAGGAAACTATGCAAAAGGCACACTCGATCCAAATGCTTAACTGGCTTTAAGTAAAATTGCTTTGGTTCTTTATATCATCCAGAAAGTTATGATCGGCTCTGATAGTAGGTACTGTAAATACGAGGCATGTTGTATATACAGCACATGGGCACAGCTGGGCCTTGTGTTGTGCTCTTCCTTGTACCCGGTTTGTTTGAGCAACAGTTCTCGTTTCTGACTGAACTTCTGAGTCTCCCCAAACAGAAATCAGCCAGTTCTTCTTTCACGTGCTGGAATATTTCCAAGTATAATGCTAATTGCTCTGTCCCTACATGAAACTGCAATAAATATTGTGCAAATGGTTATGAATGAAGCTTTTAGTGGCGAACGTACCAACCACCCCCCACCTCCCCATGTACAAGAATGGTTCATTTTCTTAATGAGCTTCCCCTTCTCCAGCTCCCTGGCACCTTGATGAAGACAAGGAGTGTCTGTGGTTAGACAGTTTGCCCAGTTTACATAGGCAGGATGCTTATTTTGGTGAAGGGAAACTTAATTTGGAAAGCAAGTTGTTTTGACAGTTCCATGAAACAGGAAATCCAAAAGTTAAAACTTGTCATGTTTTCCTGCGTTATTTCAGGTTATTAACCTTATGGGCCTTACTATTTTTTGAAACACTAATCTCTTTGTACCTATCGGTAGCACCATTTAACTACTGGTGTTATGGTGCAGTTTCAGTGTTTCTCTTGACCCGTAGAGCTAAAATTGCCGTAGGAATAGTCTATCAAGGAAACTACAACTTACAAGTATGATTTGTAGTTCAAAACGATTTGTAGTTCAGCGCAGTGGAGGAGCTCGGGCTGTGTTCTGAGCAGGAGCAGGCAGTTGATACGGTGATGTTCCCTGGGGTCAACAGGTTCTGAAACTTGCTAACTCCTTAGTTCTTCAGCACTTTCGTTAACCTTCCAGACGTGCTGTGAACCCTTCTCTTTTCTGGGCTGTGGGGGAGGAAGGCTAGGAAAGTGTTGCAAAGCATAAGCATTTTTGTTAAAATATGCATATAAAATGTTCTTGTGTGAGAGAAAATTTATATAATTTCTGTGTCCTCATTTGCAGGTGTGTGGTTTCTACATAAGAGGTGTTTATATAAATCAGAGCACCTTTGGATGATATTCTCGGAGATGAGATGGTTTTCATTTATGAATTACTAAGCTACAATTAACTCCATTTAGACTTGATTTCTTGCAATACTTTAATCACTGCATGTGAATCTGGTTGAAAAAAAAATTAGGAAGGATTGTTTTAAATGTGTCAGATGCTGTGATGATGGCATTCTGTTGAGGATGGACATTTCTAGGGAGGAATTCCTGCTTGCCAGAGCGAGCTTTAGGAGTGAGCTACCATGAGCTTGGAGGAGGTGGAGGTTTCTTTCCATTCCCATTTACAAACTCTGAGAAAACCAAGAACATGATATAGCGAAATCCACAAGCTTTCCAGGTCAGGGTTTGGCGGTGCCACATCTAAATCTTTTCTTAATTACTCATTCTTATCTGAAGTTCTGATAGGTTTTTTTTAAGTGTCTTCCCACAATTGCTGTTCTCCACACCAGGCCTCCACGGCAGCAGAGCTGGGGAAGGGTCTGGAGCACAAGAGTACCCTGGGCAACCTGTTCCAGTGCCTCATCACCCTCATCATGAAGAATTTCTTCCTAATGTCTAGTCTAAATCTTGCCCAGGGAAGTCGTGGATGCTCCATCCATTGAAGTACTCAAAGGGTCCTCAGGAAAGCTGAGGAGGAGCACTTGATGAGGGACAGGATGAGGGGGAATGGTTTTAAACTGAAAGAGGGGAGATTGAGATGAGATCTTAGGGAGGAATTACGAGAAACGCTTATTAACTGGTAAAATATTTAAAGTCTTCAAAGCAAAGGCAATACTATTTTTATTTTACAATTCAGCGCCGAATTGGATGCCCTTCTAAAAAAGGCATCCCATCTTACAAAAGCAGTGGGTATACAGACTAGTTTTAAACAAAGAACCATGTAAGTCCTCAAAGTAACTTCTTAGGTTATCCAACCATGTCTGGAGACTCCCTTTCAGGTTCTCTCTTGACCTAAGAGAACTACCTTTTGCAAGAAAACTAAGGGACAAGACAACTAGAAGACAACCTCCAGGGAGGCTGTGGCTGCCCCATCCCTGGAGGGGTTCAAGGCCAGGCTGGATGGGGCTTGGAGCCCCTGATCCAGTGGGAGGTGTCCCTGCCCATGGCAGAGGGGTTGGAACTGGATGATCTTTAAGGTCTTTTCCAACCCAAACTATTCTATGATTGTAAGCATATCAATTAATTCTTGCAACTCTAAGACAGTGTTTATTCTTACAGGTTATTTATCCATGTCTGGAGATGGTCTGTGTAATATCTCTTGATACAAGACAGATTTATATGACAAGATAATTCATGGAATCATAGAATCGTTGAATGGTTTGGCTTGGAAGGGACCTTAAAGCCCATCCAGTTCCTGCTGTGGGCAGGGACACCTCCCACTGGATCAGGGGGTTACAAGTTGTCTTCTAGTTGGCCTCAAGCCCCGCCAGGGGAGATTTAGGCTTGAGATTAGGAAAAAATTCTTCACGGAGAGGGTGGTTAGGCATTGGAACAGTCTGCCCAGGGAGGTGGTTGAGTCACCGTCCCTGGAGGTGTTTAAGGTGAGGGTGGATGAGGTACTTAGGGGCATGATTTAGGGATTGGTGGGAATGGTTGGACTCGAGGATCCAGTGGGTCTCTTCCAACCTGGTTATTCTGTGATTCAGGGATGGGGCAGCCACAGCTTCTCTGGGCAACCTGTTCCAGGGCCTCCCCACCCTCACAGTGAAGAAATTCCTCTTTATATCTAGCCTAAATCTGCCTCTCTCCAGCTGATACCCAGTGCCTCTTGTCCCATCGCTCCAAGCCTTTGTAACCAGGCCCTCCCCAGCTTTCACAGAATCACAGAATAACCAGGTTGGAAGAGACCCACTGGATCGTTGAGTCCAACCATTCCCACCAATCCCTAAATCATGCTCCTAAGAACCTCATCTACCCTAACCTTAAACACCTCCAGGGACAGAGACTCAACCACCTCCCTGGGCAGACTGTTCCAATGCCTAACCACCCTCTCCGTGAAGAACTTTTTCCTAATCTCAAGCCTAAATCTCCCCTGGCGGAGCTTGAGGCCATTCCCTCTCATCCTGTCCCCTGTCACTTGAGAGAAGAGCCCAGCTCCCTCCTGTCCACAACCTCCCTTCAGGTAGTTATAGAGAGCAATGAGGTCTCCCCTCAGCCTCCTCTTCTCCAGGCTAAACACCCCCAGCTCTCTCAGCCGCTCCTCATAAGGCCTGTTCTCCAGCCCCTTCACCAGCTTTGTTGCTCTTCTCTGGACTCGCTCCAGAGCCACAACATCCTTCTTGTGGTGAGGGGCCCAGAACTGAACACAGTACTCGAGGTGCGGTCTCACCAGTGCCGAGTACAGGGGGAGAAGAACCTCCCTGGACCTGCTGGTCACACCGTTTCTGATCCAAGCCAAGATGCCATTGGCCTTCTTGGCCACCTGGGCCACTGCTGGCTCGTGTGCAGTCGGTTGTCAACCAACACCCCCAGGTCCTTCTCCTCCAGGCAGCTTTCCAGCCAGGCTTCTCCTAGTCTGTACGTCTGCTTAGGGTTGTTGTGCCCCAAGTGCAGGACCCGGCATTTGGCCGTGTTAAACCTCCTGCCGTTGGTCTCAGCCCAGCAGTCCAGCCTGTTCAGATCCCTTTGGAGCCTCCCGACCCTCCAGCAGATCGACACTTCCACCCAGCTTGGTGTCATCTGCAAACTTGCTAAGGGAGGACTCGATGCCTTCATCCAGGTCGTTGATAAAGACATTGAACAGGGCTGGACCCAGGACTGAGCCCTGGGGAACCCCACTTGTCACTGGCCTCCAGCTGGATTTAACTCCATTTCCCACCACCCTCTGGGCCTGGTCATTCAACCAGTTTTCCACCCAGGACAGTGTGCGCCCGTAGCCCCTTCTGGTACCGGAACGTCGCTTATGAGATCTCCCCAGAGACTTCTCTTCTCCAGGCTCAACAACCCCAACTCTCTCACCCTGCCCTCCTACGGGAGGTGTTCCAGCCCTCATTAAACCTACAAACCAGCCCCCCTGGAGATGCTCAGGGCTGAGGGACCCAGTGGGAGGTGTTGGGGGGGGGGGGGGTGGAACTGGATGGGCTTTGAGGTCAGTGATGCTGAGAGCTGGTTTGAAGCTCTACCGGGAGACGCTGGGGCAGGGCCCCGGCGGGCACCTAAGGTGCCCGCCGGGGCCCTGCCCCAGCGTCTCCCGGCTGGAAGGATGAGAAGGATCGAGCTGGAGCCGCCGCGCCTGCGCATCCCCCGCCGGCGGAGCGAGGGAAGCGGGCGGGGCGGCCGGGGAGGGGGGCGGTTATGGTGCTGTTGGTGTTGGAGCCGAGCGCTGCCAGTCCGGCGCGGCCATGTGGTGCTTGCACTGCAGCTCCGAGAGGACCCAGTCGCTGCTGGAGTTGGAGCTGGAAAGCTGGTGAGAAGAAAAGGGAAGGGGTTGCGATGCACAAAGGGGATGAGGGTTATAGTTAAGGGGCGGGGGGGGGGGAGCGGCGCGAACCGTGGGGACCCGGGTTCGAGACCGCGTCCGGTGAGCAGCGGGCAGGACGGGAGGGGACGGCTCCGAAGTTGCACGTGGGGTGGTTTAGGTTATAGACATCAGGGAAAAAAAAAAACAATCCTTCACACTACAAAGGGAGTTCTCGGGCGCTGGAACAGCCGCTCGGAGGAAGTGGTGGAGTCCCCGTCCCTTGCAGGGATTGAAAAGGAGGGGGGGGGGGGGGATCTGGTTTAGCAGTGGACAGGGGTGGTTGGATTCCGATGGCGAAGCTCTTTTCCAACCAAATGATTCTATGAAACCAGCAGGAGGGCGCTGTCAGGTTGCCACCTGCCTTGGCGCGTGCCTCAGACCCAGCCCGAGACCCCTTCTTTTCACCAAGTGCGAGAAATCCCATGGCTGGTGCCAGACAGGTTCTTCTCCGGAGCTCCGAGCTGTCCTGTGCTCTGTGTCCCGAGGATCAGAGATCCTGGCGATGGCTGGGAAGGCGCCTTGTGCATGGGGGGCTGCCCAGTATTCTGCACTCACACCTCTCCCAGCGATAACAGAGCAGAACGCTCCAGTCATCCAGCAGGAGCAGGGCACAACCATCCACTGCAAGGGCCGCGGATGCTGGACGGCTGGTGCGAGGAGAGCAGAAAAGAGTCATGGAATGGGTTGGGTTGGAAGGGACCTTATACTCCATCCATTTACAACCTCCTCCCGTGGATCAGGGTGCTCCAAGCCCCATCCAACCTGGCCTTGAACCCCTCCAGGGATGGGGCAGCCACCACTGCTCGGGGCAGCCTGGGATGCAGTCTCACCACCCTCATCGTGAAGAACAAAGTGGGTCGTGTTGCTGTCTCCAGTCTCTGTTGTGCTGGTGTGTTGTTAACTACTGAACTGATGTGCGTCAGGATTACAAAAGCACCCTGCTCCGTGCTTGAGCCACTGGAAAAGGAGATGTAGAAACCAGTTTTTCTTGTGTAATACTGTGTATAGGTTATGATGGACTAAATTAGTTATCCCAGCAAGTGCCCTGGCAAAATAAAATTATCCCCCTGGTAAAATAAATGTTATCCCTTAAAGCCATCCAGTCGCTGAAGTTTATTCCACCAAGTAATTTGATGAAATTCTGAGCCAGTCAACTGTTAAAGAAACATTGGATTTAACTAAAGGTAGGCAAGGTCTTAAATTGGGTGTGTGCATGTGTGGGAAAACAGAAAAGTAGGAAGTGGCTGGATTCAGGGGAACTGCCTATGAATGCAGCAGTGTCTTTGCTTGAAAAGAAAGGAAAAGTGGTTTTGATAAAGCAAAACGTTTTATAGCGCAGTTTAGTCACACATTAAGCCCATTTTTACCCTTAAGGAAAATGATAAAGTTGAGCTGGCAGGTTTCCTGCGCGGAGCTGGTAATGTTTGCATAAGTGACGTGAGGTTTGCACGGCTTGCTATGAAACATAAATGGCAGCGTTCCTTTAGTGGCAGGTTAGACTGTATTCGCATAGCTCCATTCTGCTGTTCAGTCATTGTTTCAGACTTTTTTCCTCCATTTGCACATTGCTTTGCACTTCCTTTCAGTGAAGCTTGATTATTCTGCCTGATGTGTTGAAAGAGGAACTGCTGAGTCCTTAGTTTGGATGGCTGGGTATAACGGCGCCTGTTCTTGTGGCAGTTACCCTTCCTGCAGACACGGAATTCATTACCTCTCTCTGGTGCTGTGGGAAGAACTTAACCTGTGCTGAATGAAATGACTTGTTCTCCCTTTCGCTTCTACTTTTGTACCAGATTTGCTTTGCTGTTCTGATGTCCTGTTCGAGTTCCCCAAATACCTGGTTATCCAGAGTACTGTTCTGTAGTAATCAGCTGGGTTTTTTCTGAATTAAATAGGTGCTCAGTGTTGGGGGTTTACATGTGAGGTCAGCTGCCGTCTGTTTTTTTTCCTGTTTCTACTAATCTGAAGTAATTTGTTGTCATCAAAGATACTAACTAATGCAGGAGCTGGAGCTAATGGTAACAATTCTCACATTTACTGTACCAGCATTTAGTTGTTTCTTTGCTCCTCCAGAAGCTTTCTGGGAATCCTTGTGCGTTTAATAAACCGTTTGCAATTCAGTTTCACTGCGTAATTTGCAAATTCCAGGTAAGGAAACCCATAGGATTCAGAATTTCACCCAAAAAGTACAAATACCAAGTGGAACAGTGACTCTGGTTTGTTGTTCTTGTCATGAAGCTATGTTGGAAGGTTGCTAGGAGTTGACGTGGTGAGTTGGCGCTGGGCAAGAAGACTTCTCTGCTGGAGAAGGTCTCTCCAGGAGCAATCAGGAGGGTGTTCCTCTTGAGAATCGGGAAGTGGTTTCTTTGGATGGAAGGCCCCATGGCCTTGCATGTTTTTTCTTGCCCTGTAACCATTTCATATTTATGAAATGAAAGTTTTCTGAAGAGAATTGCTTTTCTATGCACGTGGCTAGAGAAAATATTCCTCCAAATATTTAGTCTTCATGAGAATGCTCTTCCGTCATTTGGAGGCTGGGACTCTTTCATGCCTTTGAGGATCTAGAGGTTAGGTGCTAGGATTTCAGAGGGAATGATGACTTTGAAACAGCAGCTTACTTTATACTGATTGTGTTTTATGAAGTATGAAGATGGCAATTCAAGGATCAGACTTTCTGCAGAAGGAGATCTCCTAACTGTGTAGCTGATTAGCACACTTATGTGATTACTCAAATTATGCTTGCAAACTGTATTTGCCCCGAACACCAGTAAGTAGCAGCTGTGAATTATAAAAGCTGGCCTAAAATTAGGCGGTCCTTTGTTGGCGGATGCAGGGTGTCATCCTAACCCAGAGCAGCACTTGTGGAGATACCGTCTGCAGGCACATGGCATCTTCTTGCATCTTTCTGTGGTGTTTCTTGATGTCTGACACCACTGATAGGCAGACTTCAGGCATCTCTAGAGAGCCTCGAGAAACAAGTGCTGGAGGCGAGATAGTGCTTTCTTGGTAGGACCCATCCTCTGTGCTGTGTGGTGTTCCCACTGAAATTGGAGACACTGTGTTGCCTTCACTTTACAGCCTCAGCTGTGCGCCTTTCCATGAGTAAAACTAGATTTAGCCTGCTATCAGGGTGGCTTTTTTTGAAATATTAATGCCATAAAGATGTCCTGGCAATTATCCATTAGACCTTCCCAGGATCCTAAGATCCAGACTAATGCGTCCTTTTGTAAACCTGAGCAGCTTCCAGTTTCTGCCCGATTCCGACAGGTGCAAATGAATGATTTGAGTTCTTGTATTTTTGAACACTGTATTTGTTTGAAAAAAATGCAAAGGACCATTGTTTGAGGAGAAAAAGCCCACTTTGTTGCTTTGAGCATTATGATACGTGGAGGTAGATGAGCTGGGTGATTGTTGTGCCTCTTCATTGCAAGGATTTACCATAATTTATGAAGGACATGAAGGTTCCGATTTTCTTACTCTTTCAGCATTTACATAGTTCTCTATCTGTCAGAATTGATGGCTATTTTATCATTTATTTCAGTGCCAGGCATATTTTAATCACAGCAGCTGTCAATCAATTATTGCCTTTTATGTTTATTTAATAACAGAACTGCAGGAGACCTCAGCAACTGTAATCAGGATGGAGCCCTGATTGCTCTATTTGTTACGTTAACCGTGTGAGGATGTGCCCTTAACCCAGGCGCTGCCTGATCAGCAGAACAGCCGGAATTGTGAAGAGCTGGATCTGGGGTTTGGGGACAAAGTGTGCTGGTGCACTGGTTTTGTTAACACTGCTTTGTTTAGATTTCATTTCTGTTTAAACAGAGTATGGGACACAAGCCAAATCCATGTTCCTGATTTTGCTTCTCTGTTTCTGTTGTCTTTTACAAGATCTCATAGTTCCATGAGCAGAATCAAGCCCTGCATCTGGAAGTTCATTTTTAGCATCCTTCATATTGTCATTTTATATCAAAACTTATGTAAATACAGATTTTGTTTCATTCATACTGCTTGGTTATGAAAAAAACCTTATTAGCTAAAAATATCTTAGTTACATAGCTGTAACCCTCCCTGTGTCCTTCGGGAATCCATTTGGATTTTATTTGGAGGAAGGGCGATTCTACTTAGGGTACAGACAGAGAAGGCAAGTTTACTGCGCTGCTGTGATTTGACTCCAGGTTTCCAGAGAAGAACAGATGCCGCTTTAATCCACTGTAGCACAAAGCCCTAGTATTACGTTAAAAGGGACTGTGAATTTAGCTAAATAAATCTTCTTTTGCCTCCTTACAATAGACAAAAGACTAGAAACGTTTTCATAAAATTATTTAAAGATGCCTTTAATAAAAATAAAGTAAAAAAGCCACGCTTTTGTTTGATAACAAATAAAGCCCTTTTATCCCTGTGGGAGAAGCAGAAAATTAGAATGATGGCTTTGATGGCCTTTAGTACAGGAAATTGATGTGGTGTATCTGTTAATCAGATTCCTCCAGTACTTCAGTGTCATCTGAGTTAAACTTGTGCTTAAAAACAAAGGACTCAATTCCCTGTTGCCTTCTGTCGTGCAGGCACCAACAGGGACACGGTTTAGTGGCAGATAGGAAGGGTTGGACTCGATGATCTAAAAGGTCTTTTCCAACCTAGTGATCCTGTGATTTTCTGTTGCAGGGTGTGTTTTCAGCCAGCCCTAAACCAGCACTGCAGTGAAGTTCACAATTTGGCTTGCAGTAAAGTTCACAATTTGGCTTTAATTCCATTTTCACACCCCACTTTCCTAAGTAGACTGGCCCAAGCTTGGTCTCGGGTCCCGGGGAGGTTTAAACGCAGCAGCGGCTCTTGGGCAGCACAGCTCGGACAGCTGTACTCGGGCTGCATTGAACTGGAGTTCAGCGTATAGCGGGTGATTATAGTGGGGATCCTTCCAGTTTTCCTGAATCTAGTCGTGTCGGTATTTGCACAGAACTCCGAGGGAAAAAATCCTTGGGAAGGAATGGAGAACTTAGTTGGAAGCACTCCTGCCTTTAAAGAGAATGCCAAAGCAGGGTTTCCCTCGTCGATCGGGGGGGCTGTGCTGAGGATATCATCGTTCATTGAGGTGTCCCGCAGCGTTCCTGATCCAGCTGCAGGTCCCAGGCCTCCAGCCCTGACTTTCTGGTTGTGTCTCAGCTTATTACAAAAGCTTTTCTCTCAGTCTAACTTCCTTCTGCACTTTCACCTGGGAATCAAACTTGCCCTTAGTTTTCTTCCCTACATGTTTCTGCCTTATCGTAAGGGGCTGTGAAGCAGCTGTTGGGTTTCCACTCTGGAGGGGTCTGGGGTGATTCTCATGCTTTGAAGGTAATGTCACATTTCACAGAGTGTTGAATGTTATTTTCGACTGTTCATAGGTTCTTGAAAGACAGACAGTTTGTTATTGTCGTTCACGTATTCTTTTCTTGTATTTTATTCTGTGAACCTGGTCAAGAAGGTACCAGCGGAGGAGAGCATTTAGTAGAAACTGATTAAAGGAAGGATCTGATCCTAATGCTTACTTAACAGCTTGTAGTTTCCTATTAACTGCTAGTAGTTAAAGCTTTGTGACACTGAGAGGGAACAGAGTTTTGAGGGATCGAATTGAGAGGGTCACAGCATTTATTGGGAATTGTCCCAAACAGTGACAACCTGTTACATTCTTGGATTCTTTTTAGTTATTAAAATATGGGTTTTGATCAGGTTAGCCTAGGAGAAAATAAGCCTTTCAGGTTGTCCTGGGCTGCTGCACTGCAGCATGTTAGACAAGATCACTTCTGACTGTCTTTGGTTGACATTTTCAGAATCTTTCTTTGCTCACTAGTTCATTTGCAGTTCATAAAGTGATGAGTCTTGTTTTCAGGAACTGGACTTTGACCCCTGTGCTAGAAGAGCATTTTCCATCGTGGAAATCTCTATGAATTGAGTTGCGGTAAAGAGCCTATAGATTCTAAGATCGAGGCAAGTTCTGTGTTTCAGACCTGGTGGCTGACGGGGCTCACATGCAGCCCCAGCGAAGGCAGAAGCTGTGTCAGCAGGAATCAGGGCAGGTGGTCCGTGCGTCGGGGGGCAAGGGCTGCAGAGCCGGGCCGGGCGTCTGTGTGCTGCGCTGCCATGAAGCTGCCGTACCCTGCAGTACAGCCAAACGGTTACTCCTTTTCTGTGCTTTTGCAGTAAATCTTCTGGTTTAGGGACTGATTGGAAGTAGCTAATAAAATTATTTAGAACATAGAGCGGGTCTTAAAATTTTATAACAGGTAACCTTTGTAAGGAGAAAGTTCTTGGCTTATGGTAAGCTTTGAAATGGCATTTATAGGTTTCCAAGGCATGCTACCTGTGTTGCTTCTTTATTTTGATCAGTGAGATGAGTCATAAGCCCTACTGAAAGCCAGCATTTAATTCCTCGCTACCAGAGAATGATAAAATATATAGACTCAGCATAATGGAGAGGAAATGTAAAAGGAAGGAAGTTGGTGAATGAGCAAAAGCATCTGTCAGCTCTTTAACAGATTCCAAGGTTGTAAGCAATCTTCTGAGGTCTCCTTTGTCCTAAGAGTGAAGATTTACATGTACTAAGACACAGAATATCTTTTGGAGTGGCCTGCAAATCCCTGCTGCATTTGAACACGTTGCCTTGAACCTAAGTAACAATGAAAATGTTTTCTTTCCCACCACACTCTGTACTACTACCTAAGGTTCTCTTACTGTTGCGTTTCCTTAAACGTGACGTCCTGCACACTTTGATATAAACCTTGAGTGTGTTGCAGAGGATAAAAATCTCACTTTTATGAGGATGCCTGTGATTAACGACTGGTTGGCAGTGATTCTGTGTCAGTAAATTACTACAGAGACCTCTCTGTGCCTGCAGAATGCTCAAGGCCAGTTCCCCTTCTCACTGTCTCGGTAGCGGCGCTTGAGCTTCACTGGGAGCAGGAGCAAGGGTTCAGTTCTTGTCCATTGTCTTTCCAATCTGGTGAGTTTACCATGTGTGTTTGCGCTTGTGTCTATTGAAATCACATTGTTCACGCTTAGAGAAAACTGGTAGGGTTTTTTTGACTTTAAGGGTTTTTTTTTTTGGCATAACATCATTGGCAGCCAAAACAAAGGGGTTTGTGCAGTGTTTAAAACCAGGTGGTAGTTTTATATTATAGCTACATCTAGGTTCAGTTAGATCAGTAAAAGGTCTTTCTCTCATCGTGCTTTTAACAGTCTATCCTCAATTTGAATTGGCTTTTTTAAGTACATTACTCTAGAACCTTGTGAGATTCATCTGTAACTTCAGAGAGGAGTCAAATCACCACAAAAAGCTTAACGATCTCTTTCTTTATGGTTTTAAAAGCGGGACAGCTTTAGTCACTACTGTTTAAATCCAAGTGAGAGAAAAAATCTCTGTGTGTTTACCAGTGATGTTGTTTTAATGCAATTCTTACTAGATAGTAACAATATAGTGTTAAATAATTGGAATAGAATCCCCTGGTTGTTGTAAATAGATATTTTTGTATCACATTCATTTGCTATTTACGTGAAAATATGGCCTAAATGAATAAGCTGGGATGTGATCTGTGTCTTTACCCCATATGGTGTCCGATATAAAAAGGTGGGTTTGTTGCCCTCTCTGCTGTGTGGACCCTCCGTGTGCTCTTTGGTTGATGGTGATTCTTCATTTCCTACTGCCCAGGCACACAGACACGCATGAAGAGAAAGACTGGCCTGTTCAGAAGCTGGTCCCAGTGCTGTGTCTTCTGCATCTTATTTGTAGTCGTTTCAGTCAGTCAAGAGACTAATGAGTCAAGCGGGAGGCTTTGTCAAGTGTATTTGACCTGAGAGGAGGATATGGTTTTGTTCAAAGTGTAAGATTTCGGTGCCTGAAACACTTTACTTACTCAGAAAACAGGATTTCATTAAGGATTTTTAAACTAATTCACGTTTCTGTGGTACACAGTATGTAAGAGGAGAAGGAAGGGTATTGTCCACTGGGAGGATGGATTGGAAACTGGTCTTGGTCTCATGCAGAACTGACAGATAGGGTTGGACTTGATGTTCTTGGAGGTCTTTTCCAACCAAGTAATTCTATGATTCTGTGATTGTCATCAAGCCGATCTCTCAGTGGTGCCAGTTGTATCGCCTCCTCCTCTGGGGGCTGGACACAACAGCTGCAGCCACCACAGAGGTGACACCCAAGGATGGCTGGCAGAGGACACCGAGGATTTGTGTGTTATATCAAATGCTGCTTCAGCTGTGCTTCCAGCTGCTTCAGCTGTGCTTCCAAATCTGTTTTTTCTCAGCTGCAGAAACTAAATCTTCCTTTTTAAAATTAGCATTGTAAAAAGGTCATGTCATGATAGAAGCATGAATGTGCACTGCTATCTTAAATACCTGTGGTATGTAGTGTAGGTATGCGAAATAAGAGGGTTCCGGTTGCCAAATGATATAGCTGAATAAATTATAAATAGTCGAGGTCAAATTCTACCACAGTTGGATTGAGAAACTCTACAGATTTCTGAAGTTTATCCTGTTGTGTAAGAATTTACAGACGAACAGGGCAAAGTCTGCAGCGGAGGCAGACCCTCACAGACTCTGCTAAACGGTCAGGTACCACGCTTCAGAAACTTAGCTGTAGTGACTGTGTGAAGGTGAGTGTCCTTTAGAAGCACACATGACGTTTTCTGATGTTTGTATGTTTTATGCCGAGTTGACCATAAAAAAACCCCTCTAAAAATACTAAAATTGGGCTGATAAATTTGAGAGCTTTTCCTTCAGCAATAAGCCTCAAATTATTACCATAGTCATCTTTTATAATACTCTATCCATTTTTTAAAGAGTTTGAAGTATAAAATGCAGTCATTGCTGAATAAACAAATGCTGGGTGGTGATTAACACAGATTAGCAGAGGATGACGTCTTTCTTTACCTGAGGTGGAAGCTCACGTTTGTAAGCTGTACCCAAGCTTTCTTGATGCTGTCAGTCTCCTCCGTTATCTTCCAGCCCCTAAATAATGAAAGCAGAGTATAGCTTTGCCTTCAGCAGGCGGGCTTCACACAGCGTTAGATGGGTGCTGGGTGAGGGTGGGTGGATTGGGTTGGTCTGACCCGTCTGTACTCAGTACTTAACGCCTGCCAGCCAGCGTGCTGCCACAGTTTGACGTAGACAAAGGTGATGCGTGAGGTGTTTGACCTCCCTTCTCTGCCCTGGAAGCTGAAGGTAATCTCAAGTAAGCTCTTTTCAAATGGATTTCTTAGTTCTTATATCTGTTATAAAGGTTGTTCCCTAAAATGGAGAAGTTGAGTACGCTTTTGTTTGGTTCTCTTGTCATCTTGGTGGTGTGCATCTCCATTTCACTAGAGACAGTTCATTGATTGCTGCATTGTCTTCCGGTGTGGAGAAAATAAGCTTTCATCTTTCTTTTCCTACTCTACTCTAGTGCTAACAGCATAGAAGAGTGTGGGTCAAAATGCCCTTTTTTAACAAAATCAAAAAAAATTCCTTTATGGGGTTATTTAATGAGAATTAACACGTGGTAGTGCCCAGGAGCCAAACATGGTAGAAGTTTTCTTTAGTTTTGAATCCAGAAGTTGACCCAAAGAGCAGATGAAGTTTGGCAGTGCAAATCAATATCAGTCAGGTATGAGTCCTTTGTGGAGCTCTGGTTGCTGTCGATGGTCATCGGCTGCGCTGGAACTTCAGCTGGTGCTGCGGGCAGCCTGTCACCCAGAGCGGTGCAGAGAGGAGCGGCTGCTTTGTTAGAGCTTGCTTCTGAGACACATGCAAATTTTGTCTGTTTTTTTCTTGCAGTGATACCTACCTCCAGTAAAATTAATTACTTGGGATGTGACTTTGATGTGCATTCAAAGGTTTCGTTTATTTTCAACAGAAATGGCTGAACTGAGAATGCATTCTAAGTGAAACAAGTTGGTCAATATTTCTTTCCCAGATCAAAGCTGTTGTCGCCGCCTGTGCGCACTGTTGGCCATCATAATAGCTTTGAACTTGTGGCAGTGAGTGTTTGAAGGTAGATTGGTTTGTTAGTACTATTGCATTTATTGAATTTGGGGATTTGTGTAAGTTCTTAATATAATTGACTTTTATTACGAGACAGCACAAACCAGATGTGGCAATAACGACTGGATTCGGATCCATTGGAAACTCCTAGTAATGTGCTTCTGCTCAAATGTTCTCACCCCACTGGGGAATATTGGGGGGATGCAGGGAGAGAAATGCTCACAAACGAGCTTGTATGAGCTTATTACTATGGCTGGGTTTGCATTCTAAGGAATTTCAGTTCACGGTGTTATGTTTGCAATCGTTTGAAATTTCACATTGAAGTTAGGACCTCATTGCACTTGTAAAGACAAAGTTATATGCAAGGGTTTAACTTTCATAGAGGTTTGCTGTGATGTGGAATGCCTGGATTCGATGTAGGCATTCTTGCCACTTCACTGGCTTTTTCCAGGCTTCATGTTGGAAGTTTCCGACTGCACCAGCTGCTCTGGCAGCTGCCTTCGCGCCCCTCTCCGTTACTCGGAGTCAGTTCCGTGAGCAACTTCTGGTCTGCGCTCTTTGCGCTAGGTGGAGAATTTGGATCTGGTTCAAGTGGGTGCCCATAATTAGGAGTTAGGATCAGAGTTTGACCTCTTTACCCTTTGAATTTTCGGGAGAGATAGTTGGTGTAAAACAGCTACACAGAACTTCTTCCTTCTGGGATGTCTGGGCCTGTTCATATGGGAGATCTATTTTTAATTGAGGCAGAAGTTTTATGGAGAATCACTTTTATGAAACGAGGTTTTTGTACAAAAATTTTGCTCTTTGATTTGCATTTAAATCCATCTCATAAATCATATGGCAGAGTCCCTGGGTATCTAGACACATCACCTGTAGGTTTAGCACTTAGAGACAGAAAAGGTTCTGGGACAAAGGAGGAAAATCAGCTCACTGAACTGTTATGTCAACAGGTCTGTCTTAAAGGGAACATGGATTTCTCCTGAGGAGTGGAATAAATGGCATGTATTCAGGGAAAGGTAGGCTAGTTAGAGAAAAGATGGAAGGAAGGATGCATTGAGGAATTTCATCAGAACCGCTCATGCAAATGCTTCACCATTACAACAAATAAAACAAACTTATAAATCTGTTGTGAAATGCAATTTGAGTTCAGGTTATGCAGGGTGCCTGGAGCTTCGACTGCTGTCTCTGGCAAGTGAGCCCCTGCCGCAGTCATGCTTTAAAAGCTGCCGGCTTCCTAAAGAACAGAGCACTTGGGGTGCCATGGCAAAGTTGAGTGACTTTATCACCTCATGCTGACTAGAGGTTTAAGTTGTTCATGTTTTTCTTACTGTATTTATATTCCTCATGCATACTTTCCACGATTTAGAAGAAATGGAATTTATTCTGTTACCTTTGAACTTGTGCTCATAGTTTTAAGGATCTAAAATGCTATGGAAAAATCTTTTAAGATGTAGTAGTACAAACTTAATTATATTGTCAGTCTTCTCTTTACATCCAAAAAGAAGTTTTTTCTGGATGAATACAATACTGGTGGGTTCTCATGTGCGTACCATCAAGTGGTTAGGGCCTGGTTTCAATTTCATTTCTTTATATTACACTGTTGAAAGTCCATTCTTAACACATGATGAAAATAACTAGTGATTTCAGAGAATGTTCTTGTGTAAAATTATTTCTCAAGCATTTACTCTGTTTTGCTGGGAGGGTCTTTTGCTTCTATTTTAAAACATTGCGTGCAGTTTTGGTTTGGCATTTCCATTCTTTAGAAGCATGTTGAATTTCTTTGTTAGTTCCAACTAAATCTGCAGCATACTGGTTTGAACATTTGGATGATTTCTGTAAGCATATGTTCTCATTATCTTTGTATTCGAGTCCTACAAATGCACTGGGACCTTCCCTGATTGTAAACTGCGAGGTTTCTGTGGTGAATGGGAATACCAAATAATTCCTTTCATCTGATGTTATTGTTATACTCTTCCTCTTCACATGCACATAACTGTAGAGAGAAAGTACTGGGCCCCAATAAAAAGGAGATTTCTGCTTTTCTGGGCATGTCGTCTCTCTCTTTCATAGTATAGTCTTCCTGAGAGGTAAAACCATGTGCCTGTGGAACCAAACCTGCCTTCACGGAGAACAAATCTTATGAGGAGCGACTGGGAGAGCCTGGAGAAGAGGAGGCTGAGGGGAGACCTTATTACTCTCTACAACTACCTGAAAGGAGGTTGTGGAGAGGAGGGAGCTGGGCTCTTCTCCCAAGTGGCAGGGGACAGGATGAGAGGGAATGGCCTCAAGCTCCGCCAGGGGAGATTTAGGCTTGAGATTAGGAAAAAATTCTTCACAGAAAAGGTTGTTAGGCATTGGAACAGTCTGCCAAGGGAGGTGGTTGAGTCACCGTCCCTGGAGGTGTTTAAGGTGAGGGTGGATGAGGTATTTAGGGGCATGATTTAGGGATTGGTGGGAATGGTTGGACTCGATCCAGTGAGTCTCTTCCAACCTGGTTATTCTGTGTGTGTGATTCTGTGTGATTCTGTGTGATTCGTTTTTGGTGTTGCTAAGATGATAGTTGGGCTAGATTTTAAGGAAAAGGAAAATGTAACTATAAAACTGAAAAATAAATCAAAGAGTAATAGACAATATCCCAGACATCCAGAATATCATGTTTTTCTAAAATATGACAGTGGTTTTAGCATACTGGTTACAAATTCCAGCCTTTGTGATCAGAAGTAATAGCTGAAGGTATAAAGTGGGAGACAGGGAAGAAAAGACCTGCCAGGTTTCTGCTGCTGAAAAGCCCAGAGAGGAGGTATTTTGTTTTGGTCCTGGCTGACCACAAAACTACACTTGGCGATACAATAGAGGGAGGAGACAGAGCTTCTTCTCATTAGGTAATTCTTAAAATGAAAAAATAAAAATTGTTCATCTGAAAAATGGTACATCAGTGTAAAAAATATGGCCTTTTCCTAGCTGGCAGCAACAGCTATGTCACAATTTCTCAGCTTGGATCTGTTGTGCACTTGCAGCCTGAAGATATGGCCATGCTCCATGTTATTGTGACCAGGTTGAAAAGCAGCGTTTGCAGCCACGGCATGCACGCTGTGTGTAGTCCTTGATGCAGACAGCACAGCGAGCTTTGGTTCTGTTAGGGTTCAAGCGCAGCGTGCATCACGGGTAAGTCCAGCATAAGGCTGCAGATCCCACCGCACGTACAGCCATCGCTTCAGCTGGTGGGACTTCATTCCAGTGTTTGCAGAGTGTGTGGCTCAGCTCCTGCAGGAAATCTAGAACTGCACCCACAGAAAAGAGAATGCCCGAATCCATTCATGTTTGGTGTTGAACGCTGGTTACAGTCATTAGAAAAAGTGAAATCAATCTGCTTTACACCGATAGTTTTGTATATCAAGATATATTAAAAATATTGTACTTGGTCTGTTTCTTTTTTCCTCTAAGCAACCTGTCTCTCTTTCTGCCTTGTCAGACGATGGATGTCTATTTTGTGCTGAAACAGGAGTGTGATAAAACAACTAGAGTTCTAAAAATAAAAGGGTAATTCCAACTGGTTTGCTTTCTCCTAATATTACACAGTTGGAATCCTCAACATATTGCCTGTCTCCCTAGTAATATGCGCTTACAGACTGTAGGCAGATGAACCAAATTAATCTTGGTTAAACATAGAAATTTTCATTAATTCTCCTGGACGTGCATAGTAGATCACAGATGTCTCAAATCGGGACCTCTACTTGGAAGTTCTTTCTAGTTCCAGTTGAGATGGGGTCGGGTGTTATATCGTTTTAAGCCAAAAGAAGGGAGATTGAGATGAGATATCGGGAAGAAATGTTTCACTGTGAGAAATATGAGAACTGGCCCAGATTGCCCAGAGCAGTGGTGGCTGCCCCATCCCTGGAGGTGTTCAGGGCCAGGTTGGATGGAGCTGGAGCCCCTGATCCAGTGGGAAGTGTCTCTGTCAGGTGTAGAACTGGCTGTTCTTTGAGGTTTCTTCCGACTCAAACCATTCTATGATTGTCTATTTTTGCAGAGTACCGTATGTGCCGAATTCCTTACGCATCTGAAAATGACAGTGTGTGGGGGGTGGCTGCTGGAAGTGAAGCAGTGCCCGAGAGATGTCCCATGGTCATGAGGGGGTTGCTGTAATACGTGGTGCAAGAATCCATGCCATTTTTGTGTGCTGGCAGTGGAACAAGAGGATGGGTAAAACCTGCCCCTGTAACCCTGCGGACACTGGCTCTTTTGGCACCTGCTCTGAGGCAGAGGGACCCGTTAGAGCAGGCAGCCTCTCCCGATAGCCATGGGCAGGGTGGTTCTCGGCTCCACAGCCCTGTTCCATGGTGCCCTGCGTGTGGTTCCTCTGTGGCCGAGCAATGCCTTTTGTCATCTGTAGAGCTGCACACAAGCCCTCTTGTCTGGATCATTTCTCTTTTCCATACATGTGAATCCTGGGGTCAGTTCTGGGCCCCTCACCACAAGAAGGATGTTGAGGCTCTGGAGTGAGTCCAGAGAAGAGCAACGAAGCTGGTGAAGGGGCTGGAGAGCAGGCCTGATGAGGAGCGGCTGAGAGAGCTGGGGGTGTTCAGCCTGGAGAAGAGGAGGCTGAGGGGAGACCTCATTGCTCTCTCCAACTACCTGAAAGGAGGTTGTGGAGAGGAGGGAGCTGGGCTCTTCTCCCAAGAGACAGGAGACAGGACGAGAGGGAATGGCCTCAAGCTCTGTCAGGGGAGATTTAGGCTGGACATTAGGAAAAAATTTTTCACAGAAAGGGTCATTGGGCACTGTCAGAGGCTGCCCAGGGAGGGGGTTGAGTCCCCTTCCCTGGAGGGGTTTAAGGGACGGGTGGACAAGGTGCTAAGGGACATGGGTTAGTGACTGATAGGAATGGTTGGACTTGATGATCCAGTGGGTCTCTTCCAACCTGGTTTTACTGTGATTCTATGTATTGTGGTAAGGAGTAGAAAGCAAGCTGCTGTTCCCTGCCAGTGGGGTTTGGCTTACAAGAAATAACTCGTACGGAGCTTCAGCCGCTGTCAGCTTGGCAGCCAAGGAAGGGCTGGGTGGGAAGAAGCCCTCTGATGCGCGGTGGTGATGGAGCGTGCGGCGTTGCTTTCCAGGGCTGTCACGCTGCTGGGTGATCACTGCTGTGCTCCAAAGGTCACGTGGATGGCGGGGGACAGGCCTGGGAACAAAACCAGAGCAGGAATTGTGGACAGTCAAAGGTCGTACTTATATCTGGAAAGGGTACAAAAGACAAACTACAAATAAAGAAAAAAAACCGGCTTTAACCAGAACCTCAGTGTATCCCCTCCCAGTGTTTTCTGATTAGGGCAGTATCCTTATGTTGGTGATCCTTAAGTGCTCCACTGAAGGAATCGTTATTAAAATGTCAATATGGGATTATAATCAATGTGGATGTGTTATTAGATAGTTCACAATTTAAGGGTGAGGAAGGTAAAACAAGTCACAGAACCTAACAAGAGGGAAATAGTGATAATTCTTCTTGCTAAAAACAAGTTTCCCATGCTTGCATGTGTACCTACTTACCCTTGCAAAAGTGTTTAGAAGTAAGGTTATTGTTAGGAGCCTAGATCTGTTGAAGGGAATCCTGAGGAGGCCACGGAGATGATCCGAGAGCTGGAGCACCTCCTGTATGAGGACGGGCTGAGAGAGTTGGGGTTGTTCAGCCTGGAGAAGAGAAGGCTCCCAGGAGACCTTAGAGCAGCCTCCAGTGCTGGAAGGGGCTCCAGGAAAGCTGGGGAGGGGCTCTTGATTAGGGAGAGCAGGGACAGGATGAGGGGGAACAGTTTCCAGGTGGAAAATGGTGAGCTTGAAATGAGATTTTGGGAAGAAATATTCTGCTGTGAGGGTGGGGAGGCCCTGGCCCAGGTTGCCCAGAGCAGTGGTGGCTGCCCCATCCCTGGAGGGGTTCAAGGCCGGGTTGGATGGAGCTTGGAGCCCCTGATCCAGTGGGAGGTGTCCCTGCCCATGGCAGGGGTGACACTGGATGGGCTTTGAGGTCCCTCCCGACCCAAACCATTCAGTGGTTCTGTGTGCTCAACAGCGTGGGCTCCCAGTCGGCAGTGAACATGTTCTGGTGTTCACAGCTGTGAAGCAGCTCAGTGTGGCACTCGCCCCTTTAATGGCTGCTGCGGGGAGGCTCCGTGTTTGTTTCTGAGTGTGGTTACGCAGATCCGATGGCCTAGCAAGCAATTTGTCATTTTTAAGTTGAAAGCCAGCTGTACCTTGAAGGGAAAGGGATTAGTTTCCTGTCAGCTTCCGTTTTGGAAAAGTCACGTGCGCACACTGCAAATCTTTCCAGCCTGGATGAAGGATGTTTGAAAATGCCTTTCGGGTAGGGTCGTGTTTTGATGGGCAGAGGGAGGGCTCGCCTTCAGTTCTGTGTGTTTGTAGAAGCATTTGGAGAAACATGAGAGGCTTTTCTTTTTCTCCTTGGCTTTAAAAAGCACTCTCTGTTCAAGGTGGGGGAGCTCTGCCAGCGTTCCCCTTGATCTCGCTGGCACTGCGCAGAGCGTGCTGCTCCCGGGAGTCTCGCTGGACTTTGAACCGCGGGACGGATTGCGTGGGGTGTGCAGCAAGGGGCTCGGCGTTCCCTGCCGCAGCCGGCCGCAGGGCTCTCTCGGTTATGTTCCTTAAGGGCTCTGTTGGTTACGTTCCTCTGCACGCGAACGGGAGCAAAATAAGAAACAGAGGGCGTGGTGGAGACGTGGGATTTTATTCCTTTAGAGTTCGGATGTACCTGTTCCTAAAAGAGAAGGTAGGGGAAGCAGTGCAAATGCTCATTTTCAGGCGCGTGCGCAGTGTTTACTGAGTCTTTTGAGTGATAAAAACAAAGTAAGTTTTCATTTTGTGTCAGTGCTCTGTTTACCCAGGATGAGGCAGACGGTAAATATTTAAATGAAACATGAAAAGATATTTTGAAAGAGTGAAAGTGCGTTCACCATTGCCGTGTGCGAATTGGTCGTCAGTACTTCAGGGTGAACGCTTAGAACTCAGTTTTAAAATGTTTTCTATTGTGTACACCTCCTTTAATAGAAAGGTTTTTTTCTTAACTTTATTCCTTAGCAATAACAAACTCTGTATGAAAACAAAGTGTTTGATTTGCCTGAACTAGCTCCTGTTGTGTTTTCCCTACCTGAAAGCACTTTGCTTTCATTAGGAAGAAAGCCATCCCTTGGGATGCTTTACTACAAAGCATGCCAGAAGCATCCCCTGGGAGCAATCTTTCACTAACAGAGAAGTAAATGAGATTTCTCCTGGAGGTACCCTTTCCCAACTTCAATTTGCAGAAATACAGAAGCTCATAAGATCCATTAAATCCCAAATCTCCTATGAGTAACGTGAGAGTAATCCTTTTATGTCAGACTGTAATATAAAGGTCAGGAAGTATTACTTTTTTTTGTCCAAGCAGGGAAAGACACAAATAAGCATCTGTCATTTTGAAGTAGAACAACTTGGAAATGAGCTGTCTTGTAAGAAATTAAAAGTTTTACTTTATGCTCTAGTTGCTGAGTGACTTAGTCGGGGTGTAATTACAGTATAAAGGTAAATAATGCCCGCGATCTCGTTGCCCCTGCATTACCCGTGCTCTAGAGATGACTGCTGCAGCAGAAACAGAGCCTTGCGTGGACTGCAGTGAAACCCTGGTGTTTGACGTGAAGGCCACGTTACCCTGTACTGTCTGCATCTGAATTTGAACAAAATGTGCTGCATGTCTACATAAAACAATGCAAAGCAAGACTGTGCTATTTGTTCCTGACCGTTCTGGTGTACAGTACTGACCAGAGGATTTTCCTGTCTTTCCATTCTGTCTAGCGTTGAGGGGGAAGGTCCAAGCAGTGAAACCGGCACGTCTTTGGATAGCCCGTCCAGCTACCATCAAGGCCCTGTAACCCACAGCTCAGCTCTAAGTCCAGACCATTACGATCATTCTGCTTACGGGCTGTATTCTGTCTCACCTGGACAACAAAGATCTCGGAGGCCAAAACTTCAGCATTCAACATCCATACTGCGAAAACAAGCAGAGGAAGACGCTATTAAAAGGTCAAGATCACTTTCTGAGAGCTATGAACTCTCTTCAGACCTACAAGATAAGCAGGTATTTGAGCTCTGTTACCTAATTTATGGCAAAGGCAACGTATCTGTAAGCTGGGAAAAATCTTTTCTAGCATCACTTCAGTTGTGACACTGAAAATACCTTTTTTTCTTACGCCCAACTTAGTCCAAAATAGTCATATGTCAGCATTGACAGGTTTTGAATATTTTTCTGTGTTGTCCCTGTGTCCCACGCTGTTTTCCTTCTAGCCAAAGAAACACCTAAAAGACAAGTTAATAGTGTTAGAAGTAAAAACAGTTCTACTAGGAATTGTAATTTCACGTTTGGGACAAGTACTAGAACGTAATAACACAAAATATTTGTCTACAAAAATGAGACATTTTGAAATCTGGATGTCTTTGATATTCTCTCGAATCTGTGGGGTGAATTCAAGGTCTTGATTGTGTTTTACTCAACTGGGAACAACTGCTATGTGCTTTATGAAAAGCTGGATGGAAGCTTTTATAGATGTTCAAAGCTTTGTCCCCAGAAAGGTGTTCTGTGAGGCAGTCAGCCTCTGCCATTCCTCTCGAGCTTTATTCTGAATGTTGTCCTATCTGGAAGATATTTATTGATATGTAAGTTCATATCATTTGAAAATGATGCTGCGATAGCTTAAGGTGAGTATGCAGGATGCCCTCGGTTTCACCGATAGATGCACAGTAGCCAATACGTCTGTGCTGGGGAGAAGGACTTGGGGTGTTTTTGTTAGAGATCTTCCTTGCTGCAGAGTATTTTATTTGCTGTGAGTTGTAGTGGTGATTTGGATAATCGCTCCAGCTTGGATGTGAACATAGTGCGAAATGCTGCAGAGAGGAAGCGAACTGCTCCTGATGTGGGACCAGGCACTGGTAGTCAGTGAAATGTGTAGGGGCTACGTCTCACCTGCCATCTGTTCGTTGTTCTGGAATGTCAGGTTGGAGAACCATGTAAAGTTGACTTAAAGCTGAAGACAGTATTGGGGTAACAAGTATGGGTTTAGTTTAGCATTTATGCAGACCAAACTGTTTTGGAGTGGGGACATCTCCGAGTCCTAATTCTTGATCTAGGCTATACCAGCCCTGCTATTAAACTGGGCCCCCTCATGCAATCCTAAATCAGAGAGTCATAGAATCATAGATCAACCAGGTTGGAAGAGACCCACTGGATCATAGAGTCCAATCAAATGTTCCATCCCGTTCCATCGTTGGCAGTCATTTTTGCCGGATGTCTTGTAAGAGATTGATATAGAGTATACGGCTTCCTAAAGAGGCCTCCTGCACTGCGGCTATTCCACAAAGCCCAATCCCATCTGTCCTTTTGTGCCAGTTTGATAGAGAATGAGGACTGCAGATGTTATTTTGTATTTGTTCAGGGAGCCCTACACAATAAAAAGCGACAGTGACACATAGAGGAAGCTCGGTGCTGGGGAGTTGCCTGCTGGTCTTGAAAAGCTCTCATTGAAATCTCAGAAGATACTTTAAAACTCTTTAGGAGCATGTCCAAGGCTTTACCTACAGGTGATGTGCATTAAACATGCATTAACATTTATTAGAAATACTAGTCACATGCCTAGGAAATGATCTAGGCAAAGTCCAAAGTATGCAGTTAAATTTCCCTCCAGACCCCCCAGATTTATGGCAGGTAGTGATGACATCGTTTTCTGTGTGAACCTGAGGGACGACAGCCTGTTTGCAAGCACAAAGTCCAGATCATTTATTTTATAGACCATTAGTTTTTGTTTTACTCTTTCACAACAGCTCTGCCAGTTTTCTTTTCTTTAGATTTGACTTTTAATTTTGAGAGGAAAACTAAATTAAAAATTCATCATTAGTTTTGAGATCAGTCCAGCAAAATAATCTCTGTAATTTATTCGAACACATGTGACCTAATGTAAACTATGAAGAGAGGTCATAATAATTGTGTAGCTGCAGTGGCAGCGTTGGGACAGGACTTCTTGACTCTTTTTTTAGTCTTCAGACTGCCTTTACAAGTGACCTCAAAGCCTCTTTGACCTGTGCAAATGTGGGGGCAGTGGAGCCCCTTTTGAGGCTGGAAGGCTAAGTGATTTTTTTTTAAAGACAAATTGTAGAAAATGATGCAGGGATTTCCAGATTCCCAGCTCGGAGATCAGTCATGGCTTTGGGAGCTCAGTTAAGAGAATTTTCGAGATACAGCCAAAAACTGAATTCCTTAGTGGTAATCCTGGTCTGAGCTCATCCGAGAAAACATAAAAATCAAGCATAGTGATTCACATCTAAAAGCAGTGAGCCAAGAAGGAGATTGTCTTTAACATGGAAGGGGAACGGGAGCTGCTGACCCTGGCAGGAGAACCAAAAGAAATACATAACTACTCCCACGTGAGAGGCATAATGGAGTAGAGAATATTGTTGAGTAGCATTTAGTTCCTCAGGATGAAGCCCCCCCTGGACATCAATATCTGCACTTAACCATTGCTTGGAAAGATCTTGGAAAGATATGGACA
The DNA here is from genome assembly GCA_033459285.1 of Clamator glandarius. Taxonomy (NCBI): domain Eukaryota; kingdom Metazoa; phylum Chordata; class Aves; order Cuculiformes; family Cuculidae; genus Clamator; species Clamator glandarius. The sequence goes on along the minus strand of JAUNZM010000464.1, from coordinate 1,298,257 downwards.
GAAGAGGTGGTGAGTGCACGTGCATGTGAGAGAGGGATTACAGCATGGGGTCTCATGAGAAAGGGTATCTGCACTTGCAGGCCAGGAGAAATGACTTGTGAATCATTGGGGTATTATGAAAATTGCTGAGACTTATGCAAAAATGCTGCCAAAAGAAGTGGTGGATTTAATTGTAGCACTAAACAATGATTGGTGGGAGTTCTGCGTATGAACAATATGTATCCGACAAGGACTGATCAGAACAGGAATTAAATATTGGGGGGAAAATTGAAATAAAATTAGTTATTCATTTTGTTCAGTGTTTCTTAAATAAGTGATGCTTTTTGTGGTTAGGAAGGGAAATATCTAATGAGTCTGCCAAAAGTATTGACGTGGTGGGTTTTCACTAGCTTAAATTGATAGCATTTATAATGTATTTATTAGGCATATTCATTCTGATAATTGGAAACACTCGCAGTGCTGAGTGTAATTACAAAAATAAAAATAGATTCAAGTTTGTATTTAGAAAGTCAGAAATATTTTCTGAGTTTGAGGAAGGCTGTGGATGTCAATGTTTTATCAGAGAAAGCTTTCCGGAAGCAGGTGGTCTGTGAGGCTTTGATATAAGGTCTGGGTGGAACAATGCTGCCTGGTTTTTATTCATGTAAAAAGCGATGTGTGCCTGGCAAGGTGATGGCCGCAGTTAGAATTTACTCCCAAAACATGTCAATTTGCATTATAGTTGGATTTCCTTTCTCTGCAGTTGTCCCTACAGAAAAAGAATTTGCAGGCTGAGAGAGTTGGGGTTGTTCAGAATATAGGGGTCCAGGGAGACCTTAGAGCAGCTTCTGCTACTGAAAGGGGCTCCAGGGAAGCTGAGGAGGGGCTCTCAATCAGGGAGTGCAGGGACAGGATGAGGGGGAACAGTTTTCAGCTGGAAAAGGGGAGATTGAGATGTGATCTTGGGAAGAAATGTTTTGCTGTGAGGGTGATGAGGCCCTGGCCCAGGTTGCCCAGAGCAGTGGTGGCTGCCCCATCCCTGGAGGGGTTCAAGGCCAGGCTGGATGGGGCAGGGGGTGGAACTGGATGAGCTTTAAGGTCCCTTCCAACCAAAACCATTTTATGACTGCACTGAGCTGTGTTAGTGCTGTCACGTCTGCACAGGGTTACAGCAATGCCAGTGAGTGAAATCCAAACATTAAACACACACTCACAAACTGCCAGCACCGTGATTTTATAGGACTATATTCCCACAGTCTTGTCTGTATTTTTATGGTGGATTTTGCCCGTGACTTTTGGGTTCACCATCTGTTCATTTGTTAGGCTGGAGCCTTGAGGGTTTGCTTCCTGAAACAGTAAATGCTTTGAAAAAGGTCTAAAAATTCAAGTTGTTAAAAGATTTTTTTTGTTGTACTTTAATCTTGTTCTGGCGTGCATCAAGCAACAGAGTAATTGTGTTCACCTCTTCCCAGGTGGAAATGCTAGAACGGAAATATGGAGGCCGTCTCATAACTAGACATGCTGCTCGAACAATACAAACAGCTTTTCGCCAGTATCAGATGAACAAGAACTTTGAGCGTCTTCGAAGTTCTATGTCTGAAAATCGTATGTCAAGGCGCATTGTACTGTCCAATATGAGAATGCAGTTTTCCTTTGAAGGGCCTGAGAAAGTCCACAGCTCTTACTTTGAAGGAAAACAAGTTTCTGTTACAAACGATGGGTCAAAGCTGGGATCGCTGGTACAGTCTGAATGTGGTGACCTTGGAGAGTCAGCTACAATGAAGTCTCCAGCAGCATCTACTGATTTTGCTGATGCAATAACAGAACTGGAGGATGCTTTTTCCCGGCAAGTGAAATCCCTGGCAGAGTCCATTGACGATGCACTGAATTGCCGTAGTCTGCACTCTGATGAAGTCCAAACTCCGGATCAAGTCAGAAGTCGTGAATTGGAAAGGGATAGTTGTGCTCAAACTAAACCAGCAATTCACAATGTGGATCACCGGAAGCTTGACGAGATGACAGCATCCTACAGTGATGTTACGTTATATATTGATGAGGAAGAGCTGTCCCCACCCCTTCCCCTTTCCCAGTCGGTAGACAGAACGTCCAGCACAGAATCTGACTTGAGGCTTCGGTCTGTGAACTCTTCTCAAGAGTACTGGTCTATGACCCACAAAGACGATAAGATAGACACGGATACAAGCTGCAGGAGCACCCCGTCACTGGAGTGTCAGGAACAGAGGATGAGAATGGATCATCTGCCATTGCTAACTATAGAGCCACCCAGCGACAGTTCGGTGGACTTGAGTGATCGCTCGGAGAGGGGCTCATTAAAGAGACAAAATGCATATGACCGAGGGATCACTAGTCAACAAGGAAGCCCAAAACACATCCCGCACAGTATTCCTGCCAAGATCATACCCCGCGAGGAACCGGAGGCCAGGCACAGGGCTAGGCCTATAGACAGCCATTTGGCCATCAACGGCACAGCAAACAGGCAAAGCAAATCAGAGTCTGATTATTCTGACGGAGACAACGACAGCATCAACAGCACTTCCAACTCTAATGACACAATAAACTGCAGCTCAGAATCTTCTTCCAGGGACAGCCTGAGGGAGCAAACCTTGAGCAAACAAACATACCACAAAGAAACGCGCAACAGCTGGGATTCCCCAGCCTTCAGTAATGATGTTATCAGGAAACGCCACTATAGGATTGGACTGAATCTCTTCAACAAGTAAGTAGAGCATTTCCTTCTTTGCTCTCCTTGGCAAAAATATAGCCGCTGCAGCAGGAATATTTTTGTGTCAGGTAAGTAAGGCTGGTGTCTGATATTGACTTCTCAGGGGAAAAATAATCTGTTTGTGGTGACTGTTCATGTTAGAGTACTTACAGGTTGACACCTTCATAGGTAACAGGTTCGGGAGAAAAGAAAAAATATAATTATGTGTCTAGATATGGCAGGAAACTATTTTAGAGGAGGGATTGGATTCCTTTTGTGTTGAAAAATATGACGGCTTAATCCTGACACTTTGTTGGTATAACAGATTCAGGCTCCTTCCTGCCAGGTGGGTGTTGTAAAGCTTGGCATACGGGAATTGGAAATAACAAGTGGTGTAAGATGAATTTCCTGTTTAACACCAGCAGGGCCTGGGATTTCTTCATTAGATTTTACCACAACTTTGAGACTAAAAAACAGTGCACTGACTATTTTTATGCTAAACAAACATTTATTGTTTATCATAAAATTATTATAAATTTGTATTTCTGCCTATGGCTTAATTTTCCCATCTATGGAGTTGTTTAAAAGTTTTATAAAATAACTTCCTTAAGTTCCTTTGTTTTGTGGAAACACTTTGTCCTTTGGACACTCCCCTGGGGCTGTAGAAAACCATGAATGTTCTGATAGAGGGTAACTAACGGATGCTGTGCTGGTCTGAACTCTGTACTCGCATTCCTGGGGTCACAGAGGCCTCGTGCGAGCTCTCCTAAGCTGACAGTACACGCACCTAGGTGGTTGCCATTAGAATTCCTGGGATTTGGTCACTGCTTAGGTGGTGCCGAATGAGCTAGTTTCCTTGCCCTGGAGTGGGTGTCACAGCCTTAAGTCTTTTCTGTCCTAGCGCTTATAAAGCACCTCAGAACACTTGGATGAAGGATGCTCACTGCCAGGATTTGTTCATGTTTTTCTTTACCATGCGGTTGGCAGCTCATAGCGCTTGTGTAAGTTTTCTACTCCGTATTTCTCAAGAATTGTGTAGGTTCTGGAGAGCTGACAGATGTTTCAGCATGCTGCCACGGGCCGTATTCCCCGGTGTCCTCCAGCCTGGCTGAGCTCAGCCCTCCTTTGCAGCTGGCGGCGCTGCCGTTTGGTTTGTTTGGATGAATAGGTCAGTGCTTCACTGGGGAATGAGATGCTTTAACACTGCAAGTAGTTAAAGCTTTTTGATGCTATCGTGCAAGGCTGTGTTACAATATTGAGTATGCATCGGCCAGGGTTAGTTGTGAAAACTGTCAGCTCTGGTTTTGTGTCTTTGCTAAAGGTTAATAGGTCTTTACAGCAGCTTTTCACAAGCTGGCAGTGTGGGAGCTGTAGGGTCTGTGCAGGTGCTGCTGCTCCTGAAGAAGACTGGGTAGGAAGAGACAGCAGGTTTGGGTTTCACAAGATTTGAAAATATTCACATCCCTGATGGGGAGGGAGGTGCTATGTTTGGATGACATTTAAAAGACTTGGTGTTCACTCCGGTTTTTTTGCATGGTGATTAAACTCAGAGCAGTCAATGATCAGCAGCTTCAGGTGCGATAGCAGCCAGCTGCAGAGGGTGTGAGGAAAAAAGCAGAATGGAAAAGGTGCTCAAGCAGTGCTGAATGAGAGGATTGGAAACTGTCAGATGCTTCTCATGGCATCTGTTTGAGTAGAAGGCTGAAGGTGAAAAATAAACATGAGGAACAGAGAAGAACAGAGACTGTTACTTGAAAGACATCCAAGGGGTCTTGCTGCATGGACTTGAATGGAGAATTGATACATCTTTGTTATATGTTGACTGGTTGTAAGTTGACGTGCAGTTTCTTAGCAGTGAGTTCTAGAAGACAGCACCGTGCAGCGCACCAGGCAGCACCTCTGTGTGTCATCTTTTGATGTGTGTGATTGTTTTCAGCCCCCCAGCATTTTACCTCTGTATCTCTGTTGATACAGGACTGCCTTGGTTCTACCAACAGCTCAGACAGCCCCAACTATCCCATGTCTCTCGGTTTCGATGATAGCTCTTCAAGTCCGCAGATTGTGACATTTCATTAATAGCCCTGTTATCCCTCTGGGCAGTGTCAGGTACTGATCCATTGTAGAATGTGATGGTGCATGAATCTACATTAAAAAAGGGAGCTGGGAAATGTTCGAAGCTTTTTTCTTTAAAAAGTGCAGAAGATGACTCCTAGAAGTATATCAGTGGGAGTGCAAGTTGCATTTTATGAGGAAAGAAAAGGGATAGAGATTGTGTTCAGGCATTTGCCAGGAATTGTAAGTAATGTTTTCTTCAAGATGAAGAATCCTTTCTCCTTTCAGACATATACTGCACAGGCACATTAGTCTGAGTTAACTTCTGAAGGTGACGCGCATCGCTCTCAGCACATGGGTTACAGCAGGGCAGCTTGTGTGTCCAAATGCATTTTGAAAAGCAAACCTTGTTTCCATGGCGAAAGCTCCCGTTTCACGTGCAAGATGGCATCAAGGAGGCCTGTCCAGCCTGGTTAGGCGCGGGCTGGGAAGGGGATCTGCAGGGACACTGCAAATCAGCCCTGTCCACACAGTTTCTCTCTCAAGACATGGCAAAAATACACCTGCCCAGCTTCTTGGACCAGCAAGGGTCTGCATGATCCCCTGTTGCGAAGTGCACGTGCTTCCTGTCGTGTGACCGGAGGTCCACCCATGATGTGGGTGGGGTACAGTCCTTGGGCTGCTCTCCAGCATTCAAGTCAAAGCCACAGAATCGTTTCGATCTCTTTTGACCACGTGAGTTTCCATGACACATTTATGATCGCAAAACGAGCCTTGGCAGCGCTGCCGAGAGGATGTGAGCCCCACCCATGCGGAAGGACGGTGCACAGGGCTGGAACAAGCAGCTTTGAAGTTACCTCGTACAAGAAGGCAAGTTTTTGCCAGACGTCTGCATCTACAGGAGGAAATTTGAGGGATATCTTTTACAAGAAGTTCATGTTCATTTTGTTGCATCTTTGAACTGTTTCTTGCAAATTACGATGCCAAACCTTAATTAACAAATAATCTTGTTATTTCTTTTCGGTACATGATGCTTGGCTGAAAGGCAGAGACTTTAGAATCTTAAAGAAGGGCATGAATTGTAGCAAGCACTTGACTTTGTTCGCTAAGCATGTGGAAAGAGTGGAGTTTTACAAAGCATGCAGAGTCACTATCCTTACATCAACAGAGCTTTATAGTTTTCCTATTACAATAATAATTTTCAGAAGCCAAAGTGCAGATTTCTTACCAGAGGCCCTTTGTTAGCATAGCCGGTAACAGGTGGAGTGAAAGTTGAGCACAACTGGTGGTCTCGTTCACTTAATCCCCATTACGAGCAACACATGAGTAGGACAAATGTCTTTGGAGAGTGGAGAGCACAGGACCAGAGAGAAAAAAATGTAGGTAAGTGAAAGCCATTTTTCTTATCACTTGATCACAGGATTTGTTTCAAACTATGTCTTGGCGGTCAGTCTGGAGCCTTAGTGCTGATTAACAAAGTACACTTTTTAAAAAGATATTTTATGCTATCCACTGCAACACCAGAGCATAAAGTATCCTCCAAACAGAAAGTTTCTGCCAAAGACATTGCTGCTAATTAACAGCTCCTGTACGTTCTTCTGTTTTGAATGCAGCAGTGATCTCAGCCCCCTCAATGGGCTGTTGGGTTCTGTGTTGCCATTCATTGCCTTCCTAAAGGAAGGGTTGCAGGTGCACGCCTGGAGCGCAGGGGCTCCCAGGGAAGCGTGGGGCAGCCAGCTGTGTTGAATTAGACGTTCTCTTCAGTGTGGTTTGAAAGGGATGCAGGCTGGGAAAAATGACGCTGGAAACCCTCCCTCGTAGGCAGAAGGAAAACACTACCTAGAAAGGTTTATTTTGCAGGCACCAAACCCTGCCAATGCAAATCCAGACTTTGAGACTGGTTTGCTTATAAACAAGGCTTCAAGAGGGCTTTTGAATGCTGTTTTTAAAAAGAAGGAGAAGAAAAAATGTAGAAAGGGCTGTGATTCTATTCTCATGTCTGTTTTGATGGCAGGCTGGAAATACCAGGTTAACTAGTTATTGCAGCCCAATCTAGTAAGATTTTCAGGTTCCATTCTGCTACCAGTGTACTGATGGCTCGAACAGATTAAGTAGGACCAGGTGGTTTTTAACCCAAGCAGTCTGAGGAAACCCATCCTGGTCCTGGCTCTACAGTTGGTGGCAGCAGGCTGTGACTCCACACGGAGCTGTGCTGGTGTGGGAGGGAGTGTGTTGCTTTATTCCCTCCTCCCGTGCCACCACGGTGATGGTGGCAGAGCCTCTGGCTCCTCCGACTGCAGCAGCGTGGCCGGCTGGGCCCTGCTGAGCAGAGTCTGGGGCAGGGGGTGTTGCACACACTTGGGCAGGGGGGACACACTCTGTGTTAATAAAGGTGTGAGGTCCTGCACCTGAGCTGGGGCAGTGCCCAGCACGATTACAGGCCAGGCAGGGAACGGATTGAGAGCAGCCCTGGGGAGAAGGACTTAGGGTGCTGATGGATGAAGAGCTCCACATGAGCTGGCAGTGTGTGCTTGTAGCCCAGAGGCCACAACAGTATCCTGGGCTGCATCCAAAGCAGTGGGACCAGCAGGGAGAGGGAAGGGGTTCTGTAGCTCCACTCTGAGGAGACCTCACCTGGAGCCCTGTGTCCAGTTCGGAGTCCTCAGCACGGGAAGGACAGGGAGCTAGTGGAGTGAGTCCAGAGGAGACCACAGGGATGATCCCAGGGCTGGAGCACCTCCTGTACAAGGACAGGCTGTGAGAGTTGGGGTTGTTCGGCCCAGAGAAGAGAAGTCTCCAGGGAGACATTAGAGAAGCTTCCAGTGCTGAAAGGGACTCCAGGAAAGCTGCAACTCTGGATGAGAGGGAACGTTTTTTAGCTGAAAGAGGGGAGACTGAGATGAGATTTTGGGAAGAAATGTTTTGCTGTGAGGGTGGGGAGGGCATGGCACAGGTTGCTCAGAGCAGTAGTGGCTGCTCCATCCCTGGAGGGGTTCAAGGCCAGGCTGGATGGGGCTTGGAGCCCCTGATCCCGTGGGAAGTGTCCCTGCCCATGGCAGGGGTGGAACTGGATGGGCTTTGAAGTCCAACCCAAATCACTCTGTGATTTTCAGCACAACTTGGACAGCATTAGAGTGGTTTGAAAATGCGATACCCCTCTGCGTGGTGCTGTAAAATGCGGGAGATAAAAGTTTGCGTTTCTCAAACTCTTTTGCTAATCCCATGGAGGTTAGTCTCACATTTAGTATCTCTTTGGGGGTATCGGATATTGGAAGAGACTTCCAAAGGTCTTCCCCTCTGGCAGTGTTCCCATGGCACTGTGATTTCTTGCCACCGGTGCCAGTCATACTGGTGCCGGTGCCAGTTTTGGCCGTGGCTGGTGAAGAGGGGCTGAGCAGGGCAGCTCGGGGCAGCTGCCACCATCTCACCTGGCTCCTTCCACTGTGTATAATGCCGCTGATGGCTTGTGTGTAGTGTTTTCTTGAAGGTCTTTGGGCCTGATCTTGCACGCACATTTTGGAGATAAATGGACCTGACACCACTTTACACGGCTCAACAGAGCCTAGGCTATAAATATTTTTACAGTAAGTTTTTCCAGATGCCTTTCAGCTTCCACCCCCCTTTTTTGTCCTCTCTTGCTTTCTGGAAAGGGTAGTGACAGATGGAAAACTGTTCCTATGTGTCCTCAGTCCATTACAGCCTACTGTTGTGAGGAGTTTTCTGTAGCTTCCTTCATAATGAGCTATTATCAAGGTCCCTAGTCTTCCCAAGTTCTCTCAAAGGATTTATTGACAGAGCTGAAAAGGCATGAGTATCTGTTTGCAGTATGCAGTGATGTGTCATCTTTTGACCTGTAAACCTTGAAAGCCTTGCCAGCTTCATTGATTGCACAGTAGGGATCATTTTATTTGAAATTTAAAAATCACTGTTGATATGATTTTGATAATAGATCCAGGAACAGAATTTATTAAACATGTCTAGGTTCCCTGGAATATTAATTTAGGTATCTATTTATTTTACTGAGCAGATATGAGGGAATTTGCTGAGTCCTGGTGGGATTATACCGAGTAAAAACCTGCAAATTGCTGTTTCTGGAGAAATTCTTGTTGGAAATCTGGGACACACAACAATATTTGTGAGAGGATACATTTTCATTTTTCATGAAAGCAGCTTTAACTGTTCAACAGAGTATTTGGTTCTGTCATTTCACGTGGATGGAAGTTGAAGGTTATTTGGATTCCTAAGTAGTGTTACATTCAGAAAGTACTGGAAATCTTTTCTCTTGTTTGAAATCCTTAAAAAAATGCCAGATGTTGTTATTTTTTTAAGCAATTTTGCCAGTAGCCCTTTGTTTAAATATTGTAGTAAGTGTTCTGATCTGATGTCCCTCCATTGACCCCAATCACGTGCCTGATGAGCTGTGCTTCGGATGCCGAGGGAACTTTCTGTATTGCTTTTAGTCAGGTCTCATGGCACCCATTCAGCCTTCTAATATCTGCTCTGAAAACATGTATTTTTAGATTATTCCCCCTAGAATTTTAAGTTGAAAGCTTATTAGGAACGTTGCTAATGATTTTAGGCTCTGTAAGCACACGCTGATTAGGAGGGAGTAGGCGTCAATCAAACCAAGGTTCTCTCTACACGTGAACTAGCCGTTTGTTTTGTCACTGATCACCAGTGTCCCTGCAAATCGTGTCTCCTGTGACTTGAGTGATTCCGTAGGGCGAGGGAAGGCAAGACAGGAGGCTTGTTGAGGATTTCTCAATAGAGGTGTTTGCCATCGTCGAGTATACGCTGAAAGGGCCTTTACTGCTGTTCCAACATCTGGGCTGCAGATTATCCAGCCGCAGACAGCTCCCACAGACATGAAAATCAAAGCACTCCATGTAGCTTGTCCTCTCGCATGCCAAGGAGTTAGTGCAGAGAGAAGAATGCTCTTAGCATGACTCTCATTATTTCTAGAAACATTTAGCCCCAAGTGAGAACATCCAAAGGAAAAAAAAAAGCTCTGTGTGTTTGGCTTTGTTTTGTGTGTGTTTTATCTTTTCTTCCTGGGGACCCGTTTTTCCTCTTTTTCCCCAGAGTGGGTGCGTTGATTGGCAGGTTTTATGCCCTGTCCCTGAAAACCAACTCACACATAGAACTGGGAGTTTCAACCCACAGTATATTTAAGCCTCGGTTTCAAATATGGGCAGAGGGATTCCTTTTATTGCTGCAGAAAGGGAGTATAAACTTTGCGGGACGTTGAAAGCCCGTCTGGCTTTGCAGAGGAGGCCCTGTGACCAGCAGGAGCTGTGCGCCAGCGTCCCTGGGCCCAGGCAGGAGCCATTGCCTCATCCTGTGCCGCCAGCTCCGCCTGCCATTAACCATTCCGCAGTCTCCCTCCTGCTGCTGCGTGCTGGGAATCGGTAAGGGGTTTGCTCTGACAGCGCCTGGACGCGTGCTCAGGATGCAGTCTGTCGTTAGAGAGTGACCCTGTGACAGGGGCGGCAGCCCCAGGTGAGCATCTGGTGCAACTCTGGATGCCAGGATTTTAATTCCGCCCTCCCTCTGTCTCCGCATTACAAGTGACCACATTTTGAAGGTGAAAAATGTGACCAGCTGCCGTTGCAGAGGAAGGTTTGAACTGGGAGTTGGGAAGGCTGCGTAGGAACCCTTGGAAGAAGAGGAGGGGGCACTGGCTCTTTCCTCCTGTTTAACAATTCATCTGTCTACTGACTTGGGATTTGGTGGATCTGTAAATGAAACATCTGGAGGTCTTTAAACAGCAGTTCTGCATTGCAAATTTAAAAGGTATCCTTTTAAAAGGAAACATGAGAGCCAGTGCTTCCCATTTGCAGCCAGCAGAGGTGCAGAAATTGAAGCTGAAATGCTTCTGTTCTGTGTAAGTGGGGTGAGGGTGTGGAAAGAGAATTTAGGGCAGGGACACCAGAAAATGTTAAGACAGGAACTGTTCCGCGGTTTCAAGGACATAGTCATCTCAGTGTCTCATTCCTGGCTGCAGTTGTGCAAACACAAAAGCAGTACTTAGCCCTTACAAACACTGCTGAGAGAGCCAGCAGGTTTACATGTACCTTGACTCAAAGCGGAGTATATCTTGCTCTGCTGGCAGCTTCTGTTCTTCTTGAGCCCTTCTGTTCTCCTTGAGAAATACAGAGATGCGAAGGGATCAGAGGAGGTGAGTATTTAACTGAAATATTTCCTCCTTGCTTGCAAGGAAGGAAGGAGCAGTGGAAGAAAAAAAAAAAAAGTAGGCTGTCCACTGCCAAGAGAAGGAATAGCAAGGAGCTACAAACTGTGCCGTGGCAGGATGACTCCGGGTTGTGTTTACCAGCCAGGACATGCCCAGCCACTGCATCACAGCCGCTCGGGGTGTGCCTTGGGAGTCTCTTGGCTGTGCCAGCTGCTTTGTTCCTCAAGGCTGACGCTTCTACTGCAGAAGCATCCTATTTCTGAAATGGCTTTAATCTCTGTTTTTCCTGCTTTATAGAATAACCCAGACTTTGTGCTGGGGCCCTTCTGCTGCCTTTTATACGCTTGTAATGGTTTTGTCGTCAGCTGCAATTCAGGTGAGAGTTTTCAGACAGGCCTTGAGCACTCAGTAGCAATAAAGATGTTTAATGTGTGATTTTCTAGCACTGTGCTAGAAAGCGGTGACAAAAAGAATCAGATTGATCAGGCAGAAAGTAAAGGTAGAACTGTTTAGGTCAGTTGCCCAATTTTATGAAGAGAGTTTCCTCTCTCTGTTTTGTCTCCCACCAAACAGAACCGGGCACTGAGATCAGTTCCTCCACAGTTAGAATTGTAGAATCATTGAATAGTTTGGGTTGGAAGGGACCTCAAGGCCCATCCAGTTCCAGCCCCTGACGTAGGGATCTCCCACTGGATCATTCTGGATCACTCTCAAAATTCTTATGCCAGTGACACGAGAATAAATTTAACTTCACTGAATGGAGATAGCTGCAGGTGAATTGATGTAATTGCAGACAAGCTGTGCCCATCACATCTGTGGTGGGAGTGTTTTGGGTTGGTTTTGAATGAACCTGAGGAGATTTAACACATGATAAAGTAGTGAGAAGTTATCCCCTGTGGGGGAAACTGAGGGCTCCTGCCCAGAGATCAGGAGTGACTCTCTCCCCATCTCCAGGAGACGCAAAGGAGACACAAAGAAGCTGTGAAACATGCTATTTCTTGGCTTGTGTTCCTGACACAGGGACTCTTTTCTCCTGACTGCCAGGAGATGTAGTTTCCCCATAGTTCTTTCTCTTTGTTACACAGTTGTAGCTTGAGAAAGACACAGGCCAGGCTTCCCAGTCAGCTCCTCTGGCTTCTTCCTTTCAGTCCCCTTCTTGCCTTGCTGCACAGCTGGGTGAACTCTGACCAGTGGGTTTGGCACTATTTTAAGGTTGTTGTGTTTTGTCTTCTTTCCCAGACGGTTTAAAATAGACACAGCGATGCTCTGAGCTTCACTGCAGCATGGGAAGCTGTGCAGTCTAAGTGAAGGAAGGAGCACAACCACAGAAAAAACCCTACCTGTCTGCCAGGATGAGGAGAATGTTCTGCCAACTGCTTATTGCCAACCTGGCTATTGAAAAATATTTATCTACTTAATTATTCTAAGTTTTAGATTCTCGCTATTATGAAAGCCATCCCTGGATTTTAATGTTAAGCTAGTGCTCAGTTTAGTGACACCTGTGCCTATTTCCAGGGTGGGATCTCTAGTGTCAAAGGCAAGGAAGGTTATTTAATTTTAACCAAGGGCTGGCATCACAGCTGCATTGAATTCTCCACCCCCAACATGAAACAGTTTCTGTGGCGGCAGCACGTTTCTGTTTGCAGAGTGACAGCCTCCATGTAGTTCTGGCTCGTTTCTTTTCTAGATTCTCACAGCCTGGGATCTTTGCAGTGTAGCCCATGTGTCCCGAAGCACAGCTGAGAAACCAAAAAGCATGGATGCGCCTTTGGAAATAGGGACATTCTTTCTAGATGCTTCACTGAGCATCTTGTTTTCGGCCAGGCCAGTTTCCTCCCCCATGTCTCAGGCAACAGGAACATTGTGGTTGTGTTTGTGAACATTGTGTGAGTCACCCCTTAGCTTACCTCAAAAGATGCTTTTGGCATCTCAACTTGGGCAAGCTGCTTTCTGTGCTCATTTTTTATTCATGCTTCCATTTTACAGCTCTGTTATTGTCTGAGCACAGAGAGGTAATAAGGATTTGGGTGCTGGTAAGTGTTTCATGTTTAGTGAGTTAAAAATAGGGGAGGCTTTCTATGCTTTTGTACTGTGTTTTTTGGCTGTTTCTTTCCCAGGTAGCCCTGCTGCTCTCCGTTCTCTCCTCCTGCTGGACAGTGGGGACACAGGTAGTTTGTCCACCTGGTGCCTCCTTGGTCACCCGACTAACAATGGAGCTATGGGCTAACCTAACTGGATTTAAACAAATAAATGAAACAAAACCAAAACAAACCACCACAAAAAAAGCAAAGCTACACCAAAAAAACCCACAAACAACAAATACACTTTTTCTCCTACATCAGTTTGTCAGAACCCCTAAACCAGCAAGAGGGCTAAGAGCAGAGAGAGCACCTGCCATTGAGGTGCTTGCTGACCACCAGATTTCATGTGATTTAGTGATACAACTGACAGTACAACAGTAAACGCCACATTTGGGCTAATCTCTTACCATCTAGAATCTGTTTGGAAGCTTTTCCTCTACCAAATTCACTTTTCAAATTCATTGGTGTTTTCCTACAATTTGGGAGATAACATTTCAAATATCCAGGTAATGCAAAGCCCTATTTCCAAGCACCACTAACCTTTGGAATCTCTCCTACCCCATACTCCAAAGGAAAGCTAATTCTTAGGAGAGCCTTATACATCATTTATGTCAGCAGAACTCCCTAACATGCTCCCCTTTTGGTGACTCTTCCTGATTCGACCTGCACAGCTGTTAATGGGAAAAAAACCCACCTCCTCCTGTACTTTGCAAGCTGTAAACCCTCAACAAACCACTGCTCGAAGGAGAGCTACACAGAGTTCAGCAAGTTATGCAAACTTCCACTGGCTTAGACGTCCAGCACTGCATGTAGAACTTGCAGAGTAGATGTGCCATCCCCATCTACACCTGCGATCGAGAGGCACAACAGAGGAGATGGGAGAGATGTGCTTGTGCCTTGGCTTTTGAGAGGATGGGTCTTTGGGGCGGTGGAAGGTGTTTTGCTCTTTGTTTTTCTGTTACCTGTGTGTGGTTTTGTTGCATTCTACATTTCTGCAATTTGCTTTGAAAAAGCGCTACAGGATCCAACCTGTCTTCAGAAATGCACACAGACAACATGTTCCATCAGTTCCAAATCCTGCTTCCGTTGGAGATTCCAAAACTGGACATAGCACTCCAGGTGGGGTCTCAAGAGAATGAAGTAGAGAGGGAGAATCACCTCCCTCAACCTACTTTTAAAATATACTGGTTTGAGTAGTTATTTTGAAGTTCGCATTACTTTCTCCATCAATATTTTTCCCCTAAAGTTGCTTTAAACCATCCTGAAGGTCTTGTTATTAATCAGTTTCTGGCAAATTCCTTAGCTCTTTATGTAATATCTGAGAATCATACGCAAATAAGGGTTTGCACATCTTTTGTGCGATTTGATTTTTTTCTTCCTTTCAGTAGATTCCTTTTCATTTGTTTTGATTGGGGCTTTTTGAGATAGAAGACATTTTTAAGTTTTATTTTGGAAGCAATCCTGTGAAAAGTGCTTTAAATATGTATCTTATCAGTTCTGTAAAGCGCTAGCTTTAGAAGGGTGTATTTTGATATTAGGTAATGTATTCAGATCTGAAAATAAATGCTGTGCTTATGCAGCTTCCTCGGTTGCTATTTATAGACCACTCATCTTCCCTGCTGCTGGTAGGTGTAATTAACCAGCCATCGCTGGGAATTTTCCTAATCACAAAAGACTCTTAGTTGTAAGCATAGAACGGTCCACGCTCGGTTCTGAGTAGGCAGAAGGGAGGAGAACTTGTATCAGATGTGCTGTCTTGTGTTCAGGCCTGGACTCCTTCATGTGCTGCTCCTTTCTGCATCCAGTCATACACTTAAAGGAAATTAGGCTTCAGTTTTCTGGGAATGACAGACCTCGAATCCTGTGTTCAGTTCTGGGTCCCTCACCACAAGAAGGATGTTGAGGCTCTGGAGCGAGTCCAGAGAAGAGCAACGAAGCTGGTGAAGGGGCTGGAGAACAGGCCTTATGAGGAGCGGCTGAGAGAGCTGGGGGTGTTTAACCTGGAGAAGAGGAGGCTGAGGGGAGACCTCATTGCTCTCTCCAACTACCTGAAAGGAGGTTGTGGAGAGGAGGGTGCTGGACTCTTCTCCCAAGTGACAGGGGACAGGACGAGAGGGAATGGCCTCAAGCTCTGCCAGGGGAGATTTAGGTTGGACATTAGGAAAAAATTTTTCACAGAAAGTGTCATTGGGCAGTGGCAGAGGCTGCCCAGGGAGGGGGTTGAGTCCCTTTCCATGGAGGGGTTTAAGGGACGGGTGGATGAGGTGCTGAGGGACACAGTTTAGTGTTTGATAGGAATGGTTGGACCCCATATCCAGTGGGTCTTTTCCAACCTGGTTATTCTATGATTCTGTGATTCATTGGTGAGCGGAATGGGAAGCTAAGGAGATACCTGTTGGATAAGATATGCAATGCCCACATTTAGCCACAGAAACTGGTGTTATTTAGCATTTATTTGTGTACATTCACATATAACCATTAAGCTTCAGAGGTCCCATATTTGTTTCAGTGATAGGAAAACTGAAAATGCTGCCTTGCTGGGTGAGTGAGCGATTCCCTGACAGGGTGGTACCAGCTGCCTCTGGGCTCTTTGTCCCTGACACCATACGGTGTGCTCTGTTCCAGACAGTGATTGCTTGGGGTGAGGTCTGGACAGACCACCTGAAGCTATAGGTTCTGTCATTAAGAGCAATTACCCTGCTGATGCTTGTGCTAAGAAATCCTTTTTCACTGACCTTCAAAGCAAGATCAAAGTAACATTAGGAAAGATACAGTCCTTATATCCACAAGCAGTAGGAATTCTCTCGAAAACTGTTTAATTCTTGGCCTCCTTTGCTTTAGCAGGAGCTCTGGTGGCTGGATCTGGGCACCCAGCTATTGGTCAGGTGTGCTCTTTGGGTTTGCAGTCGTTTCTCTAGAACAGAACAATAGAGTTAACAGGTTTTAGAGGACAGATTTCAAAATAACAGGTCACGATTGTATTGATTGTGGGCAGATTCAGTGGGTAGGGCCATGAGTTAGAAAGTTTCTTCTCCGTGGTGATGACTCTCACAGATTTGATTCTGAGGTTTATGCCATTGCTTCCACAGTGTGATTTGTCAAAAAGGGAAAGAGCAGTCTTCATTCTTGCAGCTCAGAGCTGTCAGGTTCTGTTTTTTTGTTACTACAGTTTACATTGCTTCCATGGTACAACTTCTGTAACAAATGGGACTATTTGATCAATCAGTGCTGAATGTGTACTTTTTTTTTTCTTCTTACTATGAGGTGTATGCTTTCACAGAATAACCAGGTTGGAAGAGACCCACTGGATCGTCGAGTCCAACCATTCCCACCAATCCCTAAATCATGCTCCTAAGAACCTCATCTACCCTAACCTTAAACACCTCCAGGGACAGTGACTCAACCACCTCCCTTGGCAGACCGTTCCAATGCCTAACCACCCTCTCCGTGAAGAACTTTTTCCTAATCTCAAGCCTAAATCTCCCCTGGCGGAGCTTGAGGCCATTCCCTCTCGTCCTGTCCCTGTCACTTGGGAGAAGAGGCCAGCACCCTCCTCTCCACAACCTCCCTTCAGGTAGTTGTAGAGAGTAATAAGGTCTCCCCTCAGCCTCCTCTACTCCAGGCTGAACAACCCCAGCTCTCTCTCAGCCGCTCCTCATAAGATTTGTTCTCCAGCCCCTTCCCCAGCTTCGTTGCTCTTCTCTGGACTCACTGCAGAGCCTCAACATCCCTCTTGTGGTGAGGGGCCCAGAACTGAACACAGGATTCGAGGTGCGGTCTCACCAGTGCCGAGTACAGGGGGAGAAGAACCTCCCTGGACCTGCTGGTAACGCCGTTCCTGATACAAGCCAAGATGCCATTGGCCTTTTTGGCCACCTGGGCCACTGCTGGCTCATGTTCAGTCACTGTCAACCAACACCCCCAGGTCCTTCTCCTCCTGGCAGCTTTCCAGCCAGGCTTCTCCTAGTCTGTACCTCTGCTTAGGGTTGTTGTGCCCCAAGTGCAGGACCCGGCATTTGGCCTCGTTAAACCTCCTGCCGTTGGTCTCAGCCCAGCAGTCCAGCCTGTTCAGGTCCCTTTGGAGCCTCCTGACCCTCCAGCAGATCCACACTTCCACCCAGCTTGGTGTCATCTGCAAACTTGCTAAGGGAGCACTCGATGCCTTCATCCAGGTCATTGATAAAGACATTAAACAGGGCTGGACCCAGGACTGAGCCCTGGGGAACCCCACTTGTCACTGGCCTCCAGCTGGATTTAACTCCATTTACCACCCTCTGGGCCCGGTCATTCAACCAGTTTTTCACCCAGGAGAGTGTGCACCTGTCCAGGCCAGAGGTGACAGTTTCCGAAGCAGAATGCTGTGAGAAACTGCATCAAAGGCTTTACTGAAGTCCAGGAAGATACATCCACAGCCTTTCCCTCGTCCAAGAGTTTAGTCACTTGGTCATAGAAGGTGATCAGATTACTCTGGCAAGCCCTGCCTTTCATGAACCCGTGTTGACTGGGCCTGATCACCCGGTTCTCTTGCAAGTGCTTCACGATCGCACTCAAGATCACCCGCTCCATGACTTTCCCCAGTACCGAGGTCAGGCTGACAGGCCTGTAGTTCCCCGGATCCTCCCTGCGCCCCTTCTTATAGATGGGCACGACATCAGCCTCCAGTCCAGCGGAACCTCCCCAGTCATCCAGGGCTTCTGGAAGATGATGGAAAGGGGTTTGGCCAGCACATCCGCCATTTCCCTCAAAACTCAAATAATCCTGCAAAACTTCCTGGTGCTCCACCTCAGCACAAGGAAAGCATCAGTGGGTAAAGAGCTTTGTCTTCCAGTATATTGTGAAATGGTTTGAAGTCTTGCTTTGGAGGCTTACCTGGCCTGAAGTGCACATGAATAAAAGGTGATTTTTGAATGAGTTGTACTTTATGATAGTGTTCTTTGGTTTCTGCTTTAACAGTTGCTGAAGAGGAGCTCTCCTGGGTTTGTATCACTCCGGATTTTATGGACAGCTGTAGCTCCTTAACAAGTGAGGTGGAGGGAACTATTCCTGGGTTTGTTGGATACTGTGAATCTAAGTTCAGAAAGGTTAAGAAGTCTGAAGTACAATGCAAAAGCACACGAACATAGCAGTTACAGCGCTCACAGGAAAAAGGGTACTTTTTAAGTATGAAGGAGATTCCTTTTACAAGTTTATATTTAGAAGATAACCTTATGCATAATCTTATCTCAGATGAAAAGAGCCCCAAAGCCTGATGCAAGAAATTGAGATTTGAGAGCTCCTCTTTGATTAAATCAAATACATTCCTCTGATCTGTCTAACTCTTAAGTGTACAATGGTGCAATGTAAAAGAGAGATGAATGGCGATGTATTTAGTAATCTTATTTGCAATTAAAAACCCTGAGGAAGGGTTATGGTTTTATGATCAACCTTGTCTAGAAATAGTAAGGTCACCTTGTCCTTGGCAATCGATTTTGCTTGCCGTCAAGGCAACATCTTTCAGGCCATCCAGCGCGCTGTGAATCAGTCACTCGTACAGGTGGACATTATGTTATAATTAATTACAAAATAAAGGTGATGATGGTGTTACTAGTTCTGTAAAGTTATCACTTCAATGGCTTTTTAAGGAATTACAGTTTTGTGTCATGATATGCTGCTGGAAGGTGCAGCGCACAGTGTGTGCCGCGAGGGGAATTTTCATCACTTTACAGTAGAAGCAGCATTTGCCTCTGTGAGCAGTAGATCTTATTGCTAGGAGCCAGTTCCATCCCCAGCCCTCCTCCCGAGCACACACTTCTTAATATGCTCTAATGAGTGGCTTCAGCTTGCTTTGTTTTGAGATCTGAAAAATGGTTGCAGCTACATCAGAAGTGATGCATAGAGAGATGTAAAATACTGCAGCTGCTGTGAGGTCCCTGGCTGAGCAGGGGAATCTGGAGCAACAGGCGACTTAAAAGGGCAAGAAAAACAAACCTCAATGAGATGGGAGCTCCATTATTTTTAATTGCTTCTTTTTGCATGAATGGCTATTTTTCCCCCTTATTTTTTATATTCTCATCTTGCAAGTTATTGTTCTGTTCAATAAATTTAACGTTTGGCAGCAGAGGGTGGGTACCAGGGGTGTTCCTTGTGTCCCGTTGTTTGCCATCACTTTTCAGCTCGGGCTCTGAAGGAACAGCTCTCCAACAGCAGCGCTCGTAGCTGGTGTCAGGCTTGTCTGCTGCCTTGACAAGTGTTTTGACTTTGATGCCTGAAGCTGCTTGCATGCAAAGCTTCTCTTTGGAAGGAGTGTGAAGCGGGGGAATGTGTGACAACATGCAAAGATGTGTTTCAAAGCTGGAAAGCTGTTAGCAGTGAACAGTATGTTCTGCGAGCTGGTTGCATTTACCCTGGAACTCCGCTGGCCTGTATCGGCAGTACATTTGTCAAAAGTGGTTGGTCAAATTGCTGTAAAATTCTCATTGGGTGCCTTCAGGTCCAATGGAAGAAAATTTATAGTTTTGCCTTCTCTTTTTCTCCTCAGGAAACCTGAAAAAGGAGTCCAGTACCTAATTGAGCGAGGCTTTGTGCCAGACACGCCAGTTGGCGTTGCCCACTTTCTCCTGCAAAGGAAAGGTCTCAGCAGGCAGATGATTGGGGAGTTCCTGGGCAACCGGCAGAAACAGTTCAACCGCGATGTCTTGGAGTGAGTATTGGGGCCGGGGGGGAGGAAGGGGAGAGAAGCTTGTTTTAATGTTCAAGTAAAATGTTTCATCAAGCCAGAGGTGGTAAATGATCTCTGATGTTTTGTGCTTATCTCTGGACCTTGTTTGGAAGGAGGAGGAAACCGGACTGTGAGGGTGAAGAAATAAGACGTGTACATGAGCAAATGTTTATTTTTTTGCTTTCCAGCTAAGTTACCCATTCTGTTATGGATCCAGTAAGACACTTAAAAGGACTTATGTGCCCTGTAGCCATGTACATTCACTTTAAATCTATGTTTTGTTTTCACGGGCATTAGAGTATGTTATTTCAAACTCTTATCCCTTCCTCTGGCTCTCTAATAATTTACTGAATGAAACAAAATAATATCATACGCAGCATCAAGCTTCATCAGTAACAGAACATGAAAATAATTACTGCAGCCAAATGACTGAGATGTTAGATAAACAGGGATCTCAGCATGCAAGGACATATGCTGACAAGGTCTATACAGACTGTTATTTTCCATAAGAGTAGATAAACAAAAACTGATTTAAAAAACAAGGAAATTCAAAGTAGAAAATTAGTAGCTCGTTCACAATATTCTAAACCATATACACAGAGCAGACCAGAAAAGAAGTTGCTTTGTTCTAAGAGGGTGTTCATTTAAAATACATATTCTTTGGGGGCATTTTCAGTTCTTTATCTACTATACTGACCTGTAAACATGAACACATCTTAACCAGTTTTGTTCAAGAATTGTAGAAAGAATTTAGTTAAATGTTTAACAGAACTGCTGAGAATGAAAGCAAAAAAAACCCCATCTTGCCCATGAAGGAAGAATCAGGAAAATTCTGAGCCCAGGTTTTACCTAGAGTATAACAAAAGCTGTATAGGAATTGGCCGTGGTCTTTCCTGAGGGCTGCGTGTCGATACAGAATATTGGTGCCATAATGTTGATACATCACACAAATTTATGGTATCGTGATAAAAGTCTACCAACACCTGTTTGCTTTGCATATTTCTCTCACTGACTTCACATGGCAAAAAATGTCAGATGTGTTCTCTGCACTCATCCTGATCTTACTCTTGTGCTGTTGGAACTTGGGTACCTCAGAGTGGAGCTTGAGCACTGTCGATGCAGCTAACGGCATGTGTGCCTAGACCTTCTCTTGAAGGTCCGCTCTTCCTTTCATCTTCCCTCTTATAGTAGTTTCTCCAGCAGAAAGCAGCAGAAGAGCCTCTGTATGGGCAGCAGCCTCGCAATGCAGCCTGAGTCATCAGTAACTCCTTCAGTGATCGGCTGGACCTTGCGATGATGACTCAGGCTAGAGTGAAGGCTTTCCAAAGAGTGTGTATTTCACAGCTTTTTAAAAGAGAACAGCACAGGGCCAGGTTGAGGTGGTTTATAGTCTTAGATGGAGCATTTTGCGACCTTGCACAAACAGTTTTCCCTCACTATCGCAAATGGGCCAGCAGAACAGGGGTGAGTACAAGTGTCTCTGCTGAGCCAGATGTGGGTAGGCGATACAGGCCTTTTATTGAAGTTAATCAATGCCTAAATAAGTGGTTTCAGGTGAGGCACACCTCTAAGTGGTTAAGTTCTCATGATAACGTGCTGAACCTTGTGGATGTGCTGTCCAAACCCCTTTCCATCATCTTCCAACAGTCCTGGATGACTGGGGAGGTTCCACTGGACTGGAGGCTGATGTCGTGCCCATCTATAAGAAGGGGCGCAGGGAGGATCCGGGGAACTACAGGCCTGTCGGTCTGACCTCGGTACCGGGGAAAGTCATGGAACAGGTGATCTTGAGTGCTATCAAGAAGCACTTGCAAGAGAACTGGGTGATCAGGCCCAGTCAACACGGGTTCATGAAAGGCAGGTCTTGCCAGAGTAATCTGATCACCTTCTATGACTGAATGACTAAACTCTTGGACGAGGGAAAGGCTGTGGATGGATCTTCCTGGACTTCAGTAAAGCCTTTGATACAGTTTCTCACAGCATTCTGCTTCAGAAACTGTCACCTCTGGCCTGGACGGGTGCACACTCTCCTGGGTGAAAAACTGGTTGAATGACCGGGCCCAGAGGGTGGTGGGAAATGGAGTTAAATCCAGCTGGAGGCCAGTGACAAGTGGGGTTCCCCAGGGCTCAGTCCTGGGTCCAGTCCTGTTTAATGTCTTTATCAACGACCTGGATGAAGGCATCGAGTGCTCCCTTAGCAAGTTTGCAGATGACACCAAGCTGGGTGGAAGTGTGGATCTGCTGGAGGGTCGGGAGGCTCCAAAGGGATCTGAACAGGCTGGACTGCTGGGCTGAGACCAATGGCAGGAGGTTTAACGAGGCCAAATGCCGGGTCCTGCACTTGGGGCACAACAACCCTAAGCAGAGGTACAGACTAGGAGAAACCTGGCTGGAAAGCTGCCTGGAGGAGAAGGACCTGGGGGTGTTGGTTGACAGCCGACTGAACATGAGCCAGCAGTGGCCCAGGTGGCCAAAAAGGCCAATGACATCTTGGCTTGTATCAGGAACGGCGTTACCAGCAGGTCCAGGGAGGTTCTTCTCCCCCTGTACTCGGCACTGGTGAGACCGCACCTCGAATCCTGTGTTCAGTTCTGGGCCCCTCACCACAAGAGGGATGTTGAGGCTCTGGAGCGAGTCCAGAGAAGAGCAACGAAGCTGGGGAAGGGGCTGGAGAACAAATCTTATGAGGAGCGGCTGAGAGAGCTGGGGTTGTTCAGCCTGGAGAAGAGGAGGCTGAGGGGAGACCTTATTACTCTCTACAACTGCCTGAAGGGAGGTTGTGGAGAGGAGGGAGCT
Source organism: Clamator glandarius (assembly GCA_033459285.1). Lineage (NCBI taxonomy): Eukaryota > Metazoa > Chordata > Aves > Cuculiformes > Cuculidae > Clamator > Clamator glandarius. The sequence goes on along the minus strand of JAUNZM010000464.1, from coordinate 1,275,737 downwards.
GGGCTCTTCTCCCAGGTGACAGGGGACAGGACGAGAGGGAATGGCCTCAAGCTCCGCCAGGGGAGATTTAGGCTTGAGATTAGGAAAAAATTCTTCACGGAGAGGGTGGTTAGGCATTGGAACGGTCTGCCCAGGGAGGTGGTTGAGTCACCGTCCCTGGAGGTGTTTAAGGTGAGGGTAGATGAAGTACTTAGGGGCATGATTTAGGGATTGGTGGGAATGGTTGGACTCGACGATCCAGTGGGTCTCTTCCAACCTGGTTATTCTGTGATTCTTTGATTTTTTCTTAAGAAGACACAGCAGAATAGCATTCCATCTTGAATAGCATCTTTACAAATTGGAGGTAGATTTTGTCGAACTGATAATGACTCCAGATTGTTAGATAGAAAAGAGATTTTAACAGATGATCCTTGTGCTGTTAATATCAAGTGACCTGCTTTGATTTGTGTTCAAGATTCCCAGGTCCTCTAAAGTAGGGTGTTTTAGCTATTTAAACTGTTCTTTTCACCAGACCTTAGAAAATATTCAGGAGAGTAACCAAAATCTTTGACCAAGAGCTGCATTCTGGTCCTGCTGTAGCTGCTCCCTGGTGGAAAGGCATTGTTTGGGTAGCATGGGGCTGGTGTAGCTGGCACTGCTGATGTTGCCCTGGCACATCAGTCACGCTTCCTGAAGCACTGCTGCTTTCTCTCTCTGCCTGACCAAGGAATGCCTGTTGCAGTACAGGTGCAGCTGAGGATCTGACCTTCTCCTGTGGCTTGGCTTTGTGGTAGAAAACAGAGGTACAGTCACTCAAAAAGCAAATAAAACACAAGCATCATAAAGGGCACTGTTAAAAGTGAGAGGGAGAGCACAGTGTCGTGTGGCTCTGTATGGGATTCCATCGCTTCAGTCTGCTGCGCTGGCCCGTTACGGGCGAAAGGACAGGCGAGTGCCGGAGCAAAGAACCAAGGCAGCTCTCCCTGCCTAGATCTGCAGAGGCGCTGAGCAGGACGTGGTTTCTAGGAAGCAGGTCCAGCTCTCTGCCAGCCTGGAAGGGGTGAAGCCCAGCTGCTTCTCGCCTTTGCCTGCCTGGGGTGTGTAACTGTGGTGGTGAAGGCAGGGTTGTTCAGCACAGGCGTATCCACGTGTGTACTCAAAGTCTCCCACAGCAGCTGAGGCCCATTTAACCCTCTCTTTAGCATTGTGATCATGATATTGTTATCAAAGGTGATGATTTTGTTAATTATTGCTAACAAAAACTAAACAAGCATGTTTGATCTTCCTTCCTTCCCTGTTCTCGTTTGCTAAAATTACTTTTTCCCTTTGTTGCTATTACCTAGACACTAGGAAAGTCTTGTTTGCTATTTTTAAGTATTTGCAGAAAAGCCCTGGTTCCAGCTGGGAACAGAGACGGTGGTGTATCATCTGCTGTCTCCATGCTTCACATAAAGGGTTGTTTGAGACCCCTCCCCATCTTGTTGTTGGCCCGCATGTTTCCGGAGGTCCATAATTGCTCTAATTACTTCATTTTGACTCCAGCTTGTCTGCACATGTGCTTTGCCCCTTTGAAGGAGGAAAGATCCTCTGAAAGTGCTGCAGAACATGCAGTAGGTGGGAAGACTGTGAACATTATTGCACACCTGATAAGAAGTTTTAGGTGTGGATTGGAAAGGGCGTGAGAAATGCCAAGCCTGTTTGTTTCCTTGCATTTCTGCACAAAGGGAAAATATTCAAGGGAATAAGTTGCTTTGATATTAATCTATGTTAGCTGTGACGTTACTGAAAGAAAGATGTGAGCTACTCTCATTTGTTATTGGATAGCTTTACATTTAAGAAAAGCCTTTTAAAGCTGGCTTGTGCTTTCTTTTGGTGGTTTCTTCATTACAATGCTGGTACTTGCAGTGATTCATGTCTGGTTATTTAAAAACTAAAAGCTGAGTTTAAAGAAAGGAAATTTATGAGCTTCTGATATAAAAGCAGTCTTTAAACAAAGTATTAGAACAACATAGTTCACATGCTTGATAGTAGTAAACTGGTTCCTTGTTTATTTATTGTCAGCTCTGTGTTTCCAGAGCAAGAAAGTAATTATTTCTTCATAACTGTTAACTGAAAGCCATGACAGATGACAGGGAGATGAGGATTACGGTGATAGAGAGAGAGTAACCAAACAAGAGTAGTGTTTTTTCTCCGAATTTAAGATGTAGGGCCATTTGGTACAGATTATGGTTTGCTGCAGGTGGCTTCGATATGATATTTTGAGCAGTATAAAATATTATTATTATAGACATTGTAATAATGGATTGGGCTGGAGGCACAAACCCGATGATCACTCTTGGCAATGATGTTTCGCTTACACTGCTCAGACTTTCGTCATTCTAGCAGCTCTTCCATTAAACAAGATCCTGCTTACACATACACATCCTCATCGATCCTTAACTGCAGTCCATCCTGCAAGCTTGCCTACGATTATTGCAGTTGCTGCTGAGTGATTCTGAAAACTCCCTCGATCTCTGCAAGGAACAGAAAATTGAAAGGGGTTTTTGGTCTTGAAATCTTACATTTGGTACTGTGTTATTAGAAATGAAGACCCAATGGTGATATGTTTTTATCCTAGCTGTGTGGTGGATGAGATGGACTTCTCGACAATGGAACTGGATGAAGCTCTCAGGAAATTTCAGGCTCATATCCGTGTTCAAGGAGAAGCCCAGAAAGTAGAACGGCTCATTGAAGCTTTTAGGTACGATGCTGAAATAGATCGCTTGGTCACCAGAAACCTGCCGTTGTCTGAGGGTCAGACTGCAAAAACTGGGAAGCTGCCTGCAGCCCAGTTCCATCCATGCCCATTTGCAGTGTCCTTGTGAGCTGCGTACGGTTTCAGATACAGCAGTTGTTTGTGGTAGATCTGCAAAGTATGAAATGAGAAGTTCTATTTGCAGGTGCTGTTCATGTGTGTTATTTTTATTAATGTAGCGAGATTTCTCAAATGAAATTTCTTTCTAGCATCAGTTGAAAAGATACTCAAGGATTTTTGAATGTCTCTGACACTGTATTTGGATATAATAGTTTATATGAGTGTGATTATAAGGCCATTTACATTCTGGAGGTTATATGCTCTCCACCGTTCATTAGGCACTTCGACAGTGGTGGAATAAAGAGCATTAACTTACTCATGCTAAGGGCAGTGTGCTTTGTCCAAGGCCAGAGGAGATGTAAAGCATTGCATGGCAGCAGTAAGCTGAAACTGATGCTCTGCTTTTTTACCTGGCATCAAGGGGTGTTGCTGCCTGAAAAAAAGTGAAATACTGAAGTTATTGAAACTCAGAGTCTGTGCTAAGAAATGAAATTACAGTGGAAGCAGAAAACTAAAGGCTTCCACATTCTGGGATTAGCTTATGAGAATATGTGGGTGGAAAGCTAAATATGTGTATAGAACATGAATAATGGCTTGCTCAGCCTCTGGAATGTAGCAGTTGGTTTCTTTGGTGGTGTTGCAATAGTAATTCATAGCTCTGAGTGCTTCCCCTCTTTGCTTTTTTACAGCCAGCGATACTGTATCTGCAATCCAGGTGTTGTGAGACAGTTCAGAAATCCCGATACCATCTTCATTCTAGCCTTCGCCATCATACTGTTAAACACAGACATGTACAGCCCCAACGTGAAACCAGAACGCAAAATGAAGCTGGAAGATTTTATCAAGAACCTAAGGGGTAAGGAAACTCTGTGGCTGAAGGGTTGCAACTGCTTTTCTCTGCATCTGCCTTCAGAGAAACAACATGTATCTTCTGGGCAAAAGGCAAAACTCAGGGCACAGGATGCTGATTTCACCCCACATAAAGCTTATCAGCTTTAGTTATTTCTGGAATAGTGAAAACAGAATTAAGCATAGAGTATTTTGTCATTTTTATCTTGCTTTACTTGAGCAGTTGTATTGTCAGCACCTTTTATTCCTCTCTCTCTATATATATGGGAACAGAAATCACTATGCCACGATAAGAATTTCTGGAAATAAACTGAAGGTTTGCATTCTCAGCGGGGAAAAATAAAATCCCAACTCCAAAACTTTCATGAAAGGTACACAGTAGATAGCACAGAAATGTCATTTCTGTTTCTTCGCTGGTCTCTTTTCTGCTCAAGAAACTATTTGCCAGGCAGTTAGATTGTCAAAAAATTCCAGATATCTCAGATCTTCCCATCCTGTTTCTTCTTGGTGCCAAAGGACAGGTTGTTAGGAAGCAGCAGCTGAGGCATCACCCGGCTCTGCTGATGGGAAGCAGTCACAGCAGAGCTGGGGAGGATGATGGGGGGGTCATTCCCCCTGCTGTTCCCGGGCATTCGAAGAAGAATTGATCAGACAGCATTTACCTTTTACCACAGAAGATCGCTCCAATGCTGGAGGAAGAAAACGAGGCTAAAGTCCCCATCCCTTTTTGTCCTTTGTCACAGTTTGTGCCCATGGGAAAAGTCAGCTTTATCTTTCGTTCCGTTGCTTTGCATTTGTGCAAAGCCAGGAAAATCGCCTGCATGGCCATTGCAACCCTCTCCTCCTCCTCCTTGCTGGCTTCTGAGCACAGGATTAGCACTACTTAGTGCACAGCCTCTCTGCTTTCGGCAACCACAGATGCTGCAGCGTGGCAGTAGAATAGCCCCCTGTTGCAGGCACCAGCGAGCACTGGTTTCTGGTGTTTAACAGCCATTTTCCCAGTCTAAGTGGCAGAGGGACAGAATCAAGTGGCTTAATATATAAAAATATATTGGTGCATCTCAGATGTGCGGCGGTTTGTATTCCTGTGTGCATGCGGTGCTTTCATTTTAGTACTAGTAAAAACAGAATTTTTGTGGGTTTCTGGAATTTCACATGTTGAAAGTGATTTTATTCCCATAGATTTATACAAGGCAGCAATGAACAGTCTGTGCCCAGCAGATGTTTTAGCTTAGCAAAATTGAAGTTAGATTTGAAATTTTATTGTAAAGTCCACAAAGATTTCAAAAGGCCTGGAATTCACCTCTTAACATAGTGCTGCAGTTATGTTTATTGTATTAAATGCAGTGCATTCTCACTGAGCTCCATACTGAGTGCCAGCAAGTACTTATTATTCTAGGTTTTTTTGGAACAGGCTTCCTTGCCTGTAAGTTTAAATGACTGGATTGCAAAGGGTGGTCTGTGGAAGACTTGCTTGTGTGGAGCGGAACAGAACAGAGGCAGATTTGCTTCCTTCTGCCTGCAAAAAGCTGTGCTTTATCACAGCATTTTTTATATCAGCAGTTGTTCTGCTGAGTGACAAAATATTCTATTTTGGCTTCTGAATGGGAGATAAGAGTTTATTGCTTTAAAATCTGTTTAAAAAAACCGTGCATCTCCCTGGCCCCAGGAAATCCAACTTTAAGTCACTTATTGAAGTTGGATTCCTTCCACTGCTATTAAAAATTCAGGATCAAGCATTCAAGACACTGAGGCGTTTGTTGGAAAACCAACATGCCAATGATAACCATGCAGTGCTGAACGCTAACACTGTAACTGGACTGGTTTCTTGATTTGGTTTTCCAGAGTGAATTAATTAATTTTGAAATCATATGGGAGACACTGGTAAAGTTAATTTTACTGGATGTTCCTAAGGTTCTTTCATAGGAAAGTATTTTATGGACAGTGTTGAGTAATACAAGTGGTTGTTCCTCCTGGTGGTGCACTCCCAGGCAGAGATCAGGTGCAGGTTTTCGTGTCTAAAGGGTTATTGACGTCATTTGAGTTCTGGTACTGAACAGAGGATATGTACAAGACAAAGAAAAAAATAAGAATTTACATAGGAAATTAGCCTTTTCATGGCTCAGTTTTAGATTAGAGTTTTCAAATAAAAAACCAAACCTGTGTCATTTCCATTGACGTCCTGGGGGCAGCAAGCTTGCAGACAGAAATCAGTGTTCCAGTCGTGAGCAAGGTACCTTCTGCTGCTTCAGTAAGAACAACAGAGGAGATGTGAGCTGGCAGAGTAAAACACACCAGCATAAATAAGTGCATCGGCAGCCCTCGGCAACCTTGGCATTGCTGTTAGCAGAGGAACCAACAACTTCCCGTGTTTTTATCCTCTCCTTGCTGAGAAGCCTCCAATGCTGAGCTCGAAGTCTTTGTCAGATCATTCAGAGTCAGGCTGATGCCAGAAACCGTTGGCTTCTGCAGGTGTGGATGACGGTGAGGATATCCCACGAGAGATGCTGATTGGGATTTATGAGCGAATCCGCAAACGGGAGCTGAAGACGAATGAGGATCACGTGTCCCAGGTCCAGAAGGTTGAAAAACTCATAGTAGGAAAGAAACCGGTACGTTTGCTTTGCACTGCGTGTCATTTCCTAAGGAGATGTAGGGCCATGCACCATACAGAACAATACAGAAGAGCATTACTTAGAGGTATGAGTTAGCTGATAAATGTCAGAAGGCAGAAAGTGTGAAATGCTAATTTGCTCTAAGGTTGGCTTTAATTTTGCGGCATTTGTGGTGCAGAGGAATTTTGTCTGGTATACGTGAGTGATGATGTTATGAGTCTTTAACTCTTTCCTCTGTGTAAAGCTTGACGATTCTGAAATTACAGTGAGAAATCTGCATTTTAGGTCGTTCTCATGTTGGTTTCAAAAGAATGGAAGTGTTTTTTTAAAGTGACGTAGAGAATCATATTTCCATGTTTACACTATCAGCTGTGGCTCCATAGTTTACAAGAGCAATAGAGAACTTCTATTCACATCAGCATCTGTCTTGGTTTCACACCAGAAAGCAGGTTCCAGGGATTCTAATGCTGGCGTTCAGTATCTAAAGGTCCCTCTTGCTTTCTGCTGAGAAAAACCCTAAAATTGTTCGCTATATAAATTCATCTACCAAGCATCTGTTGGAAATGCGGAGAGAAAAGGAAGGCCATGGCGCTTTTCCCTTTGTTTTGGGAGCTGAGTGAACACAGAGATGCTGAGATAAGTATGTAACATACTGATGAAGGTATCTGATGTGGAGAGGGACAGCCTTACTCACTTCAAGTCCTGAAAACCTTTGTGTTAGTAGTACTCACAAAGGCAGCCCAGAACAAAGCCAAGGAAAGATTGGATGCTTTTGAAGTTCTACATCAGCTTTTTTGTCGGCTCTGGGGAACCTCATTGCAGCAGGGACCAATGGGTTGGGGAAGTTTTTGTTAAGAAAAAAGGGCATGGATCTCAAGATTCTGATTCTCCCTGTTCCTTTTTATGAGCTTTGAATTGTAATCCCTTCTCAGACAAGGGTCAGCGTAGGGAGGAGGGGAAGGAAACGAGGGATCACCCTCCTCTCTCAGAAAAACATCTACTTTTCTTCTCTTTCCTGGTAAGGAAATATTCTCTTGGGAGAAGCAGAGGAGAGAGAAGACAAAATTTCCTTCTACATATTTTTGAGGAGAAGGAAAATAAATATGCTAAAGTCCTTGTATGACAGGCGCTTATGCTTTCATATGACATTTATTTTCTATATGGGCTTAGGGGGTTTAGGTTTATATACAGGCTGCTGTGAGAGAGGGGTCTCTATGATTCTGTTTTTATCCAGGCATGTGGCAGTTCAAATCCTAAAACTAATCCTGACCTTGTACATTAAATGGGATTAAGAAAACAGTGCCCTCAGTGGAGTCCTAGGCTCGAGATTTCTTCTGTTGAGACTTTTAAACTGTGTGAAAGAGAATTTAGGAAAAAGCCAACGGTTTTTATTGATAGAAATATTTGTTTTTACTTTATAGGCTTTTAGTCATAGTAAGACCGTGACGTGTTTACTTGCTATGATACAGTACTGTGTTTCTCTGAAGTTTAACGAACTTGTATGTGTCTTTCTACTGTAGATTGGATCTCTGCATCATGGACTTGGTTGTGTAGGTATTTCTCTCATACTCCTTCAAAACTTAGAGTCATTCTAACTTGGCAGCATTTTCTTCTACTGGCAATAATGCATTCTGTTACCTTGTAACTGTTTAAATAATTGATCATCTTTCAAGCAAAATTTTCCTATTATTGTAGTAATAACTCTGCAAAGTATAAAGATTTTCTTAAAAATATAAATTTCCCAGAGACTGCTTAATTAATTGTCAAAGATTTTCTAGGCTTTTCTTTAGTACCCTTTTTCTGCATTTGGCTTGCTGTTGTCTCTGTAGAATTTGGAGAGCCGGGAAAGAATAAGCAAACAAGCATTGTCCCAGTTACACCTCACCTTTCCCTGGGCCCCAGTGTGTTTATTCTTTCTGGTCCATTAGAGTATTGAATGGTACTCTGAAAGATGTTGCCGGTTGATTTAACAGCTCTCTACTGAAAGGTAGATGAACACAGAAATTATTGATTCTAGGCGTAAATTATAGGCATATTCAATAATAATCCTGAAACTGTTCTTCTAACGCAGCGTTAACTTCAATTTCCCGATAACATTATCGCTGGTAGCTTTGAACACATGTAGAAACCTCCTAATATTAGAGAAGTGCTCACAGGGCTCTGGAATCCGATCATCATTCCAAGTTTGATCCGGATGATTTTTTTTTTTCTCAATTATAACTGCATTGTGCATTCACGTCTTCACTCAGCGTAATCCAGAGGAGGAACTTGAAACTTCCATTTGTTTTCTCAGTCTTCTCTTTCTTTCTTTATCTGTGTCAGCAATTAGAGTCATGCAAAGCTGGCTTCATGTTTCAAAGTGAGATACGCATCATTGTTTCCTGGATGCTTGTCTAGCAGTACCACTGGACTGTAAAAACCAATGGAAAGATGGGACCTTTATAGAACTTGGAGGAAGGGAATTCTACTGGATCATCTATTGCTGTGAGGGAGAATGTTATCCGTAGTTCAGTTCCAATACCAGAGCTCCTTGTAGTTGTTTGCAAGTTCACGAGCTCAGTGACTTCCCTGGGGCTTTGTTACCTCGCTGTGGCGAATCTCAGACCGTCACGTGCTGGGGAAACCAAGGCTGGAGGTAGGAGACAATGAGGAGATGCAACGTATTTTCCTGCCCCTTCTTACTGAGAGCCCATGTAAGCTGTTCAGTTACCGGAGTGCCATGAGAATAGAAACCAGGGACTTCTCCAGCATCCTTCACCACACTGGCCCCTCTAGGACAGGGCAGATGTTTTCCTAAATACCTTCTCCTTACAAGTTGCTAATGCTATAGAGAAATGAAATGCTATTAGCAATTTATCTGTTATTAGTATAGCTATTGGGGGTTTGGAGAAAAACTAGAATCTTGCAAATGACCTACCAGGAACAAGGGCAGACAGTGAATTCTAAACGTTTTTCCCCCCTTCCTCCACCGCCCAGTCCTGTAGAGGAAGAAGCAGCATTAACAGTCTCTACTGTTTTTCTTTGCCCAGTAAGTCTTAAAATTCCCACGCAGAATTAAGAATTCTAAAGAAATGCATAAATAAAAAATACGTCTGGTTACCAAAGAAAATTCTCTACTTCAGATTCTTAAAGTGTAAAGGATTTCTTTTAATACTGTTGACAAGTTACCATTGTTTGCATTGAAATGAAGCCTCACTGGATAGCTTCAGCAGACATTGCAAATAAGAAAATGGAAAACTCTTTGTGGTTTTCTTGCTGGCATGAGAAAATAAGTCAGACTGAAAATGCATTCACTTTTTCCTGATGTCACCATTTCCTCGGTCCTGGGGAATGAACAAGTTGAGTTAAGCGATAAGCATAATCTACAGCATCAGTGTATTCATCTCACAAAAGTGAAAGTTGCTTTGCATCCTTTCTGCTAAAAAAGATACATGAAAATGCTCAGGAAAGCAAGCATCCTTAGCTTTGAACTCCCACTTGCTTAATCTTAAGTTCTTTTACGGTTTTCTCATTCCACAAAATAAAACTCTCTCCCCAGTAAAACTTCCACCGAGATCCATAGACAGGAATGCAAGCTGTTAGAGAACATTTTAGATAAGAACTTTGATGAAGTTTGAATGTTGTGCAAGCTCGTGGCATATTAATCTCTATTTTTCTGTTGTTGGTCCTTTGAGGAAAAAGTTTAATTGGCTTTAGAGGTAAAAATATTTGAAGTATTGGAAACGGACTCTGTGTGAAAGATGTTCTTTTGGCTAAATATTGCTATATTAACCATGAACTTACGGATTATCGCAGGTCCTCTCTCTGCCCCACCGGAGGCTTGTCTGCTACTGTAGGCTGTTTGAAGTTCCAGATCCGAATAAACCTCAGAAGCTGGGATTGCACCAGCGAGAAATATTTTTATTCAATGATCTTCTTGTGGTAGGTACTTCCCTGTGGATGGACTCCTGTCACGGTGTCAGAAATGCCTGTCTGCATGAAATCTGTGGCAATTAAGTACATGATCTCTACTAAAATATAAAGATCTATTAGCTGTTAATCCAAAAATCTCAGCATTATTAAGATTTAAATTTTCTTAATTTTCTTCATTATATATAATTTGCTTTTAAACTAAAGCCTTTTATTGATTACCACACTCTATCCTAAGGGAGCACTTTGGCGCAATAGATTTTCCTATAAAGAGTAAAAATTACCTTCAGTTTTACCCATTTCACTAATGGATAAACAGAGATATTCCTTATTCTGCAAATAATGAATTCAAGTTACTCAAGGAAAAAGAGAACTACATACCACTTTGTATTCCCCAGATGTTCCATGAACCAGACGTGTTTATGCATTGAAATGGCAACAGGATATGTCAAAATACATTTTACAGATGACTTTATTTTTCAGTTTGCATTTAATTTGACCCAGTCTTTTGAAAGGCAGCCATACACAACTATGGACAGCTTGGAATTATGTGGTTGATTTACTTTTAAAAATAGGTAAATATGTTGCGCTGTATTTGGCTGTTACCTGAGAATTAAAAACTAAACTACATCTTCAGTGTTTTGGTATGAAAAAGGCACTCTTTAAATGCACGATTGTATCGTGTGCAGGTTTTACATGCCTTCAGACCTTAGGCTGAATTTGTCAGTTCTAGTCTAATGCCATCGTTGAGAGTTAGAAAGGACTAGTCAAAATAAATCTCTTGGTTAGAAAGAGTGATTGCGTTCACACTTTAGGAGAACCCCAAAACTGAAGTAAGTAGCAGTCACTAAGCGTGTTATTTCCACTAGTAAGTAGTGCAGCTTCCCCCGGACTCCAGGCTTTTATTGAGACAGGAGCTGTGTGGCTCCCAGCAGGCACCACTGGATGCAGTGGCACAAGGCAGTGTTGGGAGACGCACAGAAGTCAAGCGGGTTTAGGAGGTTCCGCAGCACCTAACAATAAAGACTAAGAACTGACCTTGTGTGGAGAGGCTGTAGGCATCGTCAGGCTGTGAAGGGAAGGGTGGCAGCCGCTAAGATTTTTTAAAAAGGAACGTTTAAACACGTTTACGTATTTGCTAGCACATACAGCACACAATATGCAGGTTTTTTTCCTTTCTGGAATTTCATGAAGTTGAGTTCTGGAGATTAGAGAACATGAAGGCTTTGTGTCTGGATAAATTATTAAACCTTCTGGTTAAGACATACTCATGCCTCAGAGCTGGCTACTTCTTCAGTAGCAAAAGATAAAGTACATCAGTTGTGATTAAAACACCAAGGGAAAAATTAAAAGCTCGTCTTTTCTGACAAAGCAGAGCTTTCTTTGTTTCTTGGGCATAAAATGCTTTCTTGTATGCTAGTTCTTAAGCACGCTAATATTCCACAAACACATATGGTCAAAGGGAGGTTTAACTTTGTTTATTTGATAACTTTCAGGTGACCAAGATTTTTCAAAAGAAGAAGAACTCGGTCACGTACAGTTTTCGACAGTCCTTTTCCCTCTACGGGATGCAAGTTCTTCTTTTTGAGAACCAGTGTAAGTCCTTCCGCTCTTCTTAGATGGGCAACTTACTTCTATTTAAAACAAAATGAAGAGTTGTGTGAGTGAAAGGGACAGACAGGACTTGATTCTGAATTTAGGAATAAAATTGCTCTGAATTTAACTTAGCCCTGAAGTTTAAAACAAGGTGGTGTCAGCATAAGAATCCACAAGACTGCTGTTAGGGGTTTTTTTCATTCGTTTTCACCAGGAGTCAAATCTTGCCAAAGGTGATGTTTGTGAGTGCTTGTAAAGAGGAGGATGCTTGTATAGAAACAAAAATGCTGAATCTGTTCCTGAGTCAGTGATATAGCTGGCCAGAACTCAGTGTATGATAACAAAGACAGACTGTTGTAATGATACGTATCGTTCAAACCACTATTTAATTTATATTCCTGGTTTAAATCTACTCTTGTGCCTACACGTACTGATTCAAATATAAATACAAAGCGGAGAGTCTGGGTTAAAATTTGTATTTTCTGGCACCTTTGGCTCATGTCAGTTGCAATTGCATCAATCCTATGTTCTTGTTACCTGTAATGCTTGTCAAGCTCAGTCTTAGCAGACAACAGCCCAACAGAAAGCAAAGAGTTGCCTGATGCTCCTGTCGCTGGTCAGCCCAGCGACAGCAGCAGGACTGAGGTGGCAGAGCACAGCTGTGTGTCTGCTGCACAGGGAGCCACCTGTTTGACCTCACTGAAGGTTTGCAGACCAGACCTTCACCTTCATGATAAATGGGATGCAGTTCAGCATGACATCCAATTGCTCTGTGCTTTTCTGTGGTGGAAAGCTCCTAGTTTTCTCTCATCCTTGAGAATGTGCTCCAGTGCTCATCTCAGTCCAAAGAAGTCATTCTTACGGAGTCAAAGCATTGGAAGATTTCAAAAGGGAATATTTTGTAGAGCTTGTAGCTGCAATGTAACCTGCAGATTACTAATATGCATACACGTTCATTCTCTCTCTTGTGCTCACTTTATATGATATAAAATTCATTTTTAGCAAGGAAGTCCAGTTGCTTCTCTCCTGGATACCACTAAAGATAGAAGAATATATAATTCCTCTGATGTCAAGTTAAATAAATGGGGAAAAAAAGTACACAAGCATGCTAAGTCGAAACACTTTATTCAAGTGAACTTAAAAATACTTATAGTGGGACTGCAAGTACAAGATTGGGTTCCTCCCAACCAACTGGAGGGATTTAAACTGAGACCCTTTGTTGACGTAGGTGAGCTCCTACAGAGAATTCCCATTAGTGAATCAGGGAGCTGATTGTGCTGCTGCTGTTGGTGCGGATGGGTGGGATGCAGTGTTTTCTAGTTGGGAAAGGGCAGTATCCTTTCTCTCTGCTTTGTAAAATCCATGTTCTTGGTTCCCCGGTCCCCAGCAAGCTCTAGGCCAGAGCTGCCATGTCATTCAGTAAATCCATGCGTGGCAGCAGTCAGAATCAGCTGGTTTCAAGAGAAAAAATGTGGTGCCACTAAAGCAGAAGCACCAAAAATGTTGGTGTGGCTGCTGGCAAGGTGGAACAACATGGTTGGCGATGATGACAGAAGAAATGGCTTCTAATTATAGGAGACGGTTACGCTGAGGGATGAATGGGCTCAAAAAAGGGAAAATAATGTTATGTAGCTCTAGTAAATGAATTGGCGGCAAGCGAAGTGCATTTTGCATTTTCAGTCAAAATCACTGAAAATAGGGGACCTTGAGCACTTTAGAGTGAGAGGATCTGAAACTGGTAAATACTTAGATTGGTGTTTCCTGCTTCTTAATCAATATTGTATAGAGATTTATCTCTGTAATAGAATATTTTTGTTTGTTTATGTGGAGATCGGCTGTTTTTTGTTCTGATGTGAAGGCAGCCCAGGTGGCGTGAGGGTTGTCAGGGTTCTGTGTTTGGTTTCGTAGGTTTCATGCATTCTCAAGAGCCATTTGCTACATATCCAGTGTCAGTGTTCCAAACCGTACATGCTGTCACACCCAGGTTGCTGGGAATCACAGAATCACCAGGTTGGAAAAGACCTCCAGGATCATCAAGTCCAACCATTCCCATCAATCACTAAACCATGTCCCTCAGCACCTCATCCACCCGTCCCTTAAACCCCTCCAGGGAAGGTGACTCAGCCCCCTCCCTGGGCAGCCTCTGCCAGTGCCCAATGACCCTTTCTGTGAAAATTTTTTTTCTGATATCCAGCCTGAACCTCCCCTGGTGGAGCTTGAGGCCATTCCCTCTCGTCCTGTCCCCTGTCACCTGGGAGAAGAGCCCAGCTCCCTGCGCTCTACAACTTCCCATTTGCTGCAAATCTGCCTTCTTATTGTGAAGATGTCCGTAATATGGGCCAAAAGCAAAGAAAAACCCACCATTTTTACTTTCTTCATATGTAATTTCACAGATAATTTTAACTTTTCTTTTAGGGGGAAAAAAAAAAGTAGAATGTCCAGGGGACACAGCTTAGAATCACAGAATCATTAAGGTTGGAAAAGACCTCTAAGCTCATCCAGTCCAACCATCAGCCCAACCCCACTGTGCCTGCTAAACTCTGTCCCAGAGTGCCATGGCCACGTGTTTTTGGAACCCCTCTGGGTCAGGAGACTCCACCAGCGCCCTGGGCAGCCTCTGCCAGGGCTTCATCACTCTTTCATTAAAGAACTTTTTTCCTCATATCCAATCTAAACCTTCCTTGCCACAGCTTGAGGCCATCTCCTCTCGTCCTGTCCCTTGTTACTAGGGAGAAGAGCCCAGCACCCACCTCACCGCAGCCTCCTTTAAGGAGCTGCAGAGAGCAATGAGATCTCTCCTCAGCCTCTTCTTCTCCAGACTAAACAGCCCCAGGTCCCTCAGCTGCTCCCACAACCCCTGGGTTCCAGACCCTTCCCAGCTCTGTTCCCTTCTCCAGATGCGCTCCAGCCCCTTAATGTTCTTCTTGGAGTGACGGACCCAAAACTGAACCAAAGATTCAAGGTGTGGCTTCACCAGTGCTGTGCCAGCGTGTTTGTCTTCCATCAGATGTTAAAAGTGTTAGTTTTTGGTACTTGACGTGTATTCCAGAAGTCTTTACTCAGCAAAACTTTGGTCACAATTCAGTGAGGATCTGAATTCAGTGGGATCCCACAATTCAGTGGGATCTGTGTCATCAAACAAAAATTACCCCCTCAATTTTTGGAGTTTTTTTTCCAGGGATGTTTCTGTTCTGTTGTACCTCCAGGGTAGGAGCTGCACGAAGCC
Organism: Clamator glandarius; assembly: GCA_033459285.1. Classification (NCBI taxonomy): domain Eukaryota; kingdom Metazoa; phylum Chordata; class Aves; order Cuculiformes; family Cuculidae; genus Clamator; species Clamator glandarius. Next base: position 1,260,709 of record JAUNZM010000464.1, on the reverse strand, counting down.
TGTCTTTTAGTATTTATTTGCTATCTTGGCAGTTAAGCAGTTCCTGTCTATCTTCGGAATTTTCATTCTAATTCTGTGCTGTTAGACTTATCTCTTTGACTTTGTTCTTACGTGGCAATATTAGTAAAAAGCCTTCAGATATATGGGGGTTGTTTATGTGGGGGTTTTTTTTAGTAAAAAGAAAAGTAAATGGAATAATATCAGAGCTTAGTTTTTCTTGATTCTTTCTCCTAGATTATCCCAACGGTATTCGGCTCACATCAGCTGTTCCAGGAGCGGATATCAAAGTACTCATAAATTTCAATGCACCAAATCCTCAGGACAGGAAGAAGTTTACAGATGATTTGAGGGAGTCAATCGCAGAGGTTCAAGAAATGGAAAAGCACAGAATAGAGTGTAAGTACAAAGGTACATATAAAGGAGCACTTTCAAGTTAATCATAGAGTTGTAGAATCATAGAATGGTTTGGGTTGGAAGAGACCTCAAAGCCCATCCAGTTCCACCCCTGCCATGGGCAGGGACACCTCCCACTGGATCAGGCGCTCCGAGCCCCATCCAACCTGGCCTTGAACCCCTCCAGGGATGGGGCAGCCACAGCTTCCCTGGGCCAGGGCCTCCCCACCCTCACAGGGAAACATTTCTTCCTAAGATCTCATCTCAATCTCCCCTCTTTCAGCTTAGTCAAAGTAAGGTGATCTTCAATGTGTGTATAACGCACTACAACTCTTTAAGAGTTCAAAATGATGTCAAATTTTTCCCTAACTTCTATTCTAGAAAGCGGAAAAACCCAGTGATATCTTAAGCTGCAGCAGGGTTCATTGACTTATTTACTGCAGTGTAGCTGCAGTGGAAATTTAGCCTGGACACACTGCAAAGAGCACTGGACAGAGGAGAGATGGATTTGTAATTTGTAGTATAAATTATATAAGTATTTTAGGGATAATTTGCATCACTGAAATTCTCAATGATGGCCCTCCAAATAAGTTTCTCTGCTCTTTTCTTCATTTCCATGTTGATATTCCTGTATTCTTGTAATTAGGCAGACACAGTGCAAACTGATTTTGCTGGAAGTTACAAGACTATCTAAACATGGAATTTTATCTTCTGTTTTTAACAAAAGAGGAAAAAAAGCCTTTCATCCTGTATGCTGTAACATAAAGCTGTTAGTACAGGGTCGAAGTTCCTCTCTGGCATTTAGCAGTGCAAGAATGAACTCTTATCAATTTTTCACAGTACTGCGTGATCCCATACAGAAATTGTGATGTTACCGTGTCTTCCGTTATAGGCAATAAATCTGAATGGCAAAATTATTCGCTTCATTTCAGCTGAACTAGAGAAACAGAAGGGTGTGGTGCGTCCCAGCATGTCTCAGTGCTCCAGTCTGAAAAAGGATTCCGGCAACGGGACGCTGAACAGGGCTTGCCTGGATGACAGTTATGCTACTGGGGAGGGGCTGAAGAGGAGCGCGCTGAGCAGCTCCCTCAGAGACCTGTCGGAAGCAGGTAAGCGCTGCCGGTGTTCCCCTGCTCCCACCGCTGCATGCAGGTGTGTGAATGATGCGTGGAAAGCCCAGCTCTCAGTGGGTTTCCAAAGTTAGTTACACTGAAACGTTAAACATTCTAAATAGCACCTCTTTCCTAGTTCCTGTTTAATTTCTGTTTGTTTTTTACCCTTGTCCTATTAAGCAACCACTGTTTGAAAGTATTTAACCCATTGTAGATTGCTATATAGACTTTTAAAGGAGAGTGAAGACAGAGGAAAAATTGTAAGTGTCCTATATAAAAAACTGGTTGCCTTGTACTAGGAGTAACCCACTTAGTTTTCCTTCCTTTTTTTCTTCCCTTTCGCTTCTTCCTCTTCATGCAGTAGGCTTAGAGAGACAAGAAAAGCAATTGGTCTCTGTGTAACGACTGCTTTCTGTGTATTTTGTGCTCAATTGTACCTGTGTGACCACATTGATGAATGAAATTGAGTGAAGCCCTGCAAAATTCTGCCGCAAGCCATGTAATTCAGATGCTGTGTGACCCTGATGCTCTCCAAGTGTCTTCAAACTCAAGTTATAGTTAGCAATTCTTGCAAAAAGAGTTGTTGTGAAATACTATTGCAAATATCATAAAGGAAGCCCTAGTGGATAAGAGTACTGATACCCCACAAAACCCACTGATGTCTTAAGATTTGTTTACTAACGAATGTGGCTAAAGACTGGAAAGCAGTGGTGGTGTGATTTTTTAGGCAAAGGAAAACCAGAGGAAGTTCAGCATGTTTTTATTTTCTGGTTTGCCTCAAGCACAGACAACTGGCACTGCCCATGTAGGACAGGCTGCTGTGGGCTGTGACCTTGTCAGTCAGTGTTAAATGGGATTCCGGGCATGGACAAGGCATGATCCCCATGCTCGTGATTCAGAAAGTAATTCTGAGCGTAGGAGCAACTTTGTGTATATATATATATATATATTTTTATTCATAGCCTGTGTTACATACCCTGATTTGTTCTTTTAATTGCAATGATAAATGGCAGAATAGTCATTATTTCACTACTGTGTATATCTTACGTAGCAGGCACTACTTATCTTTCCCCTTTTTTTAACTGAAGAAGAGATCTTCTTCAGCTATGCTGCAATAAGTAAAATTGTAAGCTGAAATTGTAGCCTGTGTTTTGTGGGTGTATGTATATGCACACAAATACATAGAGACTGAGCTCTTTCAGTTCTTTTATTCCCTATTTAGGCTTTCATACTCATATGTCCATCTGCTTCATTAAAAAGACCTAGGACCCTGATCCAAAATCAGGCTGAAGTTTGAATATTGGTGCTTGATTGGCTTCAATTGATTTTAGATCAAGCCCCTAGTCTTCACCACAATCATATCTCAGATTTTAGGGTACTTCCATCACCCTTTTTTGTTGTTTTGTTTCTATTTCATTAGAATGAGAACTACCATATTGTGGAATATGTGAGTTCTGTGGGTGTCTGTGCCCAGAAATGTGATTTCTGATTGATTTTTTTTTCATCCTGGAGGAAATTTTCATCCCCGTCTTTCATTGCCATGTATTTAAATTCCTGCTATGGGTTTTATGCAATAAACAAGTGTTTGAATTCATGAAAACATTTCACGTTCCAACAGGACATGCCTATAGCTGGCATGCTCATTACTGAAAAGAACTTGTTTGCATAATAAAAAGTAGAAATCACTCGCAGACTGCAGGGTTTATCAATGAGTTTGTTAAACCCAACTAAACTTAATTTTAACTTTAATGAGTTGAGAATTATGGAGAGTTTCTGTTTGGTCTTGTGCAGTGCAACTGACTTGAGAAATTAATTACCTGTTCCTTGCTTTGTTATTTGGTGCCATTTTAATGAGATTATACGTGTGTTTTCTGGCTTTGCTCGATGAATAGCTTGCATGTGAGGCTGCTTTTGTTTTTGTGTGGGACAGACAATCCATAAAAGCCTAAAGAAATCTTGTACAGTTAGGAAGATGCTGAGTCCCAGTGATGATACTGTAGTAAATTGCTTCTTTAAAAGACTGCTGAGCTAGGGTGCCTCGCTGCTTCTTTGTGTGGATGTAACACAGGGTCAAAAAAGAAGGAACAAAAGCAGTAGGACAGTGCATGAATGTGTCTTTCTGTAGGAAAAGGTGGTGAAAGTGGATTTTTACAGAAATCCTTCCTACGCTTAAACAGAAAGAAATGTAATAAACATGAGGAAATTGCAGAGTTATGTAGTAAGGCAGGAACTTGTCCAACCAGCATTGCAAAAACAAATGGAAAAGTTGAAAATATTTGTTCAGTGAAAGGAAAATCAGATCAAACAGCATTTTGGTCACACAAAACCATTGGTCATTGACAAAACCATTGCAGAGGGCAGCCCATTCCTCTCCAGCAGCTATCGCAGCGGCCAGCAGTGGCTGCAAAAGGGATTTCAGATCTCTCTGCGGGGAAGGAGTGATGATTCATAAGCTGCTTAGATCTAACGGATGTTGAGACCCTGAAGGATTCCGACTCCTAAGCTGCAAACTATGAGGAAAAGGAAGATTTCTTTGTCAGGAATCCTTTCCTGATGATTGTTCTTGCGTGTATTCGCCACGATGGCTTAAATCATATTGCAAAAGGGCTGTGAGTGAGGGTCTCTTGGTTTTAAAGACAGCACTATCCATTTGGATCGACAGTTTTTGCTATGGAATAAAAAGCAGGATGTAGCAACCAACTGTTCCAAGATGCGAATATGTCAAAAGTATTTAGTATTTTATTTTTCTTAAAAGAAAAATATCATCTTTATTACATGTTCTGAAGTGATAGTCAAGGAAGAACTGAATTTATTTGTCTCAGACTTTGAAATTCTTAATTTACATTAAAATATTAGAATGAAAAATTTTAATGCTGCTAAAGCTGAGTTTTACAGGTTCTGATAGAATTTTGGACATTTCACCACCTATTCTGTATACAATAAGATGATAAGTAGGTTTACAGAAAGATGAGGAAGGTGGGAATTCCCATCTTGGTCTGTGGCATGGAGGATTAGCCTGTTGCATTTCCAGTTCTCTCTCCCCCTCAGGTTACTCACAGATTTCAGGCCAGTCAGTCTGAATTCCAGTGACCTGGTGTTGCTGGAGGCCCCATTGCTTTTACATCAAGTTCACAGTAGGCGGCACCTGTGGAAATTAAGCTTTATTCTCCCCATCCCTTGCCTGTAAGGAGGGAATAATATTTACACACTGCACTGGTTTAAAAATGATAATGTTGTGGTTTGCCTTGGTCATACGGAAGAGACATTCTTATGTGATATTGGAACCTGCACGAAAGCGCAGGATGGGATGAGGTTTATTACTCATGTAAGTTGTGCTTGTCTCACGGTCTCCTCAATTCTCTCAAACCAATCACAGAGCCCTAGAGACAACTTAAAGCCTACCAAAACAAACCAGTCTACAAAAAAACCCATAAAGAAGTTCCAGAATTAAAATAATTCTGTTTGTATATCACATAGACTCTAAGTTGACAGCCTTTGGCTTTTTAAATAGTTCTCTTTTTTTTTTAACAACTCAATCATATATTTAAAAAATTCCTATATCCCAAACTGTAACAGGAAAGATTATGGGGCTTCTTGGCATTGTAATCCCCTTGAGCAGGCTCGGGGTTCCTGCAGTTCCAGAATCCCTTCCTCTGCCCACTCCATTGGTGCTGGATGGCGTGTTCTCCAGCTCCTCGCACAGCAGATGCCGGCAGGGCTACAGGAATACTGGGGTATTTCCTCCCTCCTCTCCCGTGGGATTTACTGCACTGTATAGCACAGCTGAAATTTGCAGTCTTCTTCCCCCTTATCAGAAGAGCTTTCCAAGCAGGGAGAGATTTTTCCCATCTCTTCCGTTGTCACCATAGTTACATCTCCTGTTCTTCAGTGGAGCAGCAGCAGTAACAGACGTGATAGAACTTACTGGAGTTTTATGTAAAACAGACTGATATGCATCCAGTCTTTTGCGGTTTGCACATGGTAACACCAGCCAGTTGCAGAAGCACATGGGACACGTTGGACAAAGTTTCTCTGTAGAGTAACGCGGCTGTATCAACAGCTTCGCTGTCCTGTGGGAGAGACGCAGTTTGCTCTCCCAGAAAGGGAGAGCACAGCAAGGTGAGGTGGGGTTATGGGTTTGCTTCTCACCTGAGGCTCCTTCAGGACTGTGAGAATTATCTCTTCGAAGGTGCCAAGAGTCTATTTTAACAGTGAGTGTGTGATTTTAAGACTAAACGTGTTTTACCCAGAAAACAAGGTGAATATCTGAAGGTTCCACTGAGTCTCTGCACCCTGGACCGTGGTCTCTCTAAATGAAGAGCTAGAGCATGGTGTTTAGATCATTTTGAGCAAGTTGGGTTGGGTTGTACTTGGGTTATATGGTACCCCAATAGCTGCAGGTTCTGCTGCTACTGGGAATATCATATTCACAGCCTTTGAAGGCTGGTACCATTATAAAAGCTGCTACATTAGTTTGCTTTATCAAAACTTTAATTTAGAGCTTCTTCCCGAGACAGACAGAGCCAGATTGTTATACATTCTTTAGATATCAGTGCATTTCACTGGCAGAGAGCACAGTTTCAAGAAATACAGGGTAGAGGTGAGAAATATTTACATTTACTGTAATGCTCTGTACGTGATCGTAGAATGGTTTGGGTTGGAAGGGACCTCAAAGCCCATCCAGTCCCACCCCTGCCATGGGCAGGGACACCTCCCACTGGATCAGAGGCTCCAAGCCCCATCCAACCTGGCCTTGAACCCCTCCAGGGATGGGACATCCATGAATTCCCTGGGCAACCTGGACCAATGCCTTCCCACCAACATCATCAAGAATTTCTTCCTAATATCTGATCTAAACTGTTCCCCTTCCAATCTGAGAGATTAACTTCTGGAGTCTAGAATAGATTTTCATTACTGAAACTCTATTTTCTTTTGGAATCTTAAAGTTTGTAAAAATATTTTGATCACTTAATATTTTCACTATAAATTTGAATTACTCTTAGTCCCATATAATGCCTGTACATACATGGGACATGCTGTACTTCTGCAACATAAAGATATTTCTTACAGGGGATGCTCTCATCTAACATCGAGGCATCGTTAGCATGAATCAGAAAATATTAAATGAAATTAAATTAAATGTTATAAAAGTAAAACCACTCTAAGTAAAATCCTTGAAAATTTCAAGTAGGTCAGAATGTATCAAGCAAACTGGTTTGCTAAACACGACCTTGCTGTGTATCACGTCTGTTAATCATGCGAGTATGGAGTTTGGCGCACGTACAAGTCTAGTCATGAGTCACTGTTTCCTTGCACTGGATCTGAGCACTGCAGCTCCAGGGAACGGTTTGAGATCGGATTCATCTCCGAGAGGAGAGAACAGCCTGTGCACACAGGGTGATGGGGAAGTGCTCCAGAGGATTTACGGAGCAGCTTTCTGTCACGCTGCAGGGCAGTACAGAATTTGGTTCAGTTTGGGTTTAAGAACATAAACAAAGCGCTCTGTTGCGGTGGTGCCTGTCTGAGGGGAGTCACGGGCATTTCAGGTAGCGTTTTCTGTTTGCTCCTGGCTTTGCTAGTACTGCTTTGCCCTGAAGTTGCTCTAAGCAAAAACCCACGTCTCTTTCTGTCCATATGTACTGTGTGTGTCTGTGCTCAGGGCTGTTCCATTAAAGACTCTGAAAGATGCAGAAGGCATTTGGTGTTCCCGTGTTCCTTTTTTTTGGTCGCACTCAGTGACTTGTAGCAGCTGCCAGTCTTATTAGCAGTTGAGTACTAAGTTCAGAGATGGCTGTGCTCCTCTGGGTATCAGCAGGCAAGAGGGATGTGTGTGTTCATCACTGCTAATCCCGTTAGTAGAGCAGAAAATATCAAAGCCTGACTAGAGGTGAAAATAAGGGATTATCAAACCCAGTTTTTCTTTGAGGGCTCATGAGTTAGCGCAGTTGTGGTTTTAGTGAGGCTAAAACTGCAGCAAGAGGTCACGGTTACACTATGGATCCCATATGGATCACACTGATCTCAAAAGACTTGCAGGTAATCTCAATTAGTCTGTGAGTAAGGGCGAACCTCCCAGGAACCACTGTCATAAACTGTTCTCTTTAGCTGGGATACCACATGCCTTTTGGGCTTCTAAAGGTGAAGTGCGTGTGGCTCAAATCTTCACATTCCTCTCCAAAGCCACCTGTATGAGTAGCAGATTCAGCAGGCAACGCGGTGCCGGTGCAAGGTGGAGATTGTCTCTGATACTTGGCCTTGCAGGAGAGCAATGAGGAGGCCCTGAGAAAATGTAGGGTTCTATAAGCATGCAGAGAAGCTCTGAGAACCTGACCGCTCTGCAAAGGTTGTCTTTGTTGCTACGGTCTGCCAGGGAAGTGTTTGGAAACGTTGCAAAGCAATGCTCGACAAGCCCTCTTTTCACAAATGACTGTTTCCACCGCAGCCATTGGCTATTCTCTGTCCTGCGAGGTGAGAGAGAAAATCTGGGATCTGGGGTCCTATATATAGGCCCTGCAGCGTTCCAGCTCTTGGGCAAACCACATGGTGTTTGGTGTGTGGTGTCAGGCAAACGTCTTTGGCAGTTCGAGAATGTTGGAGAACAAATCCATCGTACTTAAAGCACTGCACAGCTCAACAAACAAAACCTAGCCATAATGTCAAGTTGGATTCCAGAGTTATCGATAAAAAATTAAGTTTAGTTTTTTTAAAACCTCATGAAAGAAGAGTATATGAAATCCACTGAGGTTCAAAACTGAAGATGCAATGATGAAACCGATGCCCCTCACCAGTCCCCATGCCGAGGTTCAGAATACGCCAGTGTTAAATTTTGTATTTAACTTAACACCACCTCACAAATATCCATCTGTGCTACTAGTTGTTAAAGAAAGAGACTTCGAAGACAATGAGATTCCAGGAAACTAAACAATTTTAAATTGTTGCTGGTCAACATCATAACCGTGTTACTGAATACAGGAGCTAAAATACATCTGTTTGAAGAGTTACCAAATCAAAAAAAAAAAATCACACCCCGCTAATGGTCGTTGATTCACAACAACCATCCCTCGTTAATAATTAGTCGGATACAGAAACATAATGTAACTAATGGCCTTAAAAGTCGAAGTTTCTGCCTTTGTAGCTGCTGTAGCAGCCCAGTGCGATGTTCCCCTGCAGCCCCTCTAGTTGCATTTAGAGGCTCCCCTAGCGAGTCAGGGAGCGCCGCTGTTTTTCACCCGGGTCTTGTCTCAGTCTCTAATCTCTGGTGTTGCATGTCCTGGGCAGGCAAGCGTGGGCGACGCAGCAGTGCAGGATCGCTAGACAGCAATATGGAAGTAAGTAGGAAGTTCCTGACGTCTAGCTGGATGTGATGATGTGCATTTCAAACCTTTCTTTTATATACATATTTTTTTGCTCTTTTTTCTTCTAACATATAACCTGCCTGCTTCAAATAAAATGCATGCCTAGGCTACTCACTCCGTATTCTTCCGGCTTATAAAGCACTGACAGCTTGTTTTAGACCGATGCCATTTTTGGTTTGAGCTAACCTTGTTCCCTTTGTTCCTGCAAGCATGGTGAAATGAATATGATGTGTCCTTTTGCCACCATTTCAGTCTGGTCCCAGCTTAAAAGCCCACTTGCTCTTTGTTACCTAGTACACTGTTCTCGCTGTTTGATATTTAGCTACAACTATTGACTTTCACGCTCAACCATTCCCATCGCTTCTTTTCGAGTTCAATTGCTAAATGTATGCAGTCATGACACCATGGAATTGCACAGATAGGGCATGGGAGGAAAAAAACTATTAAGACAGGTGAATTCAATGTGGATTTCATGAGATTTCATTCATCTTCAAACCATTTATATTTACTGTTCATGTCTCTGAATTCAGCTTGCAGATTTTTTTCTTTTGTTTTCCTCTTTTGGTTTGGTTTGTGTTTGCACTAGGTAGATCGCAGTTAAATCTAGCACACTTTGCCGAAGCACTGTTGTGTCCCATAGCTCTCTTTAAAAAATACAAACCCCAAACTTCCAGAAACTAAAGGCACCATCCCAGGCTAAATAATAGAGAATGTTGGACCACAGGTCAGAAGAACGCAATCCCGTAGGAATCTTAGTGGCAAAAATGGTTTGGTTTCATTTAACTCCTAATTCAGAGGTAGGCTTGAGAAGCAGCACTGTGGCTGATAGTAGTGGAAAACTACTATTAAATACAGAAGTTTAAAATAAGATGTTTTGAAATCTGAACTGTAATTGTAATATTTGCTGCTGTGTGTTTAACTATTCAGGTTGAATTTAATGTAGTTCTTTTTTTTGTTGTAAAAAAAAAAAGCAAGTATGGTATTTTTTTACAGTATTTTAAAATGTACTTTTCCTTTAAAAACACACGCCTAAGTCTTACATCATGTTACTCTTCTGTGACATTTTTTGTAGTTAAAGTTATAGCTTTTGATATAAAAATACTGAGAAAAAACCATTTAATGTTTCAGAATCCCCGAGAAGGGCACAAGTGCCTCATTGGCAACTTAGGGAAGGTGGAGATACGATTTTTTTCTAGAACTCCTAGTTAATAGTCCACCCATGCGAGCACTGAAGGAGGAGTTTGTGGGTCAGTGTGAACTTTTTCTTTTAAACATTTTAAGGTTTTTTTAATTTTTATTTCTATTAATTTCTTTTTAGGGGTCCATCATTAGCAGTCCTCACATGCGCCGAAGAGCTACATCAACCCGAGAGTGTCCATCTCGCCCTCACCAGACTATGCCTAACTCCTCCTCACTCCTAGGGTCCTTATTTGGTAGTAAAAGGGGAAAGCCACCTTCCCAAGGCCATCCACCATCCGGCTCATCCCAGCAGCCTCCGCACCCTCCCGTAATCCCCCACCAGCAGCACCCCCAGCACCCCCCCGGCATGCACCACGCGGGGCCGGCCGAGGGGCAGGCGCACGCGCACCACTCCCAGTACTGCCACGTGCAGCAGAACCCGCCCCCCTACCACCACCACCACCACTACCACCCTCCCCAGCACCTCCAGCACTCGCACCAGTACCACCCCCACCTGCCCCACTCCCAGCACGCCCCCTACGTGCCGCACGCCCACGGGCAGCACCCGCACGCTCCTCACCCGCCGCCGCACGCCTCCCACCCCCAGCACGCGCAGCATCACCACGGCCCGCAGCCGCCCTCCACCGCAGCCAGCACCAAGCCCAAACACAGCGGCATCAGCACCATAGTCTAGGACCTAGCGGCCTTCCTCGTAACCCGAGTTCTAAACAGCGTTACGCAGGCACTTAACAGGAGCGACAGATAATATCGTCAGTTTTTACCGTTAATTGAGTTGTGTGAGCTTAAGGGCTTGCTGTTACTAAATAAAATAATTCAAGTTAGCGCAACCGATACTGGTTTTACTGATCTACTCGATAGATGCTCACCGTCTGGTTAGTTCTTACTTCCAAACTGCCTTGAAAACATGCTGCTTGCTGCCTAGGAGTAAAGCTACCCTTTACACCAAATCCCTTGACAGTTTTACACGTGTAACAAAAACCTTAGGCTCTGGAAAAAAAAAAGGCAAAAAGCGATACAGAACCAAGTGTTGCATTCTTGCTCTTTTATTGTCAATGGGCAAAAAAATAAGTAGACCTGATATGGTTGATGAAAGTACGTAAGTAAACTTTATATAATATAAATATATACATATAAATATATATATATACACTGTATAGTTAACATTTGTGCTTGGAAAGAGATTTTTTCAGTCCACAAAACTAGCAATATAGACTTTACAAGGAATTCCACTTACTTGATAGGACAGTATAATAGATGAATAGCATACAGAAGAGTAGACCAAAAACATAAAACCTTAGAAACAAATTTCAGACATGTCAATATTTTCATTAAAAGTCCTCTGGACTCACTAAGATTTCTAAGCAATCACTACTAAACGTGCCAAGTAACATAGCATTTAAACGTTGTAGTCAAATACTGCTTTGTATAAATCCTTATTTTATTAATACAATAATATCATACGTAATCAGTATTATAACTGCTCTGCTATTTCAGGTAAGCGAACTCGTTAAGATGCAGTAATTATTCCGTAGCAATGTAGGATGGCCACATACTGGTGGTCATTGTCGAGCGTTGGTCACACCAATCCTTAGACACTTTAAAGGCTGTGATAACTGTGAACTTCCATGATCCACATTTCTTTTGGATGCATACAATCCAATGAACACACATGAAAAGTTAGGACAGGTGCATGTATACACTGCAAAAACATTCATCTCAGACATAAAAATGGCAAATTCCATCGTTCTCAGCCACTTCGTTTCCTGTTCACCATGATTTCTCATTTTTACCCCCAGTGAAGCTGAATTCCAGTCGGAGCGTTTCCAGGTGGAAGTGCTCAGAAAACTTGAAGGATTGTTTTAGAATTTAGTATAGGGGTTTTATAAATATATATATATATATATAAAAATGTAATTCCATGTAGCCATGTGCTAGCAACAAAGTGGCTTCACCATTTTTCCTCATCACATTTGTTAGTTTGGAAGCCCCCAGCACTCAGCAGGCTGAGTTTATGCTCAAGCTCTCACTTCCATAGTCCAGTTAGTGGCAAGACATCACATAAAAACAGGCTGTGCTGCTGTTGCTTATGTGTTGTAATCAAACCATTTGCAAATTTATATACAGTTTTTCTCCTGAAATCCTGTACAAAGTTATACCTGGCACCTACTTTGTAGTTTCAGCATTTTGAGCCACTGCAAGGACTTTGCACCTAAACAGTAGAGAGAAAGGAATCACAACTGCAACACTGTACCAGCCTAAAAGCAAACCCTGAAGAGGATGAGCAAAAAGCTCCAGTCTGCAATGGGTAACAGTATTAATAACAACCACCAGTCGGTTTTGTATTTAACAGTAATAAAATTGTTAGAAATAATGGGGACGTGAGAACCAGAGAGTGGCTTTTCCTATTAGCTTGCTCATGGCACCTCCGATATTGGGGCGGGGGAGAGGTTGAGTAATTTTTTTTCCTTTCATACCATTGATATCACGATACCAGCAGAACTGCAAACTGAGCACTTTGTTAACCTCCACAGAGCGCAAATACAGCAATCTAGAGCTTAGCCTTTTGTTTAAAGCTGTCCACGTTCGTTTTGCACATGTGCAATACGTTTTCCCCTTCTGCTCCTTCTCCTCTAAATTATCTTCACGAAAAGAAAGGAAATCAAGTAATTACATGATTATTTTTAATGTCACTCATACTATTCTGAATACTCGGCTCACCTTAAGAGGGCTCAGGCGGGTCCCCTGAGGCTCTGTTCCTTGCAGTTTAAAAAAATATATGCTGTTCTTAGAAGGGAAAGTAGGACTGTCTGCATGTCATCTGATGTTCTTAGTGTGAGGCTACACTCTACATATTGTATATTTGCAAAATTATATCAGTGTTACCGTTGATATTAGTTGAAGTAAAGTGATAACATATTTCAATATGTAGACTTTTCTTCATACATCTGTAGCAATAGTAGAGTTTAACTGTAATCTATAGGTTGTTCCAGAAAAGATACAGAATCATTCAGGTACAAACATCTTTCAGAAACCACATCTTTTTAATTAAAACCGAGGTAAGAATGTGCCTCTTCACTGAGTGACGGGGTCTGTGCTTGTACTGTAAGTAACATTGTGTATTGAAGTAAATGCAGCATATGTGGTAGCAGTGGAGAGGAAAACCTGACTCTGGCTGTGTTAATTAAGAAGGAAGGTATTAAATCTCCCAGATCTGCATTTGCTTTATGTTTAAAAACCCCTTTCATTCATTTAAATTCGAATTACAGGCCAACAAGCTAAACTTCCACCGCAGGCCACGTTGCGATGCTGGGTCACCGATCTTCCATGCGCAGCCAGTTCAGGAGAGTCACAGATGTGACACGCGTGCAAAAACTCATTTACCTGTGATTTCACGTGCACTTGGGGAAAGTCAGTGCCTCCCTTCTGGTGCATTAAGGTGTGTGTGTAAAATCACTGGGAATTTTGAGGCCAGTTTAAAAGCAAAAGAGGGCATACAAAAGCACAGTATTTGTAATTTCTCATCTCAATGAGAAGAAACTGACTTGATTTTCAGTTGTTTTTTTTCTTTTTTTTCTTAGACCGTGAGTTTGTATGTACTTTTAAGCAAACAAATGTGTCTCAGTTCAGCAGAAGTGTTAAGAACTCTGCTGCTCGTTTAGGGCTGTAGTATAACCTCTCCAACTCTGTCCTTGATGAACAAGTGCTTAACGCAGTGTGGATCATGCCTAGAAGAGGGAAATGGTCGTACTTGAACACTGCACGTGGTTAGGAAAATTAATTTCTTCAGCCTGCAGGCAGGAGGTTTTTTTGAGAGGGTTTTTTCTCAAATGCCATTGCCAGTTCGAAACTGGTACAGAACAGCACAGAGCGACCGCGTTTCTCTTTTCCCGTAATCAATGTGGCAAAGTAGTAATGCTGATCTGAACAACCAAAAGGGAAACGTAAAGAATGAAGGTGTGGCAACCAAAATCTTTTCTGGGACAACAATCAAATATATATTTGGGGGTTTTATTTTTTTAAGTTAAGAATGAAATGTAAAACAATGTAAAAACGAAAAACAAAATTTCATCCTAATATAATGTGCGTCTTGTATTGCTAACAAAAAGCCAAGTCCAACATATGGTGTAGAATGATTTTCCCATCATGTACTGCATGCAGCAGAAGCCTCTTGTTTCTTGATAAAATGAGCTGAAAGACAGTCAGCAGATATTTAAACAATGAATCTCTAGATGTTGACTTGCTGTTCCATATGAAGCTGTGTGTTTTCTGCAGTTAAGCATGCATTTTACTGTTCCGTTGTAAAATACCATCGCACTTCTTGCCTGCAAAATGGATTATTGTGTATATATTTAAAAGAAAAGTGGAACCAATAACAAGATTAAATTTGGAAAAGAGGAAAGGGGGTGGTGAAAACGGGACCAGTGGGGGGAATAGATAATTCTCTAAATTGTACATAGTGTGTAAATTAGTATTGCTGTAAGTCTGCAGTCACTTTGAGGTTGCCTATCTCCTGCTAGGAACTTAAATCAGCTTTGAGTTGTATTAAACTGTTAGAATTAGGTCTTGAATGCAGACTGGTGAAGACTTCAAAAACCATTATGCTTACAAGAAGCTTCTGTTCTGGGGAGGCTTGAGACCTCTTTTGTAACCATGGGGGAGAAAGGAGTGCTTTCATTTTAATATGCATTCTGTTTGTAAGTAGTAACAGACCCTATTGATGTAAAACTATAACTGTGATCATGTGGAGAAATCAAAATAAATCATTTAAAACTCTTTGTTTCCTATTTTGTGTAATCCAAGAACTTCAACTCTTTAGGCTTGAAGGGAATTCCTTCCAAGAGTAGCCTGGCCCTGCTGAGGCAATGGGATTTCTGCTGCTTGCATCGAGGGGTCCAAGATTTCAGTCTGCAGCTCAAAAGACAGAGAAGTTGGTGGAGATGGTGGTCGGTACCGTGGCAGCCGTGCTCCCTTCCCAATGGGTTTTGGTTTGTTTGGTGGTGCTATGATTAGGTTTAGTTCCAAAGTGTGCTAAAGAGCAATAAACACAACCCCTAGATCTGCAAACGTGGAGAGGCAACACTGATGAGGCTTTTTGGCGTACAGTTGACCAAAACATTCTGCCAGATTGTGAATCTCCTTAACCGTGAGCTGTCAGCACATTCACCTGATCCCATTCGTCTTTGGGCTGTCACATTGCTGTGGGAGCTCGCATTCCAATGACTGTCTGCCCTTGACTTGAATGTTCTGAGTTTGTCCTTGACAGGGGTGCCAGCCTTCGTGTCCCAGGCATTACCGATGCTCTTTGGATCGACCTTTGCGGGCGGGCGTTGTTTCTGGGTGCCTGCTGGCAGGAATCCATTGTCACACTCTGGTAAGCGATGGCACCGAATCAGTAATATCCCGTTACCACTCGTATCTCAGTTATTTGTTGTGTCTCAGTTTGTACCACTTAAGCATATTTGCCACAAGTGGCCCTCCCAATGTTTGATGGTTAAACTCCTGCAATTGCTTCAGATAACAACCTGTGGCAGACTCCATCGTGTTCCTATTTCTGAGCTTTCCCTGGATTTCAGCAAGATTGTAGTGTCTGTAAAGGCTTTTCAAACTAATGATTATGTTTCAGTTTAAACTAAATACTGTGTTTGCTTCTTTTTTCTATGAATTCTAGGAAACTCTTGAATTATTTTGTTGGAATAGTCAACTGTGGCCTGTTTCTGAATGGCTGTAACTGCAGGATGGACAACTGGATCCATGATTTGCTACAGGCACGTACCTGTTCATCAGTAGATGTTTCCCGTGTGCCATCTCTCTGAGCTGTGTGACCCATTAGAAGGTAACTGATGCCCCATAGAAATGGTTAGTGGCAACAGAAGGATTTGCAGTGATCTTTTTTACTGGTACTTCCATTCCTGTTTTAGAAACTACTTAAGAGTTTTAGTGCATCTACATTTTGAGAAGGCAAAGAGTCAGTCTTTCATTTAACATTAAGAGCCTGAAAATGTTGTAAATTTGGGGTTTTTTTCCTGATCCATTTTAAAAGTCAGACCTAAATAACTTTTTGAATCGCTGCTGCTTCCTACCTAAACTGAGACTACGTTGAAAACATACATGATCCAGCACTACAGAAGAAAAAGAAATAGCCAAAGGAACCTCAGCAGCAGTCGTGGCTTGTGTGGTAGATTTGCACTGGTTGCAGCATTGCCAAGTAATGTAATTTAAGAAATTCTGTGTAGGTTAAGCACGTGACAGTCTAATGGCTCACACTGCATGATGTGTCCTCTTCAAATGTAAATATCTTTATTTATTTGAGATGCTCATCTCAGTGGAGGTGCATTCCTCGTGTCTGATAAAGTGTTCCTCCCATACGCTGTTGCTTATCCCTCAGCTTTTGAGACGGAAGTTGGAGCATGGAGCCAGCTTCTAGAGGTTTACCTGCAGCCATTCAAACAACTCTCACAAGGTATCAGGATTGCAGTGCTGTTAGCAGTGTGTGATAAATCACATTTCAGCATGTCTATATCCTGACATGTATTTGCCTGAGATGAACAATGTGCTACATGTCATAATAAACCTTTACTGGCAGTATAACTGCATTACGTACGGCTTTTTCAAAAGGCAGCATTCTGGATTTTCAGCCTGCTTGCTTGCCTCTTAGTGATTTTGCTGCTGTATTTTGTTGATATAAAATTCCTAGAGGAACATAGCACAGCTAACTTGATAGAAATACACAAATGATGGAAAAATGCTTCATTTTAGATGTATTTTTGTAGACTTTGTTGTTTCGTATTATTTCAAGAATTAAAGCCATATCCTTTATTACTTGGCAAAACTAAATCAGTGGCAGGATGAGGCTCATCATGAATGTTAGGAACTGCTTAAATTAAGATCGCTGCTTGAAGTACCTCCTAAGCTAAATAGGACTTAAATGAAAGCTGTGGGGGTGATGCTGACTTGAAACCATCACTTTTTTCAACCGGATAGATTTATTACTTATGTATAAATGCGTATTTTTAGGGATAAAATGTTGTGAAAAAAATCCCCTTCATTAGGCATTTTTGCAGTAACTGAGATGTGAAATTAGCATCATGGTTCACAAGACACAGCCAGCTCAAACAAATCTCACAAGCACAGAATTTATCAGCTCCATTGTAAAATGACAGACACAACTTAAGCTTTCATTTATTTCTTCATATTCAGACATAGTGCTTTAAACAGGTATACGTAATGAGAAAAGAAAAAATAATCTGCCTTTAATAAGATGAATAGGGAAAACTCATTCCGATGCAAATGAAATGTTATGCACACATAGTGAAAAACGCCTTCTCTCTACAGCTTCTCATTTCTGCCACAAAATAATACATTAACAAGTGTTCAATAAAGAAATTGGCCTCATTTTTTTGTGATTATGTCAGTATTCTGGGATAAGAGGATGGAAATTCATTATTTTAATCATTCCCATTATGTTTTGTTTTTTTTTAATGAGGAAACAATCCGACTTCCAGACGTGAAGTTTCATCGCATGGGATCCCGCTGGCTGGAGTTTGTGCAGCACAGTCCTTGGGTGGGCACATCATCTCCTGACGCTCCACCAGCCCTGGTCTCTCTCTCGCGCGAGGGGCCCGAGCACCGCGTGCAGCTGAGCTGGGGGTCGCACCAGGAGCAGGAGAGCTGCACAGGGGGAGGGTCAGACTGGATTGCAGGAAAAAAATTTTCACGGAAAGGGTCATCGGGCCCTGGCAGAGGCTGCCCAGGGAGGTGGTTGAGTCACTATCCCTGGAGGGGTTTAAAAGATGGGTAGATGAGGTGCTGAGGGACACGGTTTAGTGGCAGATAGGAATGGTTGGACTTGATGAACTAAGAGGTCTTTTTCAGCCTAGTGATTCTCTGATTCTATAATTCTATGAATGCATGATCTTGGCAGCACTTCCCTATGCCGTGGGGTACAACCCCCATGAGCATTTTCCTCCTCCATAAGCTTACCATATGTTCTTGACTATTATTTTCATTTTACTGGCTAATATTCCTTTATATTCATCTCCAGCAACAGAGAAGAATGGTTTTTATTTAATGATTCATCCTATTTATTCAGTACATAAGTACAGGAAAGTTGGGGGGGAGCTCTTGATCAGGGAGTGCAGGGGTGGGGTTAGGGAGAGCAGTTTGAAGCTGAAAGAGGGGAGATAGAGAGGAGATCTTAGGCAGAAAGGTTTTGCTGTGAGGGTGGGGAGGCCCTGGCCCAGGCTGCCCCGAGCAGGGGGGGCTGCCCCATCCCCGCAGGGGTTCAAGGCCAGGTTGAATGGGGCTTGGAGCCCCTGGTCCAGCGGGAGGTGTCCCTGCCCATGGCAGGGGTGGCACTGCATGGGCTTTATGGTCCTTTCTGACCCAAACCTTTCTATGATTCTTTTCCATCCTTCTGGTCACCCCTTATCTCTGTGTCTGCTGTAGACCTTATAACAGGCTCCAAAATTGCCTTTGCTGTAATTAAGAACAAAACTTTAAAACCAACCCCCACAATGTCTATAGTTTGAGATGCTTCTGTTGTTCTTGAAAACCTGAAGAGCAATGACAAGAAATAACGTTTTCTATCCTGCTGAGACTAGTACTGAGTATCCTAAGCAGGACTGCATGCATCTTAGGTGTTTACAGCACTGAATTTTCAAAGCATTTCAGCAGTTTTTAAAAATTGCTTTGATTATTTGCGAACTCCTCTGCTCTAGCAATTTGTAAATTTTCAAAGTCATTTGCATGTATATCTTATAGCTAAAAGTGGAACAAACTTTGTTTCTTTTCTTCTGGTTTTCTCCTGCTACCGCAGTGTTCAAATTTATGGACTATTGGAGTATCTCATGACCCCGATAAGGTGCCTGCAAACTGCTGGCACAGCTTCATGCACAAGAGGTGCCTGCATGTCAGCAGCGAGTCGCAGGGAGGCAGCCCCAACAATTCTTCTGCCTGTGTGGGACTGGAATAACTTGAAGGAAAAGCTGATGAAAAGGCACTTGCATTTTGGGCCATTTGTTTCTCTTTCCACACACGAGAGGGGAGAAACAGATGCCTCATCTGGGATGGAGCAAATAATTGGACTAAAAAGAATAGAATGTGCCTGAGCTCATGGAGCTCCTTCCTCCCTCTCCAGCGTCAGAGTATAGAGGTTATTTTGGTAAAGGGGCTCTTGGCGCATCTCCCATCGTTAATGCTGCCAAGATGGGCTTTAGGCCGTTACTGCAAGGTCTTTTCACAGCCACCCTTTTCCCTGACGGCTGTCGGTTTTCTGGGATACAAACCCTGTGCTACCCAGGCCGGCTTGCTGCTATTTACCCACAGATGTGCTCGTACAGAACCCCACAGTAACAGATTCCTTGACTGAGGGTTCAGGTTATCTCCTTCCCAGAGCAAGAATTGTAGCTGATTTCAATGCAATAGTTGGGCTATTTTCTCTCTCTTGAAAAATTAAAGCCTATTTGTCTATAAAGAAAAATGTATGACTCTTTATTATTTAAAATAAAATACTTTAGCAAATAAAACACTTAAAATCATAAGGTAATTTAGTGCTTCCTTTCAATCTAGACAGAGCTGATAATTTGCCTCTTAAGTGCCACCTTAAGTTGTCAGGAATCCCTTTCTCTAACAATATGTATCTGTTTCTTTTCCAGGTGGTGCTTACGATGGCCACAGTACAGCAGTTCTGGATGCACAGAACAAACATATTTGTACTTGGACATACCTTTATGCTTGGACAAATGTATTTATACAGTGACCATGTTAACATCTGTGTTTCAAACACATTCCTTCACTTCCAGGGCACGTAACCGGGAGCAAAAGTGGAAATAACCATTTCCTGCTCTCACCTTTCCCAAGAGTTAATAAGTAAGCCAACTTTTTTAAAGTATTCGGAGACAGGAGAGATAATGCAGTAAGCACATCATCACATGCCCACGGGGAAGACAATTATGAATTTCAAGAGCAAAACTTTCCTACCATCTGTGTGACTGAGGAGAAACAATTGCATAATGGGAGGAGAGGCAGCTGAAGGCATTGTATGTCTTTTCCTGGAAGTGCTGCAGACTGGCGATTGTTTTCACAGAGTAATTCAGACATACAGTGGCACTTTTTCAGCAAGTAAAATATCCATGTCTCTCTAAATATTATCAGTTGTTTGTGTAATTGAATACCAGTTTTTAAGCAGCTACTGAAAATTACATAAAAAGGAACGGAAGACTGGAGGGTAATTCCATGATACTCATTTACTGATCTGTAGCACTTTTCTATTGCTTCCTTTGCAAGAAAGCAATTCCGTGTGGAATAGGCTGAAGTGCACATCACTGTGGCAGGCATGGTTGATCACAAAATGTGAATCGTGAAGAGCCCTCTAACATCTGAGGGATGAGGTGGCCCAGGAAGGCGGTGAAGAGTGGTCTGGCAATGTCAAAGGAAGCTGAAAGCAGAGACAGCCTTTGGAAATAATGTGGGGGAAGAAAAAGGTTGGGCATGTCACTGAATCAGAAGGCAGAAAAGATCCTGTTCCCTTTAGCAGCACAGTGTGCAGGTCAGTGCAATGCAGTTTGCAGATGTTTGTTGGCCAGGAGGGTGGAATTGAGCGTTGGGAAGAGTTGCAGAGAACTGCAGCTGCCAGGAGTGTGCTTTCCGTTGTAGTAACGTACATGAGGGTGAGCTGCAATGTGAAATAAATGGTGTGATGCCATTTTGTCGGTGCAGAAACAAAGAGGAGTCTCTACGTGCAAGCAATAGTCTGCTGGTTTCATGCTGTGGATATGCTGTCATCCACTGTGGTTTGTTCTGCAACTGCAAAAAAAATCAGGTATTTCTTCAGGATTCACTCACAATACCATTTGTATGCTTAGTGAATGAATGCATAGGGTAGAGCATGCTGACTGCTCCTTCAGTTCTTTTGAATTTCCTGATGAGGCATCTTTTTCCTGCTGTTTCCCAACTGCCTAGCCTCATTTTCATGGTTCAGATCATTTTCTTCAGGCAGTCTTCACCATGCTGTCTGTTTATCCTCTCTTTAAAGCCACCATTTGTATTGACCAGAACCTGATTTCTCTCAGTAGAGGGTGGGCTGGGCTTTAACGCCTGCATCCTTAGCGTGTGTAGTCTGGGAGGCTCTGACTGGACCCCACCTCCTCTCCTTGCCCTGAGAAGGTGTGTTTGCTGTCCAGAGCCAGGACACGGCACTGGGGGGCATCACGTTCTCTTCAGCTCTCCTTTTCGCCAAAGTGCCAGACAGGTTCCCTCTCAGCAGCATCATGTAGGAAGCCTTCTGCTCATTTAACCCCATGAGTCATGAGGCTGAGCAATAGAGGAGGCTTTTTACTCTTTACAATCCATACCACCAACTATCTATAGGTAGAAATACCCCACAAAGGCAGTAACATTTGGGGCTCCACCCCAAAGGTTGTGAAATGCTGGAGCTATCTCAGTGTTCCCCACCCTTTTTCTTTGTTGGTTTGTTTTTCTGATAAGACCAGATATCACCTCTTGCTTTTCCACTTTTCAGATCTGAAAGGAGTAGGACAACTAACCAGAACTGAACACGTGGAGATGGAAAGCTCAGGGTTTGTTTTAGTAGTTGGTAATCCTGTGTTCCTCTAACTGTGACACTGTGAAAGTGTAATCTATAGAGAGAAGCAGGGTCCTGCAGGAGCCTTTCCTGTCTGTCACCTCTAGGAAAGGGCTAGGAAAGGGCGATGGCTCTTCTGTCATCAGTGAGGTATCCATGTTTCAGACAAAAAACAGTAGTTGGTACAGAGCATCAAGAGCTCGCCCTTCGAGAGGCTGTGGAAAATGGGCACCCAGCAGATGCACCTTAGCCCCAGCTGAGTCATGGATCACAGAGTCCAGGAAAAGGAGAACCCTTCTGGTCAAGATGAGTTTGTTTCCCCAGAGTTCTGTGCGTGTCTGGACAGTGTGTGGCTGACTCACCAACCAAGGAGTGGTGTGTTTCTTGCCTCCTTCTAGACGTGCAACGTTTCATACTTGCGTGACGCCTTCAGCATCCTTCAGCCAGGCATGTGTGCTTGCAAATGCTTAGGGTTTGAGGATTCCCACAATAAAAAAAGCTGCTTGAGCTGGAGGTATGATACATTTTCCTACCTTTTCCCTTTCCTATTCTGCATGGCAAATGAAAGGAAAGGAGAAATACAGATGTGACCCTCCTCATCACAGCACAGTACTCACCTCAGTCACAGGGTATTTTGTCTTTGGCATCTCTATGGAGCTAAGTACAGAAATGAGAGGCCGTTCAGGTGAGGCCCCTCAGCTTCTGACACAGCCCTCTTCCTTATTCCAGAGGCACATGGATAAGGAGGAGTTATGTTTTGATGGAGATTCTGCAGTGAATCTCAGCATGCAGTTCAGCACATCAACCAGATCTAAGCTGGAGTGAGGTGGTCCTCCTTGTCTCCAGTGGCCAGTGAATTGGCCTGTGCCAGTGCTTTTGAGGTGGCCGAGAAAGGTGACTCAAAGTAATTCCATGTGCTTCAATAATATTCTTTCTGCCCAGCGCCCCTGTTACCCAGCTCATTTTCTGTAGGTGCTGTTAGGTGAGTGCAGGGCCCAGGGCTGAGACAGAGTCATGGGGCAGCAGCCCCTTGTGTGCTGCAGCGCCCAAATCAGGGTACGGTGCTGCACCCCCGGGCCACCCCTAGGTGGAAGGGAGACACCATTGGTGCCAATATTTCCTGCAGCTCCATTTCACAGAATCATGGAATGATTTGTGTTGGGAGGGACCTCAAAGCCCATCTAGTCCCACCCCTGCCACAGGCAGGGACACCTCCCACTGGATCAGGTTGCCCCAAGCCCCATCCAACATGGCCCTGAAAGCCTCCAGGGCTGGGGCAGCCACCACTGCTCTGGGCAGCCTGGGCCAGGGCCTCCCCACCCTCACAGCAAAACATTTCTCCCTAATTTCTCATCTCAGTCTCACCTCTTGCAGCTGAAAACCGTACCCCCCTTCTCCTCTCCCTGCTCTCCCTGCTCCCAAGCCCCTCCCCAGCTTTCCTGGAGCCCCTTTCTGTACTGGAAGCTGCTCTGAGGTCTCCCTGGAGCCTTCTCTGTTCCAGGCTGACCAACTCCAATTCTCTCAGCCTGTCCTCCTATGGGAGGTGCTCCAGCCCTCAAATCATCTCCGTGACCTCCTCAGGACTTGCTCCAGCAAATCCATCTCCTTCCTGTGTTGAGGACTCCAGAACTGAACGCAGGACTCCAGGTGAGGTCTCACAAGAGCGGAGCAGAGGGGCAGAATCCCCTCACTCACCTCCTGGTCCCACCACTTTGGATGCAGCCCAGGACACGGGTGGTTTCTGGGCTGGGAACGCCTATTGCCAGCTCACCTGGAGCTTCTCATCCACCAGCAACCCAAGTCCTTCTCCCCAGGGCTGTTCTCAATCCGTTCTTTGCCCAGCCTCCTCCTGTGCTTGGGATTGCTCTCCTGCAGGCACAGGAACTTGCATTGATACAAGAAGTGGTTACTGTTACGGAAAGTGGAATATTTTTTATTTAAACTAAAGTAGTGTTAAGTTTCATGTATTTTTTCCTGAAGTTACACAGAATGTCCCTCTGATAGTGTTTCTTTCAAGCAGTGTTTTTCCAGACACTGTTCCTCCTTTGGAGATGATAACGCCTTGTATTTGGTGTGATTTGTGCTAAACAGAGGTGTCTTTTTCTACAATCACCTCTGTTTGCACTGATACAAGAGGTAGTTACTATTTCAAGAAGTGGAATATTTTTCATTTAAGCTAAAATAGAGTTAAGTTTCACCTAAGTGTGAGAATTAATTGGTAAGTTTTGGTGCAGCTGTTTTGTATGTTTAATTATTCTGTCATATAAATCTGTCCTGTATCAAGACATGATATGCAGACTATCTCCAGACATGGATAAATAACCTGAAAGAATAAATGCTCTCTTCGAGTCGCAAGAATTTATCGTGTTTGAGGACGTACACAGTTCTTTGTCTAAAACTAGTATATATACCCACTACTTTTGTAAGATGGGATCCTTTTTTTAGAATCCGATTCAGTGGTGAATTGTAAAATAAAAATAGTACTGTGTTTGCTTTGAAGACTCTGTCCTTTACAATATTTTACCAGTGATTAAGTGTTTCTCACATAAGCAATTGTGTTCTTTGAAAGTTAAGACAGGGTGTCCCTCTGATAGCAGGTTTTCTTTAAAACTGTTGTTTTTCCAGACATTGTTCATTCTTTGGAGATGAGAATGTCTTGCGTTCAGCCTGCTCTGTGCTGCACAGAGGTGTGCATCCAGAATCCCCTCTGTTTGCAGCCTCTCCCTATATCTACAGCAAGGTCAGGCAGAGCTGGACTCAGCTCCAAATTAGCAAGAGTTTTGACTGTTGCAGTTTCCTATGGACATTAAAATTGGTCCTTGGAAAGTAATAGAATATGCATAAGATTTCTGGGAAGATATATCCACATGCACGCAAGTGGGACACATCTGCTGTCTCAGCTCTCATCTTGCTGCCCACAATCAATGGGGATCCTTGACGGGTGGACTGTTCAGTGGATAAGAAATAGGTATTCAGAGAGTAGTGATCAATGGCTCGAAGTCCAGATGGAGATCCATGATTGTGGTGTCCCTCAGGGTTCTATACTGGGAACGGTGTTGTTTAATATCTTCATGAGTGATGTTGACAGTGAGATCAAGTGCACCCTCAGCTGGGTTACAGAGGACACCAAGCTGAGTGATGCAGTTGCCACACTGGAAGGATGGGATATCATCCAGAGGGACCTGGACAGGCTGGAGAAGTGGGGCTGTGAGAACCTCATGAGGTTCAACAAAGCCAAGTGCAAGGTCCTACAGCTGGGTCGGGGCAACCTGCGGTTCCAATACAGGGTGGGGATGATGTGGTTAAGAGCTGCCCTGAGAAGGACTTGAAGTGCTGGTCCATGAGAAGTTCAATGTGAGCCGGCAATGAGCACTCACAACCCAGAAGGCCGAGGGTGTCCTGGGCTGCATCCAAAGCAGCCAGGGCAGCAGGGCAACGGAGGGGATTCTGCCCCTCTGCTCCCCTCCTGAGAGACCTCATCTGGAGGATTGTGTCCAGTTCTGGAATCCTCAACGTAAGGAGGAGGTGGAGCTGTTGGAATGGGCCCAGAGGAGGCTACAAGGATGATCTGAGGGCTGGAGC
The DNA here is from genome assembly GCA_033459285.1 of Clamator glandarius. NCBI lineage: Eukaryota > Metazoa > Chordata > Aves > Cuculiformes > Cuculidae > Clamator > Clamator glandarius. Next base: position 1,235,486 of record JAUNZM010000464.1, on the reverse strand, counting down.
ACCTTCCATACGAGGCCAGGCTGAGAGAGTTGGGGTTGCTCAGCCTGGAGAAGAGCAGGCTCCAGGGAGACCTCATAGCGACCTTCCAGTACCTGAAGGGGCTACATGAAAGCTGGGGAGGGACTAGGCTTGTGGTGATAGGACGAGAGGCAATGGGGATAAACTGGAGAGGGGCAGATTTAGACTGGACATAAGGAGGAATTTCTTCACTGTAAGAGTGGGGAGACACTGCAACAGGCTGCCCAGAGCAGTGGTGGCTGCCCCATCCCTGGAGGGGTTCAAGGCCAGGCTGGATGGGGCTTGGAGCCCCTGATCCAGTGGGAGGTGTCCCTGCCCATGGCAGGGGTGGGACTGGATGGGCTTTGAGGTCCCTCCCAGCCCAAAAGCCCAAACTCTTCGATGATTCTACGCTGAGGGCCGCCCTCCCTCGGCGCCGCCCCGCGCGTTGGGGTCACGTGCCGCGGTCACGTGGGTGGGGCAGTCACGTGCCGCGGTCACGTGGGTGGGGCAGTCACGTGCCGCGGCGCCGGGCGGGCAGTGCTGGCGGCCATGAGCGCGCTCCTGCTGCGCGGCCTGCGCGCCGCCCTCCCGGGCCTCCCCACCGCCCTCCCGGGCCTCCCCACCGCCCTCCCGGCGCTCCCCGCCGTCCGCCGCCTCCGCACCGCCACCCCGCGACGAGCCTTCGCCAAGGAGCTGTTCCTGGGGTCCCTGCGCAAGGTGCGGGGGCCGCGATCCTGAGGCGGCGCGGGGCGGGGGGGGCTGGAACTGGGACAGGAGCCGGGGATGGGACTGGGATGGGTGGGTGTGGGGGTGGAACTGGCCGGGAGATGGAGCTGGGGCTGGTGCTGAGGGAGCTGGGGTGGTGCTGAGGGAGCTGGGGCTGGTGCTGAGGGAGCTGGGACTGGTGCTGAGGGAGCTGGGACTGGTGCTGAGGGAGCTGGGACTGGTGCTGAGGGAGCTGGGGCTGGTGCTGAGGGAGCTGGGGCTGGTGCTGAGGGAGCTGGGGCTGGTGCTGAGGGAGCTGGGGCTGGTGCTGAGGGAGCTGGGCTGGTGCTGAGGGAGCTGGGGCTGGTGCTGAGGGAGCTGGGGCTGGTGCTGAGGGAGCTGGGGCTGGTGCTGAGGGAGCTGGGGCTGGTGCTGAGGGAGCTGGGGCTGGTGCTGAGGGAGCTGGGGCTGGTGCTGAGGGAGCTGGGGCTGGTGCTGAGGGAGCTGGGGCTGGTGCTGAGGGAGCTGGGGCTGGTGCTGAGGGAGCTGGGGCTGGTGCTGAGGGAGCTGGGGCTGGTGCTGAGGGAGCTGGGGCTGGTGCTGAGGGAGCTGGGGCTGGTGCTGAGGGCTGCCTGAGGCCCACAGGAAAGCTGGGGAGGGCTCTTGGTCAGGGAGTGCAGAGATAGGATGAAGAGGAATGAGTTTCAGCTTAAAGAGGGGAGATTAAGATGAGATCTTAGGGAGAAATGTTTTCTGTGAGGGTGGGGAGGCCCTGGCCCAGGTTGCCCAGAGCAGGGGTGGCTGCCCCATCCCTGGAGGGGTTCAAGGCCAGGTTGGTGGGGCTTGGAGCCCCTGATCCAGTGGGAGGTGTCCCTGCCCATGGCAGGGGTGGAACTGGATGGGCTTTGAGGTCCCACGATTCGCTGAGTGTTCAGGAACAGCTGTATCCACAGGGCTGAGCCCACGGGCCTGGCAGATGCGCTGCAGGAACACGAGTATCTCAAGCTCTGGGCATTGGACAGGCATTGGCCACAAGCTCCACCAGGGGAGATTTAGGCTGGACATTAGGAAAAAAATTTTCATGGAAAGGGTCATTGGGCACTGGCAGAGGCTGCCCAGGGAGGGGGTTGAGTCACCTTCCCTGGAGGGGTTTAAGGGACGGGTGGACGAGGTGCTAAGGGATGTGGTTTAGTGACTGATGGGAGTGGTTGGGCTCGATGATCTGGTGGGTCTCTTCCAACCTGGTTATTCTATGATTCTATGTTCTACCAAGCCCGTCTCAGCCTATCCTGTGTCTCCGTCAGGAGACGGGGCTTTGCATAAGCTTGCATTTATGGGTTTTTTATAGGAAAGATTGAAGTTTGTGTTGCATCCTGAGATGCCACTGGAAAGAGAAGTTTGGAATTTGAGATACAGCACTGTGTTAGACCTGAACTTGTAAGTCCAGGTCTATGGGTATGCATAGGTGGCAGGGTTAAATAATCAATAGACTTTTCAGGGTTAATTAAATGAAATAACTCAAATCCACTGAAGTTAATTGAACAGTAAAGTCTCCCAAATCAGACCTTGTCCAATAAAGTTTTGTTTGCAGCCAGACTCCATCACCGTAAATCCCTCTTCATAGGGGCCTGCCTTTCCCCTCAGATTTTGATACAACAGTTCTCTGAAAAAACATAGCACGTACTGGATGCAACGTTTTTTTGAGCTGTCATGATTCCTCAGGCTATGAAAAGCAGTTCTGTTTGGGCAGAGGTGAGCCCTTCTGTTCTCAATGGGAAAGGTGACAGAAATTAGAAGTGTGCTCCTTGTGCAGTCTCCAACTTCTTGTGTTGGTTACTTGAGTTTTTTCTACTTACTCAAGCCTGTCAGGTCATACCGCTTCCAGTTTATGACCAAAATAGCAGGGTGATGATAAGGAGCGGTATGGAGCTGGCTGACCTTTGTCCCTGTGACATTAAACAGGTAGAACGTGCTGTGCATTTCCAAGGGACAGCAGTTATGGGCTGAGCTTTACAAACGTAACAGGGGGTTGATTCAATACCAATTAAAATTAACCAAGTTTTTTATTTTTAATCCCAAAATCAGATTATGTTGATGAAATGCATGGTTGATGAAGGGTTTTTGCATTCTTATGGTTCTTAAAATCTCTTTGTTTTTCCCCTCATGTTTCTGTTTTTCAGGTTTTGTGATCTGATCTGTTTTATGTAGTAGTGTCCTGTGGTTTCATGGGATAAAACTGTTCCTATTTCTGAACGTTTTCCACGATTCTTAGTTTTCCCAGTTGTTTAGAATCTAGAATTTGAAAAGCATATGTTCTTGAATTTTTATTTCAGTCACATGATTCATGCTTTATTAAAAAAAAAAAACAATAAAAATTTGCTGCCTGTTTTAGGAAGAAGTTTTCCCTTACCCAGAAATTAGCAATGAAGAGCTCCAGGAGATTAACCAGTTCGTTGGCCCTGTAGAAAAATTCTTCAGTGAAGAAGGTATAGTTATTACTTTCTCAATCATGCAAGTAGTTTGGTGATTACAAAATTATTTAAGTATAGCAGTTGAGTAAGATTATTACAATTACAGTATTTAAGCTGTTGCATGCATTTATTTTCACTCATATAATGCTGCTGGTTCTCTGTGTTCATTTATGGCTTTTATGTGAGAAGACATAAATCTTCACACAGAAAAAAAAAAACAAATAGAAAAAAAACAGGAAGTAAAATAATTCTGGGATGGGGTCGGATTAGAAGGTGGTTTCAGGTCTGTTGAATAATGCTATTTCCTGTTTCATATATTGTGAATTATTTTTGAAATTTTAACTGTCCTGCGGTACTAAAACTGATTTTGGCAAAATTGAGCAGAGGTAGTCATAAATGTTGACTCACTGATGAAAAATCCAAAGCATTTACGGTCATTTCAGCACTAGAGTAGTGATTTTTGATTGGGAAATATAAGCTGTAGGCGTTCAAGATAGGGTTGCAGAGTGTTCCTTCTATTAGATAAGCCAATTCTAGAGCAGTTGGAGAAAATTGGTTGTTACAGACAGCAGTTTGTGAGGCAGTTAAACAGCATCGTCCTGGCTTTCCTGCTGACAGAGGGATGGGGTCTGGGTTGCCAGGCACCGCAGGAGTCTGAGGAAGCCTGTGTTTGTCACAGATCACAGTTCCTGACAACCAGGTAATCGTAACTATAAGATTGTAATTTCGCTCACTGACAGTAAATTAAGAATTTATGCAGATGGCAGTTTTTAATTCATTACTCTATTGGGGAGCATCATTTATTGGGTATAAAACCTGATATTAAAGGGAGGAATAAAAATGTCAAATCATAGAGTCTTAACTGAAGGTAGAAGTTGCTTGTCTCTGAATTCACGACTGTTCCTATTTGGTTATTCAGGCTGACTGACAGGTGTGGTAAAGACAGGTTAGGAGAGCAGCTTTCAACAGTTAGAAACTTGATATGATGGAGACTGAGTAAGGAGACTCATCCCTGCGGTCGCTCAGCCTGGCAATGTGCAGACTCCACGGGTCGGGCTGTACAGACGTTCTGGAGGAACCAGCTTTTCTCCCCGGTCCCGCTGATGGCGTAGCACAAGCGTGTCTGGTGCTGCGTAGCTAAAAGTTAGTGTCGGGAGCAAAGAGTTGTTTTAAAAATGAGGTTTCTTTCTGAATCACTTCTCTTAGAAAAGCATCAGATATTTAGTTGCCTCCTCCTGTTACGCTTCATACAGAAGTTAGTGTCGTTTATCCAGGGTAAATGTGAGGTTTCTGTAGGGGAGATTTGTTGCAGAGTTCCTTCCTTTTGGATACTCTTTGGAAAGGCAGCTTGTGTTCCTGGTTCTGTAGCAGCTTATATGCCCCTGTGCTGCTGAACACTGCGCTTGTTGATTTGTGCTGTCCCAGTTCAGAACAGCTCTTTTAATCCCCCGAGAATTTAATAACTTGGAAGAACAAGATTTTGTAATTAACTCATTTATATGCTTTTTTTAAACATCATGAACTGGACGTAGTTCAGAGAGAAAATACTTGGCTTATTCCAGTCATGGAACCTACTGACATGCACATGCACATGCACAACCTGTACACATAGAAATTATGGAGAAAATGAAATAAAACCCAGATTTTTCCCACTTCCTAGTCCTTTTCCTGTATATGTTGTGACTTTACAGACATCATCAGTATTCTGTGTCCTCCTGGTTGGTCCTGCAGTTTGATATTGATGGTGTAATGGGTACTGCTGTACTTAGCTCTGATGCGAGAACACTGCAGACTCAGACACTATTTTTTCTGCACTAAGAAACGCGGCTTTAAATTAAAAAACCTTCTGTATTTGTAGTGGACTCTAAGAAGATCGATCAAGATGCAAAAATACCACCTGAAACTTTACAAGGACTGAAGGACTTGGGTCTCTTTGGAATGCAGATTCCAGAGGAATATGGTGAGTCACTGATTGCGAAAGATTCTCCCAGTGACGTATACCAAGTAATGTGGTTTTGGGTGTTGGAAAATGTGTGTGTACTACTCAGTGTGTAATCCTTTGACCTAGATCTCTAAATTAGGAGCTGAAGCTTCTTCCCTAGTTAATAAAAGAGATGTGACACCGAGAATGTCTGTTGGCTGTGTAGGGACCTCTGCATACCTCTTACCTTGGGCACCTAAGTTGGACAACTAATTTTAGATGGTATGAATTCCTCTTGGCATAACGTTTCCCTTTTTGTTCTTTTTTCGGATGCCAGAGGGTAGCTTGACACTCTACAGGACTTGCAGTTCTTGCTGATGGTTCCTGCAGTTGTCCTGGGTCCAGAAAACTGTGTCTGGTAGAACTGACGTAGCAAAGCTGTCCCCTCTCGCTGGCAGGTGTGAATGTGTTGGACCAGATAGGAGTGTAAAAGCGGAATGTCTGTTTATTGAAACTGCAGCTTTTGTATAAAGTCTTCCCTGTGCGATACTGGACAAGAAGTTCATGTCTCAAAGGATATTATAGTGCCAGCTGAGATCAGAGATGTTAGTCTCCTGGTGGATTAACCCTTAAACATGCAAAGGAATTTTCAAGAATTTGTTGATCTTGTTCTTATGGATAAAATAAAACTAATATACTACATCAAAATTATAAAGAAATGAGATCATTGATTTGTCTGTTTTCTGTTATAAAAGAAGGAAACTTTAAAGAGAACAGCTCAGGAAGACAAAATTGTTTGACCACCTGCAGAATATCATTTCAGTGGGAAGAGACCTAATTTTTGAAGAGAGTAGTGTGAAATGATGTATTTATGTCAGCGCTCACGTAATGCGACCTATAGCTGGAGGTGTACCTCAGTAGTTATTTGGTGTTAATGTAATACCCTGGTTTTTGTAACATATTTTCTTACGCTTCTTTGTTATTGCATTAGGCAGCATAACTCGTGTTGCTGCACTGATGCAAGTTCTTTATTTAAAGAACAATATTATTCTTTATTTAAAGATTAAATATTGTTAATATACAAAATCATTGAAGCACATTGCACAACTTGCATGTACTGTAATGCAATGTGATCTCTGTTGATGAAGTAATTGTTAATGCTTTTGAAATGTATTAGAAACTGTATTGAGTGTTTTTCACGGATATTCAGAACTAGGCAGTGGTGCAAGGGTAAGATAGAGAAGAGTTTTGCAAGCTCTTTGCAGTTTTTCTCCTCAGATAGCGTGAGGAGGAGAAAGATCTGGACAGAGCACCTTCACCCAGATGGGGGAGAGAGGTGTTCAGAAATTAAGAAATACATTGGAAAAAGACAAAAGGTTAGTGTCCACTGAAAGGAGGTTTTGGAAGTGGAGAACGAAGGACACAGCTCAGAGCAGAGTGTTGGGGAGCATTGTGACATTGGAACTGTAACCTGTTATTGACTGTCTAGAAGAGAGTTTCCCACTCTGTTCTTTTTTTTTTTGAGGAGTCTGAAAGGCTCTAAAGGAATCATACTTTAACAAAATGTTATTGTTTTGATCTTGTCTTCATTTGACGCTTGTGAAATAATACTCTCTGAGCTTCGAGTCTGTAAAAGGTTGCAGTCCATTCAGCGTACGGATAGAAAATCCCAGTCCTGTTCTTTTTTGTGCTGGCTGAAAAACAGAAGATGAAAAGCAACCACCTTACTACCAGCAAGCTACTTCTTTTCTGCACCATAAATAATATGCTTCTAATGAGGTTCTTTCCCATTTTCTGTAGTTTAAACCTGCTGCATTTTCCGTGGTGGTGCTTGTCGTATTTTAAAACTCCAGTCACACACATTCTTCATTCATTGTGCGGCATTTCTCACAATGGCTTTTAATAGCTGTGTATTTGCCAGGAGCATTAAACCATAGAACATTAATGGGAAAATTGAAGCTCTTGTAAGTCATGGAGTAATGTCTCTCTCTGACTTGGACGTCGCTGGAATGACTGCACATCATCAGTGGTCTCCAAGCTGAATCCTGGACCCAGCACCACTTAGAAAGGGGAAGTGAGAGCATGTGTAGGTGGGAGTGTGAGTTTTAATCTGTGTAAGAATGCTCTGAAGGATGAGGCTGCAAGAGACAGTTGTGTGAATTAATGGTGTAGGGAGACTGGTTCTCACCTTTATTTGATATACATAAAGTAGTAGGACTGTTGAGACATCTGCTGAAATGAAGTGTTTTTTTATCCTCACTCACAACACTGTCCCAAGTGGAAAATTATTAACCTGGACAAAAGATTATCTTGACTAGATAACGTTGTTACTCAGAAGCTATGGGGAACAGGACTGCTAGTCCCAATGACATAAAATTCTTGAACATTAGACTCATACAGCTGCACCTTTGCGTTATCCCACTGCTGCTCTTCTCAAGCTCCTTACAATAATCTCTGTATTTTGTAGAATCATAGAATCACCAGGTTGGAAGAGACCCACCGGATCATTGAGTCCAACCATTCTATCAATCACCAAACCATGCCCCTCAGCACCTCGTCCACCCGTCCCTTAAACCCCTCCAGGGAAGGTGACTCAACCCCCTCCCTGAGCAGCCTCTGCCAGTGCCCAGTCACCCTTTCTGTGAAATTTTTTTTCCTAATGTTCAGCCTAAGGAGATCACAAAATTCCTCCAAAAAGCATGTGCTGCTGTCAGGTTTGATTCTTGATAAAGTCACATTCTTCTATTAAAAGACATTCATGTGTTGTTGTATTGCATCCTCCTTTAGTACTAGTTTGGCAGAGGGACTGTTGTGTTGGCAGTTTTCTTGTCTTGGTGGGTTTCTGTCTGGTTTGTGGTGAGGCTGGGGGCAGCCTGGCTGTCACCGTGTTTTGCTGTCACCGTGTTTTGCTGTCACCGTGTTTTGCTGTCACCGTGTTTTGCTGTCACCGTGTTTTGCTGTCACCGTGTTTCGCTGTCACCCCAGCCCTGCCCTGCAGCCTGCTCCCACTTTGCTCCCTCAGCCCCTGTGGCTGTGCAGGTCTTTGCTGTCTGGCTGGGTAACCTGGCATGGAAGCATCACCACAGAAATTAATTTCATTCTGCATGCACAGAAGTTCAGGCTAGAGCAAGCTTTGTGCTGAATCCTTTACTATTTGGACTTAAAGTGTTTTGAGCAAGCTTGTGTTGTACCAGTCATTGGATTATGCTGTGTGTGCACGTATGCTTGAACACAAACACCTCTGCTTTCTCAGTAGAACTAAATTCAGCACAACTCATGCTCATTGAAAAAGTTACTAGTTCCAAAATACATTCTTCTAGCACAGCTGCAGCCACGTGGTACTTATTTGCGGATGTGTTGTATCCAGTCTGTACTGATGCTCCTCAGTTACCTCTGTCATATTCTGGACATTTCTGTACTTGAAAGGGATTTGGGGAGGATGGGGAAGTTCAGTTGCACAGTATCTACTTAGAGTAAAACGAAGCGTTTGTTCCAGGTGGTCTTGGTCTGTCAAACACCATGTATGCTCGTCTGGGGGAAATCACGTCTTTAGACGGCTCCATCGCGGTGACTCTGGCAGCTCACCAAGCCATCGGGCTGAAGGTAACGCTCTGCTGTGGTGTTAGGTGCACAGAGGGGAGGTGAAGGGTGTGTAAATCCAGAGCATGAGTGTAACAAAGCAGGAGAACTGATGCAGCAGGTGGAACGTTTGCACATCAGGGTCCGTGTTCCCAGCACCCCCTGGCAGCGCCTCCAGGGAAGCCTCCATGCAGCACAAAGGCTGAATAGGAAGCACACAGGAAAATGATCAGAGTCCAGGAAACTCTTTCTAATTCTTAGAAAATATACCTTCAGTTACACCAAGTTTTGTAAAATGAGCAAAGTTGATAAAAGTGCTAGGATAAATATTGATGTAAATAGAATATTGGGAGGGGGGCTAAAATTACAGGGAAGTAAACAGCTGTGCATATAGTTCAGAAGGGTGCAGTACTTCTTTCTAGCTGAATGAGGCTGCATATTGGGGGAGCTGAGAGAACCAAACTTACCTGAGGTCAGTGTGCTATATTGTGAATTTTAAACTTGTTTTCTACTTAATGTAGCCTTAGGTATCTATGTTTCAATGTATTTTATGGTGCATGGAAGGTAGGAGTCTCAAGCTTGAAACAGCAGTAAGTTCATTGTAAAAAAAAAAAAAAAAATTCTTCATGGAACTGACCAGGCAATGCTAATTAAAATTACATATTAAATTAAAAATACGTACTTACTCCTCTCCTTACTTAAAATTTCACTATCTGTAGAACAGGGCTAGTGAACTGAGCTGGTTTGTAAAGCAGTCCAATGAGAAGTGTGTCCTAGTTCTCTTGTGGAACTGTATCTTAGCTATTTAACCATTGATTATTTAGCTTTAGCTTGTATTTTTGTGTATTGTTTGTTTTTCTTAAGAAACCTGCTGTAAAATAATAAATACAGCAGAGATAATTGAAGCAAGATAATTAAAAAAAGTTGTTCAATGCCTGTGTAGTGAAATAAGTGGAACTTAAGTAAATTGTGTTCTGTTCTCTGATTAGGAGCTTTTAAAATCTCTGCTTTTTGGATTATTGAAGTAAAATTAGTGTGATAGTAATGAAGTCAAGGAAGGACTCTAGGTGCCTTTCATAGCAACAATTAAGTTTTCCTATGGGCATTTGAGAAACTGTGATGGTAACTGATGTATTTTAATGTCTGATAAATAATAATGACCAGTGTTTATTAATGCGTCTCTTCTTATGCCATGAAAGTTGCAAATTAAGTTTTCTGGACTTGGCAAAGCTTGTCAGCTTTGTTTCTTTTTGCACAGGTTGATGCTGAGAAGTTTTCTATTAATTCTTTTTTTAGGGGATTCTCATTGCTGGCACTGATGAACAGAAAGCAAAGTACCTGCCTAGGCTGGCATCTGGGGAGCACATCGCAGCCTTTTGTCTCACTGAGCCTGGAAGGTATAGGTCAATTTTACTTCTATTTCTTAAAAAGATACACTTGATATCATGTGTTAAGTGCTGATGTGCTGCTTGTGGCACTTCCCATGAAGTAATACAGGAAAGAAACAGTGGCTAACTGTGTTCTGAAATTCTTCAGACTTCTTTTAGCCTAGTGTTGCTTAAAAAGATTGCTAGTCTGAGTAACTTCAGTTGTCTTGCAGACTTTAGTTGTAGTGCATGGAAGCACTGGATATTAGAAATCCATCCGAATTAAAATAGGCTGTTCTGAGAGCTTAACAGCTGTTTGCAGCTGAAAGCCTGAAGTGAGCCTTGAGACACTTTAATTTGTGGAGGAGGAATCTTTCGGGGGGAGATGATGTGCTGCTTGTTACAGTGTGGGAAGAGGTTATTCAAGGGAGGGTTCACCACAGAACATAAACTTCTGATTGCTTTGTTGCAGTTCACTGCTGATTTTGCTCCTGTAGAAAGTGTTTGATATGCCCAAGTGCTCATTGATAGGCAGGGTCACACCTTTATTTTTCATTTCTGTTGAGTCTTTTTACAGCTGGGATATAAAACCAGTGTCTGAATTTTTAAGGAACCACCTAAGACTTAAACTTAATTGGTTTTTAGGATGACACGTTCATTTTTAGGATGACATAGTCATGTTTATGTAGCTCAACATGTAGCTCAAAAAGTTGCTTGTGTGGCGTTGTGAACATTTTGGTCAGGTCGTTAGATTGATAACGTGTGTTAATTGGCAGAAATATCCTCTCAGGCAGCTTAAGCAGAGATAGATTCTTGAAAGCTGTTGAATCTTTTAATAAGTTTTCTTGTCGGTTAAGAAGTAAGATCCATATACTATTTGATACAAAATCTCTTTTAAAGTAGGGGAAGAGGAGAAAAGATGTAGGTTAGTTTTTTAGAGCGTGTTTATTTATTTAATCATTAATAACTTGTTTTGATTTTAGTGGAAGTGACGCTGCCTCCATCCAGTCGAGAGCAACTCTCAGTCAAGATGGGAAACACTTCTTATTAAATGGCTCCAAGGTACGCACTCACAGACTGGAAAGAGGACAGATTTTTGTTACAAGTTCATAGAAAGTGTCTTTGTGTTTTGCAGCATTGCAACCGTTCAGTTTTGCTAAATAAGAAGCTAGCCTAGCAGCTGCATCAGAATCTTGAGGTGTCCTAGCTAGTGAAGAATGGCCGTGGCAAAAAGACAGCCTGTGTTGTTTTAGGGCGGCAAAGAATGGAAAAGCACCTTGCGCAGGGGGAAACCATCACGAAACTCTGGTTGAGAAAGCTGGGAGAAGCCACTCATAAGTTCCTTTCCTGTATCGCCAGCTCATGGTGTTCACCTCCAGGGAGGATTAGTCACTTAGCCTCCTCTGGGACAGAAAGAAACCTAAAACCACATATTCCCCTTTTTCGCTCCTCATGCCTGATTTTTTAAATATTTTTGAAAGGAAGTTTAACAGCAAATTCAAAATAGGACAACTTGGACGATTCCTGCTAAAAGAAACCACAGCAGAACACAGTCTTGCAGAGATGTAGAGATGCACTGGGTTTATTTGATGCCCTGCAGGCTTAGCTGTAGTGTTTGAAGTACTTGTCTGTGACGTGGAGGGGCCTGTGGGAGAGGTGTGTGCCTGGGGCCTGGTTCAGCGGGTGTCTTGCCAGAGCTGAAACTATTTTGGGCAAAGTGGTGTTTATTACCCTTGCACCCCTCACATGCCATGAGCAGGGTATACAAGCTCTTGTGAAGATGCACCACGGGTTTTAATTTAATTCTAGTCTATATTACAAGCTATGTTTTTTATAGTTGCTCTGAACTTACCTTTCTGGGGTCATCTTTCCTGGGAAGTGTGCTCACAAGGGGCAAAACCAGTAACAGAACATAACTTGGAATTTAACGGGAAGAAGCAGCAGTTTTTCACCACTCTGTTCTTTGCTGTTCTTTTACAAAACATTGAAAAGCAGCGCTCACAAAATAAGAACAAATGTATTTCTTGTACATCTTTCCCCTCTCCAAACAGGTCTGGATATCGAATGGTGGTCTCGCTAGTATTTTCACAGTGTTTGCTAGAACAGAGGTTGTTGATAAAGATGGACAAGTAAAAGACAAAATTACTGCTTTCATCGTAGAGCGGGATTTTGGTGGAGTCACCCATGGGAAACCTGAGGATAAGTTGGGCATTCGAGGATCCAACAGTAAGAATCACTTAAAATTGTTAACGGAAATTGTTTTAATATTTAGATCACCTGAGTTCAGAGGCAGATGAGTATCTGTTCCATGTAACAGTATAAATTTTGTGTTTCTTTACCTGACTTTTCCTATGAGTCCTTCCTAACACAGGGTCTGAAGTAAGAAACCTATATTGTATAGTTCTGTTCAGCACAAGTGAAGCTTCCCTAGCAACGCAGTGAAAAAAAGTACTCGCAAGAGTCAGTAACCAGGTAGCTTTTATCTAGAAGTCAGTTTTCAAAGGCTCTTGCGCTTTCTGATGATTATAGCTTTTTTACCATCTGTCATTTGGAGTTGTCTGCTGTATCAGTTCATTAAAATAGATTTCTCTGCTTACACAATGTACATTAATTACATATTGAATATTTTATATCAGTACTTGATGTCAACTGCAGCCATTTCCCAAATGCTAACTTCTTTAGCAAAGCATATGTAATTGTCATAAACAGTGCATTAGGAAAACTTGACTTCTTGTTACAAAACTGATCAGTAACGTTGCTGAATGTCCTTTAAATATTTCTACATAACTCAACAACTTTGAACTGTGTTTCAGCCTGTGAAGTGCATTTTGAAAACACCAAAGTGCCTATAGAGAATGTAATTGGAGAAGTAGGAGGGGGATTTAAGGTAAGCAGTCAAGAATCACCTCTGATGATTTGTAAATCACCCCTGTACTGAGCATTGCCAAACTAAAGAGTGCTGGAGACAGACTTCTCGGCTTACCTCACGTGCTTTGTGCTCATTGGTGCCGCTGGCACAGTGCAGGAGCTGTAATCCCATCTGTATGTCTGTCTGCTCAGTACAGTTAGAGCTGCTTCTGCTGTTTGTTTGGCACTTTAAAGGTTTTCATGGTGTGCTGTTTCCTTCAGAGAAGAGAGCACCTTTTTCAGCAGAACTCCTGAATCGAGTCAGGGGAGTGTCTTTGGCTGTTTTCTAGAGCCAGAATTGTGGACTGTGTAGAAAGGGACAGAAGGAAACAAGTTTAACAGGAATTGGTTCGAGGGAAGACCAGATCCCATCCAGGGCAAGGTCCCACGCTTGTCAGATGGATTTCCAGGGTTAAATAAGAGCAAAAGAAAATAAAGGGAGGAGTGCACTGAAAGGCTGCCTCTGCCATTGGTTCCACCACATCAGAGAGGTGTGACACCAGTAAAGATAACGTGGGTCATTTGGCTGTTGTGACCTTGCTCTGACAATCTGCCATGTGGATTTGCACCATTGTTCTTAATGACCCTTGTCAGTTTTCTTAGCCTTCTGTAGCAGGCAAATCAGACCTAAAAGCTAAATGAAAGTTTTCTTTAATGCAGTAAACATACCAACATGAGTTTTATGGTTTCTTCTTCGGGTAATTATCACAAATCAAAATGTAGGAACCAAAACTTCTTGCTGAATTTTAAGAGTCTGAATGGAGTCACACATTTAATTTTTTTTGTTAAGAAACAGCAACAATAGGTTTCAAAATCCATTTCTGTACATTATTGAACTGTATTTCATTTCTACACCTTTCATTCCTATTCCCTTTTCTTGTATGTCGCTGCAAGCTATCCGAGGAAAGCACCCATCGCAGTTGAGCTGTGAAGGTTTCTAAATTGTTCTGTACACACCTTAAACAATATTCTGTTTTACTTCTTGGTCTGTTTGGTAAACAGGCAGTGCTGTCCAGTTTGAAAGCTGTTTGTCTAGTTGCAGGTAAATAGACCTACATTTTATATTAATGTAGTTAGAATAGAAATTTGCTTCCATGTCACTTGATCAGCAGCACCTGAAAACTGTTTCAAGTATGAAATCGACTGTAGTAGATCATGTCAGGAACCTAGTTCTGAAGCTTCATTCTGGGATGCTGAATGCTGGCTGACCACTCATTTTCTTCACAGGTTGCCATGAATATCCTGAACAGTGGAAGATTTAGCATGGGCAGTGCATCTGCTGGGATGATTAAAAAACTGATAGGTGAGTGAATTTGATGTCCAGGATTGCTGGATGCCATGCAAAACAACTCTGATCTGCGTAAGATATATAATGCAGTTAATTCAAAGTAGGGACACAAGTCTTGATCATAATATCATCACTGTCTTGTCAGGTGTAATGTGCATCGGCTGCTATAAAATACTGAAATACTTTTTATTTGACATTTGTATTAAAAGCCTATAAAATACTGAGGATTTTACAGTTCGTTTAGTGGAAAGTTACTGCTTCTGAATTGTTCTAAAAGGATAACCTATCTGCTAGTGCTCGCATAAGGTATAATCTCCTTTGAAGCTTCTAACTCTAATAACTGGCTGAAGCCTTACACACAGGAATAAGCAATAAAATGGGTTTCTACCAATAGTTACCCAAAATTGTAACAGAAATCCCTCTGAAGTAATGAATTAGCACTAAAACGAGCCTTCTCCAGGAGCACCGGTTCACAAGCCTTTGGTGTGGTGTCCCCCAGGCTGCTGGTTCAGAAGCATCGAGGGTTTGCTGTGCACAGGTTGCGGTGCTGCAGTCGGTCTCTGGCAGGGATTGTCTGTCGCAGTCAGCTCTGCTGGTTTGAAAGACTTTTTCTTTTTTTTTCCTTTTCAAGAGATGACAGCAGAGTACGCTTGCACCAGGAAACAATTCAATAAGAAGCTGAGTGACTTTGGATTAATTCAGGTAATAAAAAATGAAAACTCTAAATCTTTGGAGTTTGTTTAATCTTAAGTGCAAGGGCAGAGATTATGTTGCAGTCCCTTTGGCTGTACTGGTTGAAAGAAATTCCTAGAGGCATTAGATTTGTGTAAACTTGGCACAGACTGTGTACACTGATCCGATAAATGTCTGGAATGATAAATGTAATTAATAAAGTTAAGAGTTTTTAGATTTTCTGTTATTTTTGTGATTGTTTTACAGCAGTCTGTGCTCATACTTTAAACATGAAAACTGTAGTTGGTCTCTTTTAAGTTTCAGGCTTGGCTGTGGGATTTTGCATCTGAATTACTGTGTGATTCCTGTTTGACAGGAGAAGTTTTGTACCATGGCTGTGAAAGCCTATGTAATGGAGAGTATGGCTTACCTCACTGCAGGAATGATGGACAGGCCGGGGCTTCCCGACTGTTCTGTGGAGGCAGCCATGGTCAAGGTAAGGAACTTTATGGAAAACCTGGCCTGTGGCTGTAAGATAATGCAGACTAATGCCTCTCCTGCTCCTCAGCCCACATTCCTCATCGCTGAGAGGCTTAGGTATTACGTTTAGAATCATAGAATAGTTTGGGTTGGAAGG
This sequence comes from Clamator glandarius, assembly GCA_033459285.1. NCBI lineage: Eukaryota > Metazoa > Chordata > Aves > Cuculiformes > Cuculidae > Clamator > Clamator glandarius. The sequence continues at coordinate 1,219,939 of JAUNZM010000464.1, read as the reverse complement.
GACCTTAAAGTTCCAACCCCCCTGCCATGGGCAGGGACACCTACCACTAGATCAAGTTACCCAAGGCCTCATCCAGCCTGGCCTTGAACACCTCTGGGATGGGGCAACCACAGCTTCCCTGGGCAACCTGGGCCAGGGCCTCACCGCTCTCATAGTGAAGAAATTGCTCCTTACGTCTAGTCTAAATCTGCCCTTGTCCAGTTTATACCTGTTCCCTCTCGTCCTGTCACCACAAGCTTTTATGAATAGTGCCTCCCCAGCTTTCTTGTAGGCTCCTTTCAGGTTCTGGAACGTCACTATAAGTTCTTGGAGCCTTCTCTTCTCCAGATTGAACAAGCCCAACTCTCTCAGCCTGTCCTCGTATGGGAGGTGCTCCAGCCCTCACATCATCCTTGTAGCTTCCTCTGGACCTGTTCTAACAGCTCCATCTCCTGTGACACTTTTGTGCTTGCTTTAACTCAGAATTGGTTGCAGAATTTATCTGAGGAACCACCTGTCCTCTCTGCAGCAGCGTCACTGAGGCATTTCTGCAGCGAGGGGCTGGGTGCTGCTGCCTGGCTGGCACCTTGAGGAGAGGTCACACATTTCCAGCTCTTATTGATGGTCCTGGTCACTTCAAACGAACACGTGTTCCGGTGAATCTGGTCAGGCATGGAGGGTGCCAGCCTGCCAGCTATGGCTGCTCTTCCATTTGGGGCTGGAACACTTTATCTTACAGAGCTTGACCCAAGCATACATCCTGAGCCAAAAGGAGACTGAGGGAAACTTTAAACAGGACTGTTGTAACAGCAGCAGAGAATATTACAGCAATGCCAGGTAGCAATGGTAACAGAACAGTGTACTTACTGTGTAACAGGGTGATTAAATATAGTTCTAATGCAGGTGTTTAGCTCTGAAGGCGCCTGGACCTGTGTAAGTGAAGCACTGCAAATCCTTGGAGGTCTGGGCTATATGAAAGATTACCCCTACGAGCGCTATCTCAGAGATTCCAGGATACTTCTCATTTTTGAGGTAAGTATCAACATACTTTTATACTGGAAACTGAAACTCATGCTCTCGCACTCTGAAAACTCGCGCTGGAACCTGAGCATTCAGTTGAACGACCTGGTGTGTGTGGTGCAAAGGCAGTAATAGTTCAAGTAAGATCAAAGAACTGACCTTGTTTATTTTGGAGGTAGGATGGGTTTATCAGCTCACCACGAACTGTGAGTTAGAGTATGAACTGGCAGCTGGCACCAGCTTTGCCTCTGCAGAGAGCAAACGGGTCACACAGATGGTGCTCTAAGGACACTTCTATCCATGTGCCCCTGGCAGTGGGTGCGCAGCTCCTTAAATATTCGGAAACTTTCTGGCTGATTTCAACAAAATCCGCAGCTGTTTTAAATACTCTGTCGTGAGAAAAACAGCCTCAACTCATGGCTTGGGATTGTTGTGTTTTGTACAGACCGGGGGATTCTAAATCGGTGTAAAAGCCTAAGACCATTTTAGTTGACAAATGTAACTCATCACTCGATGTTTGGTGGATGCTTCTAAGTGCACGCGCTGACTCATGCTGAAATCGGAGCACTGTGCCTGCCTTATGAGAATGAAGTTGTGGTCTTGCTTTGCAGCCAGCAGATTTGGAAACCTTTTTGCTGCTTTTATTCTCATTTATCTGTCCCAACACATGTGATGAGGTTTGGTAAGAGGTACAGGCAGAATTTTAGCTTTTAAACAGCTTTCTCTAATAGGATTTTGGGGGGGAGTTGTTTTGGCTAAGCTGCTCTGCTCGTGCCTGGACTTGAGTTACCTTCGCTCTTGTGTGCTTCTCATAACAGGGAAACTCACAACCAATTAATTTATAAGTTGAATAACTTACTGATATGCATTTATTTAAAAATAAATATTGGCTGTGAGATTTAATCTGCTTCAAGCTGGATTATCGGTGACCGTTGGTCTGTACACCCTAGGCCAGGCCTCCCAGCTTGATTTTTCTCAATTGACCATTTAGATACAGCCCTTTACCTCCTGGTGGCAGGACAGCAAAGATCTCAGCTGCAAAGCAATGTCAGCCAGACTTCTCGCACTGCAGCTGAGTGCAAAGCAGTCACCTTGCTGCTCTTGCAAATATGTATGTTCTTCTTCTCTGAGTCAGAGGAGTCAATTCTGATATTGATTCCAGAGCAAAACCAGCCAGCCCATGGCATTATCCCGCATCGTGTGGGGTTTGATGTTTCCAAGTCTGACAGCTTGAACAGTACAATCCAACCCAGTTGTGAGGAGCCCTGTCTAGGTTGCTGTAGCAGCAGCTGGGTTGGATTGTACTGTTCAGACTATCAGACTTTTGCGTTGGACAAGTTAAAGGTCTTGTTTAAAAAAACCAAAACCACCACACCATTAGGATTCCTGCAGTTCAGCTTGTTTCTTCTCACTGAACCTAACAGTTACACAGTCACTCTTCTGCAGAAACAAGGAGGTGGTGCTTGCCTTGGTGTTCTTATCTCAGCCTGTTTACAAGTGACCTGCAAGCAGAGCACATAAATGCAGTTTGCAGCCCAGGAGAGATGCTCTGGGGTCTGTTTCTGCCGCCCCCAGGGGCAGGACGTGCACTGTGCTGCGTGTGCTCCCTCCCGCACAGTCACTGGGACAGGCCGGCACTTCCCTGCCCCAGCCGTTGTCCCTTGGCCTGTGCCACTGGGTCAGTGCGGTTCTGACGCGGATCCCATACTCTCCCACCAGCCCTCTGAATTTTGATCTTTATTCTGCAGCCATCTGTATTCGAATAATCACTCATACGGTGATTCCCAGACATTGAATCCTACAGTATCGTCTTCATTTCTTGGTCTGCGCTTGCTTTCCAGACAGACATATTGAGCGTTTCTACAACTATCTAAACATATCTTTACTGGAACAATCCAGAACTTATTCTTCCCTCCAAATGCATTTGTTCTAGTTTCTTTTTCAGTGGGGTACAGGTGTATGTTTAATAATGAGAGGCTCAGCTTCTTCGCAGCTAAATGAAACCTGAACTTAAAACTGAGGTAAAGCAAAATACAGCAAACATTTACAGATGGAGAAGAGTAATATTTTCATACAAGAACAACAGACTGACAAACAGATCTACTTGGAAAACTGTCATTAATGTTGTAGGCTTTATGCAAGCAAATCATTCACTAAAGAACCCCTCTGCAAGATTATGGTTTGTTGGTCGCTTCCAGTATCCCTGACCTTCCCCAGTGGTGTGTCCTCTGCCACCCCAGCTCCTGCTGTTGCTGCGCTTCTGGCCCAAACGTGTTTCTGTATAAGTGAGGAGCATCTCTGGTCTCACACAGGGCTCCCCAGAGCCTTTTGTCTGATGAGCCTGAGGGCGCTGGGGCGCTCTAGAACGTTTCAGGGAGAAGCACAGCACCACACTTAGACGTTAAGAGCAGTTTTAGGAAAAAAGACTTAAAGAGGAAGTATTAGCACAGCATCACTAGAGTTTGGAGATACTAAAAATACTTTGTACTCGATACTGACTTCAGTTTGTATTGTGTTTTTTACAGGGAACAAATGAAATTCTGCGACTGTACATTGCTTTGACGGGTATGCAGCACGCAGGCAAAATCCTAACTGCAAAACTCAAGTAGGTTCTTATTTATTGCTAATAGTTTGTAATAACTGAACAATCTGATAACTGTTTAACTATAGATAAGAGGGGAAACTAGGAAAACAAAGTATTTTTCCATGTGCTGTCTAAAAGGCAGTTCAGTGTTGTGTGGGGGGTTCTTTATAATAGATTGTTTCGTTTTAATAGATTTTTGAATCTTGGCTTTGTTGTGTTTTACAATTCTTATGTAAAATTCTTTCTTACAAGAGCAGTACTTAAATTTTTATAACTTGGGACTTTATAATGAAGTGTTGTTGCGAAGACAGTGGTGCCGTCCCTCTGGAGGACGGGTCCTGGTGTTTGTGAGGGACAGAGCCTGACCGCGTCCTGCATTTCCACTGCTGCGGCCGGATGAGTTTTCTCCAGGCTTCGGAGTTAAATGGATCAAAGGGGTGGGTGACTCATGGACAAAGTGCAGGGGTTTTGGTAAAGTGTTAGAGTCTCGGGTGGTTTTCTGAGCTCCTGAGGCTTCCCTTGCCTCCAGGAAGTGGCCTCTAACAACTGCTGTTTACCCAACATTTTAGGGAGATCAAGAAAGGAAACCTGGGAGTGGCACTGGGGGAGTTCCTGAACAAATTACGGGATGTGACAGGCAGAAAAGTGGATTACGGGCTGGTTGGCGACCGTGGCGTGGTGCATCCCAGCCTCCAGGTAAGGGGAGGGGGACACTGTGTGCTGATCAGATCCACACCCTGGGCTTTCACTCCCTCTGCCACAACTCAAGGTCTTGTTTGTGCAAAACAAAGCGTGTGCTTAGGAACAGGGAGACGTACGATTTTGAGCAGACGTTTGTGCCATTTCAGGGGTTACAGACATTACAGGGTGCGCAGCCAGGACTGCTCCAGGGCTCTGTTTATACCAGCTCCAGGCTTTTGTCCATATCAGTAATTCATATAAATCCAGCCTTCCCACTGTTAGTCTTTGTAAGGGGCTGTGCTGCCCCTCACCATCAGCTCAGTTACTGAACATTCTTTCCTGTTCATAGTACCACAGCTTTAGCTAAGAGTGTCTGTGAGCTACACCCACACTTGCTTGCTCACTTAGGAAATCATTTTCATGACCAAAGATGAATGTTCTGCTAATGGAAAAAAGAAAAAGTATGTTTTTCCTGAGTTCTACTGTTCTGTTGGTATTCCTGTTCTGCAGGTCAGATGTTTCAGGCGAGCAGGTAAGAGGATTTGCTAGGATGTGCTAAAGCCATTCTGTTCACATCAGGAACCTTCACCTCATGGCACCTCCTTCGGGAGGGCAAGGCCACGGCCCGGCTGCGGGGCTGGATGCTTCACCTGCAGCAGCTCGGCCCTGGCTGGCCACTGGAGTCCAGTTTCCTCTAAATAGCTCCAGACCCACTTGCATTCACGTTACAAGAGGCAGCGTCTTGAACAAGTTGCGTTTATAGATTAACAAGAGCCAAATACAACACTGGAAATTTGGTGAATTTACACAGGAGCACGAGATCATCCTGATTGCCAGGGATTCGTTCCCTGCAGCACTAGAAGGACAGTCAGATTTGCTGGGCAGAAATACCCATCGCATGTGAGTTTTTCAAGCTCTTGCTTGCACAAGCGTAAAGGCCTGGCTGCAGAGTTACCAAGGGTGAAATGTAGAAAATTTTAATGTGTATTTTATAGAGAAAGAACCAAGTGTGTCTGGCTTCCAACAGCAAGCCAGTAAATGCTAGAAAAACAGTGCTCATCAAGAGAAAATCCAGTGTTAGCTGGGCTCCAGGATACCAGGGCTGCATCTCAACAGATGCAGAAAAGAACCAGCATTTTATAATCGCATCCCTTTTAGGGAGACAGGCAGTTTCTTTTCTCTTTAGCTGTGAAGAAAAAATGGTAAAAGATCATCTTAAAAGAGAATTCTGGTCTAAAACTGATAATAAACAGAAAATAAAACTGCTGCTTTTTTAGGGAGGGAGAGTTGGCTCCTGTGGTGGGACACACACCCTAGGTCTCACATCGTCATTGTCTTCGCTAGAGTTGCCTCTTGGTTGTTCAGCTTAGTGCACACGGTTCCCTCCTGATCACTCAGATTTGATTCCCGACCTCTCTCAGCGTGCCACTACATTTCCATCTTGGCTGATCAAAAAAGGAAAATTTGGTTTGTGCTGTGGTCAAGAGTTCTGATTCACCTTGCCTACCAAACCCAGCAGAACTCTGGCCTCGCGTGGCAGGTGGTGCTGCCCGAGTCCGGACGCTGGTCGGCTGGGGGGCCCAGGAGCACCTCACCCCTCCCAGCCGTGCTGCGCCCTGGCCCGAGGGAGCCACGGGGGGCTTGGTTTTCCCCTCAGGACACTGCTCATGGTGTTGTATTTTCCGGTTCAATTTTTAGGAAAGCGCCAAGAAGCTAGAAGAAAACACTTATTATTTTGGAACTACAGTGAGAGGCCTGCTGAGCAGGTTTGGCAAGGTAACTGCTATTTTGTCTGGTATCTTTGTTATCGAATAGTTTATCCTCGACCAATTGCTCTCGCTGGAATCCAGAACGAACTGTGTGTATGGCAAGAACCAGGACTTCCTTTACCCAATGCGTTTTGCCAAATAAGACACTTGTATTTTAAAAAGTTAAAGCCAGCAATCGGTGAATTGTCTGGTTGTGCTTATGGAGGCAGAGGGAGTCCTGCCCGCCCCAGCGGCTCCTCTGAGCCCCCGGCTCCCCGCTCCACACCAAGAGCGGCACCCGCAGCGCGTGTGTCGATGCTCTTCACCCGCACCAGACAGCAAAGGCAGCTCCGGTCACGCCATGCAAAGCAGGGCAGTTAAAATTGGAGAGGCTGGATCTGGGTTAGCCCCGATGTTCCAGTTTGTGACAGTTCCTCTGGTGGGCTCGGAGATCGTTTATCAGGCTGGGCCCGGCCTGCCCCACCTGAACTTTTGAACAAGCGTCAGGCAGTTGGTTCTTTAATGTCACTGATTTTGGCATTTACCAAACTGGTTTCAAGACGCAGCAGTTTTACTCTCAGTTGCCACCAGACAAACTGCTAAAAGCTGGAAAACACTTAATGCAAAATTCAATAGTTTAAACATTAATCTGAAACTGTTAGACAGGGGAGCAGAGTTATTCCAAAGGTTTCTGCCTTAGGGCAGGAACCCTCTGTAACGACTGCCCTGCCTGTGCTAAGGGTGACCCTAAGCACAAAGTATGGAAAAAAGGTTTGGTTAAAGTTTTCCACTGATGAGCTCCAAGCTAACGATCACTTTTACCCTTCTAGACAATAGTGGATGAGCAGTTGATTCTGAAACGAGTGGCAGATGTCGTTATTAATTTATATGCGATGACAGCGACTATTTCCAGAGCCAGCCGCTCCATCAGTATCGGTCTGAGGAACCACGACCATGAAGTGAGTACTGTGTGTCAGCCCCACGCACTTAACGTGGGGGCACAACCCTCAGGATTTGTTTCCCTTGCGCCCTGCAAAGGGTTTTGTAATAATGAGTCTCTGCCCGGCCTGGTTACATCTTACCAGGCTCTAACCAGCTCTTCAGCCTCGATGAGCCGACGTTCCCCTCAGCTGTGAAACCCACGAGCATTGTGCTGTCCTCACAGTGCCTGCCAGTGCCTCCCACTGCAAAATCTTGATAACAAGCAGCTTTCATCGCACAAGTGCGCTCGACGTTTGCTAACAACGATCTCTGCCTCCTGCCCATGTGTCTGAGCCGCCTGGCGCAGTGACCGCCCCTCCCGGCTGCTCGGATCACACCAGCTGTGTGAGATCAAAGAATATACAATATTTTAAGACACACACACATTTTTTAAGGAATTGCACATTTGCATGTTCTCTTCACCCCGCTAACACCACACAGTTCTTCCCAAACTCTTTCCATATAAACAGGAATAAATAGTAACTTAATATTTTGTCGATACATGTGTTGAGAGCACAGTGGGAGTTTGATGCACGGGTGATTTGAAGTTTCGTGGTAACAGAACAAGTAAACTGGCTGCGATTAAGTGTTGGACAAATCCAGACTGATTAGTCTTCACTGTCCTTGAGACTTTCTATTTTGTGTGTGTGACCCCCTTCTGGATTTCTTACCAGAAAGGTCTTCTAGTGAGCTGTGAGTGCAGGGCTCTGGGGAACCAATAACCACCGAGCCTGCAACACACGGACCGGCTTGGATGGCTCCCTTGGAAGAGACAAAACAAGACTTTAAGCTACTTTCACTGCATTGTTCTGTTACGGAATTCACTCGCTAGTTTTCAGCTGAGGTTTACTCTTTTCTCAGGTGCTCCTTACCAATATCTTCTGCACGGAAGCATATTTCAAGAACAATTATGCCATGGCTCAGCTAGAAAAATGTAAGTTCTATAAAATGAAAGCTTTTTTATACTCATGGCTTTAACAGCCTCTGATCAAAAGTAGGTGTGTTTGATGGGACTGACGGAACAGCTTTCCTCTGCTTTTAATTGAGATGAGGAACAGAACTGGTACCAGTACAAGTCCCTTTGTTTAATAGATAAAACAAACTGCAGTGATTCCTTTTTGCAGGTGTGGGAAGGAATATAAAATCTTATCGGTAGCAAACACTCCTGTAAAGAAAATATTAGAGAACAAGGAGGTATTTGGGCTGCTTGGTTACGTACCGACCCGTTCGGCATTTGTTCTGTGAAACTTGATCTGCAGTAATGGGTCTTTTTTAAGAGATAAATTCCTGGCACTGAAGTGTTGGTGCTGGTGTTTGAGAGTTAAAATCCCCCCTGAAAGAAAGGCAGGAAAGCTGTTCACGGTACATTCGTTAACTTCAGTTCTGTTTCTCCACAGATGCAGATGAAAATCTGGATGACAGCATTAAGAAAGCTGCAAAGCAGATCCTGGAGAAAAGAGCCTATACCTGCTCCCACCCGCTGGACCGGACGTTCTAGTTCCATCCTGCCAGCAAACACTAACGAATGTAAATCAGGGACTCGTTTTCTGCAGTTCAAATATTTGACAGGTTCATAGCTACTTCATGAAGTTACCAAATGTAATTAGCTTAACTGTGTAAAAAACCTTCTAAACACATTTTCATATAAAGAGAAAAAATAAATTTTATTTAAATCTCAGGTGACCTTATTTGATGTCTCTGTTCTGCTTGCAGCTGAACACAGACAGTTTGGGTTCCCCAGGGCGGGGCTGGCTGGGTTTGTACCTTTAGGCTTAACTCAGCTCCTCACTTACCTTTCGAGGGCGCTGAGGGGTGCAGAGCTGCACGGGGGCAGCGCAGGAGTCACTGCACAAGTTGATGCTCAAAAGGCTGAAATTTGACCTTGTGAAGCGGGATTGATGCCCAGTCTGGGGCTCTGGAGGAGCCTGAGGCTGCACGAACTGAATAACCAAAGGATGTTGTGTCTTATTCAGTGATGGCACGACAGCAAAAAGGCCAGAGCTCATCTCCCGCAACAGGGAACAAAATACCAATTAAACCACTCCCTGTGTAACTGAAACGGGAAGTGCAGCTTTGCTGTCAGGGCAGGATTTGCAGCTGGTTTAGTTCAATTTAGAAAGGTTAAACAATACGAAACTTCCTCAGATTTCTAGCACTTAGAGTGAAAAGCTAAAAACTGTTGCACGAGAACTTAGATTTGTGTTTCTTAGAGTAGAAAGGCAGCAGCCAGGCCCAGGCTGAAGCGCCGTCTGGGAACGTGCACGTAACGCAGAGCGAGGCCGAGGCCCAGTGCTTGCCAGGGGTGAACCTCCCATCTCAGTGCTGAGATGGGACCCGGCCCAGGAATGCCAACGTGTCCCAGTTGCTGTTTCCTTGGGATACACCCCAAGAATTTAACTTACAGACCCAGTAATTTCTCCTTACAGTGTCTGTGTCTGTAACCCTGACCTGCACCCCATGAACTGATGTGGACCTGCTCTTGCCATTTCGAGCAATGAGTTTCTAACCTGAAATCTGCACCTTTGAGTTTTTCTTACACTCCCTGTTGTGCTCAGAGATCACAGTCTCGCTCTGTCAGGCTGTGCTGCTCAGCTGGGGCTGGTATGAAGCCACTGCTGATGCTTTTCCTGGTGGTGTCGTGGGGCTGGTTGGCACCAGCAGGGCCGAGCCAGGCGCTCAGCGTGTACTTTAAAACCAGGAGGGAGGTGTGAGGAATCTCTGCCAATACAGGAAGTTTTAGCGCCTTTGGGCTCCAAGGTGAGTCAGTTTTTAACTGTGGATTCCCCAAAACATGGACAAGACAAACACAAGCTGTTGTGCCCCGACGTGCTCTCACATACAGGAGCCTGAGGGCAGCAATGATAAGGTTTGAAATGCTCCATCTCGTAGGGTCCCTAGAAGCCCAGAGTTGAGACCTGTGGGGGCTTGGTTTATTTGTTTTTTAACAAAACCCCACCATTACGTGCAACCTTTGTGCTTCAAAACCTTTGCACTACAAATCACAATCTGATTCCTCATGTTAAGTGAGAAAAAAACAACCAACCAAAACTAAACCAAGCGACCCCTCAAGCTGCCCCCATGCCGGGTGAGGCCGTAAAGCGAAGGCTCCGCAGCCCCCAGGCCTGGGACGCGCTGAGCAGAGATTGTGCTGCATCAACATCCCGTGGCTGCTCCAGACAAGCTCCAAGAGCCGAAGCTCGGCTTGGACACCGGCAGCGAGCGTCCCACAAGCTGGGGCTCAGGCTGCACTCGTACACGGCTGGATCAAGCACACGGGTTGAGAGCCAGGCCAGCTCCAAGCTGGCACAGGATCCTGCGGGAGAATAATTTTTAAACCACATCCATACTTTCTTCTAGAGCACAAACCCTGTCAGGGACACCAGGCTGAGCCCCTGGGAAGGGGGCCCAGCCCTGCCGCAGCAGCCGGGCCACGCAGAACGTGCGGCTTCTCATCAGGGCGCCAGGGAGGGAATGACACAGCTTGCAGAGGCTGAAGGCGAAGCCACAGAGCCTGGCACCCAGCACAGAGCTGCTCCAGCAAAGATTGAAACAAAATCGGGTGAAGGAGAAGGGGACAAACGGGCAGAGAATCAAAGGCAACGGCAGCAAACGGGCTCGCGGAGCTGAGACAGTGTGGTCACCCCTCTGGTAACACCCTTACTTATAAATAAGCAGAAAGCAAATGGTGCTGGGGTGTTAACATGATGCCACGTGCTTCGCTTTAACCTATCCACCTCCTCTGAATTCTGTGCTGCTTCAGCCAAGCATGTCATCCAGCAAGGAGATTCTCTTCCTGGTTCTTTCAGGGGGAAACCAGCAAAGGAGGCAACTTTGGAAATTATTAAAAGCAGGAACTAAAAATATTGAGCTTTCAGAGCCTGAAGGTGACTGCCCGCAGCAGCTCCTCGCTAAGGGCTGTTTCTGCAAAAGCGCAGCCAGTTTTGTGAGGCCAGACAGCAACGGTTCCCACGGGCTCCAGCTGGAAGGCCTGAAGAGAACATTCAAGAACTCGAGCTAAGAGGGCGTCAAGGCCAATGTTAGAATGTCACATAGTGCAAGATATAAGTTACCTCATCAACTAACAAGAGTATTCATAGAATCACAGAATCACCAGGTTGGAAGAGACTCATTGGATCATCGAGTCCAGCCATTCCTATCAAACACTAAACCATGTCCCTTAGCACCTCGTCCATCTGTCCCTTAAACGGTGAAGGTGACTCAACCTCCTCCCTGGGCAGCCTCTGCCAGTGCCCAATGACCCTTTCTGTGAAAGGTTTTTCCTAACGTCCAGCCTGAACCTCCCCTGGCGGAGCTTGAGGCCATTCCCTCTCGTCCTGTCCCCTGTCACTTGGGAGAAGAGCCCAGCTCCCTCCTCTCCACAGGTAGTTGTAGAGAGCAATGAGGTCTCCCCTCAGCCTCCTCTTCTCCAGGCTGAACACCCCCAGCTCTCTCAGCTGCTCCTCATCAGGCCTGTTCTCCAGCCCTTTCACCAGCTTTGTTGCCCTTCTCTGGACTCGCTCCAGAGCCACAACATCCTTCTTGTGGTGAGGGGCCCAGAACTGAACACAGGACTCGAGGTGTGGTCTCACCAGTGCCAAGTCCAGAGGGAGAAGAACCTCCCTGGACCTGCTGGTCACGCCGTTTCTGATCCAAGCCAAGATGCCATTGGCCTTCCTGGCTACCTGGGCCACTGCTGGCTCATGTTCAGTCGCTGTCGACCAGCACCCCCAGGTCCTTCTCCTCCAGGCAGCTTTCTAGATGGACTTCTCCTAGTCTGTAGCTGCTCAGGGTTGTTGTGCCTCAAGCACAGGACCCGGCATTTGGCCTCATTAAACCTCATCCTGTTGGTCTCAGCTCATGGATCCAGCCTGTTCAGATCCCTTTGGAGCCTCCCGACCCTCCAGCAGATCCACTGAGCTGCAACTGGACAAAAAGGCCTTGGGCTGGAATTATTGGAACCGGGCAAAGGGTCCAAGCTGGACAAGTTTCATAGTCGAAAGAGCCAAATCAAAGCCTAAGGTCGAGCAGGGACGGCTGCGCAGTTCAAAGCCCGACACCAGCCTTGCTGCCGAGCGGCCGCTCGACAGAGGGAGAGGCACACAGATTATGACCTAAATAAAAGCAAGTGGGTGGCAGCGAGCTGCCCTCAGAGGTTTAATTCTGCTTTTGTTACCAATGTTCTCATGGTTCCTGTGTTTGTTTTTCTAGAGCGTTTGTAGCCAACAGCTGAGCTTCAGCCCTTTGATCAAAAGCAGCTCAGAAGCAGGCGCAGGGGTCGGTCATTTCTGTGCAGGCACCGCCTACGATTCAGCCAACAAAGGCACAGCGAGGTGCAGGCCACCCATACAGCTTTTGATATGAATGAGCACAAATCCTTTAGTCTCACAAACCAGGGTGTCTGTGTGGGATTTGCACCCCACGGGCTGGAGCGCGGCGCTCGGGAAGCCCACACAGCACCATGGAAATCGACACAGCACGGGGAGGCGTTCGGCTCCTCGGCTAGAGAGAAGCCTCGACCCTCCACAGCCCTCGGGGCCATCGCTACGATTCCTCCTAAAGCCGCGGAGCCAGCTGGCCAAAAATTGTTCTTTTCTCACCCACTGACAGGCAAGTTGGTTAATTGAACAGAAATTCTCCTCATTATCTCCAAGCATCAAAGCCAAGAACTTAAAAAAAAGAATTAAAATAAATAATTTTGAGCCTTGGCTGAGACATTTTTCTAAGAGCTTTGTACGATTGAGTCACCAAGTGCTATCGACATCAATTTCAACAGATGTTTTATCTTCTTATTGTGCAGAATTCAGTGTGCCACAGTATCCGTCCTCCCCGAGGTGCAGGGTGGCTGTGCTGCACTGGGGTTGGTGCCAGGGTCGGTACCCCGGGAATGTTACCCTTTACCTTCACAACCAGTCCAGCCTTCCTGAGCGAGGATTTCTGAGCTTCGTCTTTCAGAAGCTTTAGCAGCTTCTGCCGCTGAGCGCTGGCTCTGGGCCCACGAGCAGCTGCTGAGCAGCATCGGCGAGATCGCGGCTTGAGAGCGTCAAACAGAGTGTGCAGGATCCAGGCAGCATCTTCATCAGGCCAGCAGCAGATTGTAAAAGAAAAAAAACAAGCAGCAGAAAGCAGTTAGATGGAAAAGAGGATACGTTTGGACTAAAAAAAAAAAAGTAGTCTAAGAGGCTTTACTGCAGAGAACAACTTTTGTGACAAGGGCTGCACTAGAAGAACTGATGGAGGTGTTAGAATAATGTCTGGTGCCCACAGCAAGGACAATTTACTGCCCTTGCTCCATAAAACACACCTGAATGGGGAATTAATCCTGACTGCTCCCAAAAGCCTTTCTCTGCAAGCAGCACTCGAGCAGAGCTGTGCAAAGCAAATGGTTTGCGAGTTACAGGGTATCGTGCTGCAGAAAAGCTGTAGAAGAAAGGTGAAAGATAGTAGCAAGCCTGGTAAATCTCTGATATTCTGCTTGTGAACATTCCTTTGAAACTCGGATAGTTCTGAGCTGAGAACCATGTGGCAAATGTCTCAAAATACTGGTTCACAATGAAATACCCCTGCGTGAAGTGAGACCCTGCCTGCTCCCCGAGGCACCGTGCAGGCTGCCGGGGCAGCACAGCCTTCACCTGGCTCCTCTCAGCCCCATCACCTGCACTGCCCGGTCTGTGAAGTGGCTTTTTGTCTGACCCCGGGACCAACAAAGCTGATTGTTTGTAATCCAGCTGTGTAAAGGCAGAGCAGGCATCCAACAGAGCTCACTTACAGAAGAATAAGCCCAGAAGAATCTCTGCTTCTCTGTCCCAGACTAAAGAATGCAGGCTAACGTGGGTAAACAGAGAGTAAAACCGCAGTGTGGCCAAGGTCCTACATCTTTTGCCAGAGTACGGACAGTTTTGCTGGAGACGTATCTCCTCGCTAAACCTCTTTGCATTCCAACTCCCTTCCTTGGTGGCAGAACTAAACAAGCTTTGGGACCATATGTCAGAGCTTTGAGAGAAAAGCTTTGTAATTAGTTAATTTGAACAGATCCATTACCAGTCCGGGGGGCTGTTGTCACGAAGAGCTCAGGTGGCTTCTTGTAAAGATCAAAATCAATGTCCCGTTTGCCTCGGCTCCATCTGCCTCTTGCCAGCGCTGGCTCCGTGTTTGCACACAGAGCATTCTCCTGCCATTTCTAAATGAAAATGGAATCTCTTTAAGAAGCCAGGTCAAAATCACCAGGGAGGAGGCATAAAACATAAGTTAGTTAGCCAGCCTCTTGGGCAGCTATCAATGTCTCTGCCATCATAGGGTCTTAGCAAAGAGCCTTCGCTACACAACCAGTTCTCTCTGTAGCCTTTCAATCTGTGTGTTTGACACCCATGAATGAGGACAAACATCCATTTTGTGAGCAAGTTGCTGGTGCTCTGGCACAGCCCTGGTATCAACCACCAGGCACTTGCAGGACGCTTGAGGAATACCTGGCAGGGGATTCAGCTTTGTATTTATGTCACAGTTCTGTGCAGTGATACAGGGGGTCTGACGTGCTCTCCTGTATTTCATACACAGCTGCTAAGCTCGCAGGCACCGGGGGCTGCCCCTCTCGCCCGTGTGCCTCCTAACGCATTATTAACCTCCTCCCAGCAGCAAGCAGCGGGCTGGCAGTACAGAACTGCCAGCACAGAGAGAGCTCTAGATGAGCTCAAGGATAACCTCAATGCACATTGCTTCCAGAGAGCAGAAGCTCTCCTACTGCTTCTAAAAATACCGTCAATCAAACTCTTGGGACTGAAAGCCCAAGTGTCCCGAGGAAGCAGGTGAGAGAAGCAGCACGGAGGGAATGGCCTCAAGCTCCACCAGGGGAGGTTCAGACTGAACATTAGGAAAAAAATTTTCATAGAAAGGGTCATTGGTCACTGTCAGAGGCTGCCCAGGGAGGGGGTTGAGTCACCTTCCCTAGAGGGGTTTAAGGGATGGGTGGATGAGGTGCTGAGGGACATGGGTTAGTGATTGATGGGAGTGGTTGGACTTGATGATCCGGTGGGTCTCTTCCAATCTGGTGATTCTATGATTCTATGATCATGGCAGGAATAGTCATCGCAATTTTGAAACCCAGGCCAGCTTTCCGTGTTCCTCTGCTGACTGCTGAACCACTACTGAGATTTGTTCACACGTAACTGTCCCTCCTAAGCTACAAACCAGCTGTGCTGGCTGCTGTTAGCCCTGCGCTCTCACTGCTTCACCTGACCACACGGCTAACGCGGGGCAGACACTGCACGGAGATGCTTCAGGAGAATAGATGAGCTCCAGACATGGCCACACAGTGTTTGAGAAAAAAAACAGAACAGTTAAATCAGCAGCGTATTGAACCCAGACTGCCTCAGAATGGGATCCTAAGAGCTTTCTGCTTTTGTTCCACCTTTCAGGTAACATCCATGGTAAGTTCTGGATCAACCTACCATCTCCATTATCCTGCTCACACTCGTGAGGTCGCTGCTTGAACAGAAGGAGCCTCTTTCCCCCCTTCTCTCCTCTCCATGACTCATGCTGCTGCAACACAGCTGCCAGCTTACACTTAGTTTCAGAGAGGTGTCAGTTCTCCTCCTCTCTCTCATCCCATCAGTAGGGGCTAAAGGTCAATACGACATGATTATCACAGTCCCCATTCCTTGCAGGTTGGTAGCTCTGATGTTGGACATCAGCTGCTGCTCTGTCAGCCTGTAACCCCTTTTTCAGCTCGTCAGCTGTTGATCCTGCACTGCCCAACTTCCCTCCTCTTTTTTGGCTCTTCAGCAAAAGGCACCAGCAATTACAGAGCACTGGTTGGCTTCTGCTCCTCTTGCTCAGTGACCCTTCTCTGCTCCTTCATGAGCAGATACATTCTCTGACTCCTCAGCTGTACTTGAATCTTTTCAAGAAATTACTTTAATAAGTATGGGAAAACCCCTCAAAAATAATATAAATAAAGCCTGAAAACTGGATGAATGTGGACCTGTTCTTGCAAGATGTGATAAATGAGCCTCCAAGCATTCAGCTCATTCCACTCGGTGCTGTGATAGCGTCCAACTAATTGGGTGGACTTTGTGTATCCAAACAAAAGATCACCTGGGTGAACTCCGTGTACCCAGACTGCAAACACAGGTGTCACCCTCAAAAGCTGCCTGGGCTGCAACCCTGAAGGAGACTTCCATCTGCTAAAAGCTACTTCAAGTCTACCAAATGAGCTCACTTTGGGCTGCCCATTTCACTTTTCCATTACCTCACTCAACTCCTCCACACGTGCCTCATCAGGCATCCGAGGGTGCAGGTTGCTTTCCATGCTGCTCTTAAATCCAGGAAATACAAATCCATCTGGTGACAGCCACATACTCTTGGATTTAGCAGACGCTTCCTTTTGGGCAGCAGCCACATCCACTGGCTCAAATGTGGCTGACAGGAACTTGTGGCAGTAAGTGAATCTCTTCTTTGGTTCCTACAAAAAAACACATATTTGATTTTATTAACATGATTCCCCGTTGCTCCTAAACTACAGACCCAGTTGTGTTTCTTTCCTTAAGAGCACAAGTAATCACAGATGGAAATCACACATACCATTGAGTATTATAACATGTTTTAAAATGTCATTCTATTCTGATCCAATAATTAATTTAATGACAAGTGGTGTAACAGGATCTGTAAAATAATTACAGACAGAACTATCTTTACATTTATTTGTGCAAGAAGAGATCTGTAGAATCATAGACTCATAGATTAGTTTGGGTTGGAAGGGACCTCAAAGCCCATTCAGTCCCACCCCTGCCATGGGCAGGGACACCTCCCACTGGATCAGGGGCTCCAAGCCCCATCCAACCTGGCCTTGAACCCCTCCAGGGATGGGGCAGCCACCCCTGCTCTGGGCAGCCTGGGCCAGGGCCTCCCCACTCTCATGGTGAAAAAATTCCTCCTTCTGTCCAGTCTAAACCTGCTCCTCTCCAGTTTACACCCACTGCACCTCATCCTATAACCACAAGCCTTTGCAAACAGTCCCTCCACAGCTTTCTTGTAGCCCCTCCAGGTACTGGAAGGTCACTAGAAGGTCTCCTCTCAGCCTTCTCTTCTCCAGGCTGAACAAACCCAACTCTCTCAGCCTGTCCTTATACAGGAGCTGCTCCAGCCCTCGGTTCATCCTTGTAGCCTCCTCTGGACCCATTCCAACAGCTCCATCTCCTTGTTATGTTAAGGATTCCAGAACTGGACACAATCCTCCAGATGAGATCCACAAGAGAGGAACAGAGGGGCAGAATCACCTCTCCTGTAGCTCCTATCAGGAACAGGTTTCACGGAGCTATAGGAATTTCCGCCAGCTGAGAGGAAATAGCATTTGTTATTGAGATTCAAGCCAGCCAGACAAAAGCAGATAAACATGATTATTCAAGTGTGTTCCTAAACGCATTCTTCAAATCACTTCCTACTGCATATGCCAGCACTGCCATTACTCAAATTCTCCCATTTAGGGGGCTCAGAGCTGGACCACCCAGGTGATCAAACACTGTAGCCAAAATCACAGCCTGAGGAATGAGGGCAAGGGCACTTGACTCCAATGAACAGCTTCAAGAACAGACTTTACACCTCTCAGGCTGAGATCTTTGTGGATAGCAACTTCCCTTCTTGTGCACTAACATGAGAGTTACCAGTGCAAACCCATCTAACTCCTCTCTCCTTTCAGCCACTACACACAGTGAGCAAAGCCCTCCCAGTTCCGTGTCCCAATTCACCTTGGCCATCTCCTGGCACAGCTGCTGCTTCGCAAGTTCAGCAGAATTCAGGGTCTGGGAGCTGTAGTTAAAGATGGATTTGCCATCAATAGGAGAGATCCTGAAAGCTTCAAACTTTGGCTTTTCCATCTTTCCTTTGAGCTGGCACCCAGCCCTAGGGTTAGTCTGCAAAGAGAGGTTACAGCTGAGCTCTGCCTGAACCAGTAAGCCAGAGCTACAAAAAATCATAACAAGGAAATGATTCTGTGAACATTAAAACCACAATTTTAACAAAACCACAACAATAAAAAGAAAACCTTAAAAAAATCTATTTATAGATGGATTACACAACAGCTCTTTGTTAAGAAAATACTCCCCAGAGGATGGTGTTATGGCCAAGCCCCATGTCCCCCTCGCGTGCGCCGCTCCGCCTGGCAGGGGCTGGAGGCAAGTGCCAGAAGGATTTCGGCTTCCAGACCGAACGCCTGCTCTGCAGAGCTGACACTGAGCGTGTCCACATGAAGTAAGACCAGTTCTTTTGTTTCCCTGATTCCATTAACGCTCAGCATATACAGAAACAGGGGAAACACCATTCACCAGGACTCTTCAAAGCTCTCCACCGACCAGGACAATTAAACCCTCCTAGCTTTTCATCCACTTAAGAATGACATTCTACTGTGTTTATGGTAATTACAGCTTTGAATCCAGACTCTGCCGAACCAGGTACTTACAGCAGGAGGGTAAAATTGCATTTGGGGTGAAATCCACTTCCCTGGGAAAGCCCCCTTTTTTTTTTTTGTTTTTAAATATATTTTCTTTTCTATAGAGGTCTTCCCAGTTCCTCTATTATTCTCTTGTTTCAAAAGCACATATAAAACAAAAACTGGTTAGAACTCCTTCACTGTCAAGACTGCTAACTCCGTACAAGTAACAGAATAACTCTACACCGAGGCTATACAGAAAGATTAGGCCTAAAAATTTTGTTGCTCTCATTCTCCTACAATGTTATAATTGCAAGCACCAAGAATAATTACTTAAGATACAGCCTTTATCAACAGACTGACTGGAAAAGGAAATAGTTACATTTCTTTCACTACCTCTGAGACAGAACCTTTACACAGCAACAAGGATTTCCATATACCAGGCAAAAATCTCTTTGTATTAAAATATTTACAGGAAAAAACATTCTTAACAAAGCACGGTATGGCAAGAATCTGCAGCTGAGCAACAGACTCCAAAAAGCATCTCTGACACCTTGGAAACACACTGAATATCCCTTCTGCGAGGTCTATAGTAGCAGAAAGGTGCTTAGTTTCAACGCATTTTCCCTGAAGCAACAGGAGGGGTGGACGGATGCTGGTCACAAGCCAGAAAAGGTTCTAAAATGCCTTAGAGCTCAACTTTGCCTGCAACTGACTATTTTATTTAGTCAAGAATAAATGCCATTCCGGTTGCCAAAAGGCAAGGAGATCTCTCCTGGCAAGAGACCAAAGCTCGGTTTAGCCGGCTTAGTGCCCTGCGAGCACGTGAAGCTTGGCTGACGAGGAGGGAGCTTTAGAGAAGGAAGAGCCAAAGAAAAATAGGGCCCAAACCCCAAAAGAAATTACAAGTCCTTTAAACAATCTGTTTCCACCATTTCCCTGTGAGCACTAGAGCTGTTCTCCCTTTTGAAAAGCAATTACATTTGCAATTCAACTCCTGCAAAATCCTATTACCCTGCACTTTTCTATAGCATTCACACAATCCCCACAAACACCAGAAGTGTTTAAGTCTAATGAGCTTTCAGAAGAAAGAGGTGTTAATTAAGGATATGAAGTTTTGCAGCTACTGGGTTTGCCTCTCACATACCACAAGCTACTCACCCCAAGACAGTTTCTCTCAACAGACGCGTTGTCTGCTCTTTCTTTCTTCCTCTGCACCCACGTTTCACTACGGTTACCTAACGAGGAACGTGCTGCCTGTTGTGCTCTGCTAACTGTTGCTGGTACCGTGAAGTCACCAGAGGAAACCAAGCGTAATGGAGGTTTCCAAGCCAAGAGATCTTTGATGGCCAGGGGAGCTCCATACTCGTGACTCAAGGCTGTGATCATCTCTGCCGAGGGCAGCAGCTTCCCCTGGACTACATCCCTCAGCCTCTCACAGCGATGGAGGTAACTCAGCCTGCAAAGAGACATCACCATGATATTAGTTTACCAAACCCTTACTACCGTTGAATCGTTGCAGTTATTATT